>CM076973.1:13015273-13130273 GCA_039105355.1 Benthosema pterotum | reverse complement strand
TGAACGTAGAGGAGGGGAACAGCGGAGTGCCAGGGGTCCTCTGGTAATGACCCCGTGCCAAAGATCCCCCCGGTCCTTTCCACTCCTCTGCTCGCAAACAACACACACACTAGTAGCCTGGCGCAGGCAGACAGGGTGGGGGTGGAGCGGGGCATAGCAGGCTGGACAGAGAGACAGACATGGAGACATGCACACACGCACGCACGCACACACACACACACACACACACACACACACACACACACACACACACACACACACACTCACACAGGCAGACAGACAGTGAGGGCGAAAAAGATATAGTGAGCTAGGCAGGGAGAGAGAGAGAGAGAGAGAGATAATGGAATTGACCTGTTAAAAACAGACCAATAGAAGACCTGCATAAGCAATTCACTTTTAGACGCTAACATTAACTTTTATACGCACTCAGCGGCTTCACGCCGGGGAGAGGAGGAAGGAAACTCGAAGTGGGTCACTATGTCCCAGGCCTCCAAAAAGAAAGGAAGAAGAGAAAAAAAAAACGACAGAGAGAGAGAGTGAGAGCGAGAGAGTGGCGTGAAGGGAAAAGTGAGTGAGCCTGTGGCAAACACAGGCCAGATTTCTACTCCACTTCTCAAGAATTCAGTGTTGGTGTGGTGCAGCCACAGAGCTGAGAGATCCAGGGTGGGGTGTGGGGTGGGATTGGGATGGGAGGGTCTAGGGGGCTTCATGTAAAAAAAAAAATACATTGCAGCCATTGGCAAAATGCCTTTTCTTCTACATTTCAATGCTATGGAGAGTGTTGGGGGGGGCCATCCTTTTCTTGGCCACTGCTTGCCACTGCTTCAAATAAATAACTGTGTAGAATACTAGCCTGCGATTCAGTCTGATTTGATGCCTTATGCTCATCCGAAATGCCACTGTGATTTGCGAAGTGATGTGTGGACTACAGCAAGTCAGGCTGGAACCCAGGCTAGTAGAATACCAGTAGGCGTTTTTATTTGCCTGTGTTTAAATCCCAAATGCAGTGGTAAAGTCTCATTATAAATCCTAGTTACCTCATACCTAGGACACTTCAAGTACATCACTGTGCCAGAAATGTCTTCTCTACCCGTCACTGCTCTGAATTTAAAAGCCAAGTCTGCACTATGCACATCAAATTCACAAATGACAATGTTCTGTTTCCTCTGTTCCTCATAAGGAAAAATGTTGTTATTTCATTAGTATTTATTATTTCATTTATTTACCTGTGTCAAAATGTTGACACAGGTAAATAAATGATAATAATGAAATTGAAGGGGGTTATGTTGTTGTCATTTGCAGTTTAGCTGCAGCACCACAACGTTGTGAGGTGGTGGGGGTGCGGATATGCAGATTGTTTAATATTTGAGTCAATATAATACTGATGCTGCAGGCTTGTTTCCACTCCATGCCAGCTTGGAAAATCAACAATTCTGGACATTGTAAACAAAGCGAAAATGCAAATTTGTAACTGAAAAAAGAGGAAGAATTATACAAAGCAGGGTCCATTGATGAGATCATTATGAGGATAAAATCAAACAAGCTGTTCCTGAGAGCAATTTCCAATAATGCTTCTATAGACTGATTGTTGAAACTTGGTTACACGTGGTAGCACCGAAAACACAATTGTTCTCCCTTTTATAGAAAGAACAGAAAAAGAAGAAACTCTGAGAGAAAGCAGACAAAGAAAAACACATCATGTGCAGGTCAGTCCAGACATTGCACAGGGACAGGCTCACGTCGTCACCCAGACACATTCGTTCACTGCAGTGGATAAAGTGATTTTGATTCTGACCTCTTGCCTTGGCTATTCTGGACTGTGTGAGCAGTCTGCGGAATAAGGCTGAAACTTGGCCTGGTGCCCATTTGCTGTCCTCTCTCTACAGCTAGCTAGACACCCATCCTGGGTCTTCTGACTGTATAGTGAGGATGATGATGATGATGAGGGCTCCTCTCTCTCTCTCTTTCTCTAGGCAGCTCTTGTTTTTGTGCTGTTGGGCCTCAGACAAAAGGCCTTGTGTCAGCAGCACCAGTCACTGAGAGAAAAGGCATCAGGATCCAGGGAAGGGAAGACGGGGAAGTGTGTGTGTGTGTGTGTGTGTGTGTGTGTGTGTGTGTGTGTGTATGTGTGTGTGTGTGTATGTGTGTGTGTGTGTGTGTGTGTGTGTGTGTGTGTGTGTGTGTGTGTGTGTGTGTGTGTGTGTGTGTGCGCGCGCGCGCGTGTGCGTGTGCGTGTGTGTGTGTGTGTGTACGTGCACGCACGTTCTAGGTACTTGGTGGCCCTATGCAAGATTATTGCTTGCCTGGAGATCAGTTTGCAGTCGTAGGTCGTCCCTCGGACTTCTCCGATTGGCCAGTTTAGGTGATGACGTAATGGTGACGTCATTAAGAGACATGTATAACTAATGCCATGAGTATTATCCTCCTAAGGTCCTTTGTTTGTTTTGTTGTGTTTGTTTTTGGGCCACTTGCTCATGCAGAAGTAGGCCATGGCCTACTTGTGGGCAACTACTTGTGGGCATGGCCTACTTGTCTGGCAGTGACTTGTGGGCAACTACTTGTGGGCATGGCCTACTTGTCTGGCAGTGACTTGTGGGCAACTACTTGTGGGAAAGGCGCTCATGCATTTTGAGCACAAAATTAAGAGGCTACAGGCTCCATTTTAATCCCTAAAAAGTTTATAGGGATAGGTCTAGGGTTCAAATGAAGGTGGCCCCCGGTCCACCAGTAGCCCATTTGGAGTTGTAACAGCTGAAATCAATAATATAACAATATTCCAATATTAACAACAGTATTCCATAATCTGCAGGCCACATTAAGTGAAGATGGGAGAGCACATGCTAACAACTGGCCCCATGTGGGTGGAAGATGGTGACAAAAGGAAGAGAGGAAAGAGTAACAGATTGGGGGAGATGGAGGTGGAGGAATAGATTAAAGGTGAGGGTGTGGAGGTTCAAGTGTCAATTTCTCCACTTGTAACTAATGGACGAGTCTTTGTGACGAAACTCTCAGAGGATTTTACTGCGTACGCTCAATAGAGGCCCTCATTTTTTTTTCTCATCGAAAGTTGTCTTCATTTGGTCGTCTAGCCGTCGCTGCCCCTGTTCTCCCTGTCCTTCTTTTCATTCTCCGTCGGGTGTTTCTTTTCTTTACGACTTTCTGTTTGCCCTTTTGTGAGCTCCATCCCTTCCCCCATCCCCTGCGTTGTTATGATGAATCCCTGCTGATGGAACTCAATTAGCTCTGGACCCATGTCTGACCCTGACTTGCATAATTTATCTGGAGGTGAAGAGAATATCCAACCCATTCTCCTCCTTTGCTATTGTATTCTGGTCACTTGAACTTCTGTTGTTCACTCCATACTCCGATTGTTCTCCAGTGCCTATAATGGAGCGTAAAACCCCCATTTAGTTTGAACCCTCACACCCAATAACTCAATAGGTGTCACACAAAGACAGGCGGCGCACACATGTCTTTGGCTCTCATATGACCCTGCAGTGGCGCGCTTAAGTTGTGCAGAGCCATCTGCATTGTAATTTGGTTTGAATGAGGATCAATTATGGAAGATACTTACTTTTAGCATATATAGCATTTTAATAGTCTTATAAAATGTGCCTGTAGAGTTGCCCAATTTTCTGTATTATTTTCTGCAAGCGTAAAAAACTGTAAGTTTTCTGGTCCACCTCACCGGAGAGGCATGCATGCATGCATGCGAGGACACAGCATTATTGCAAAACATCAAACATGGAACCTTCCATTGATTTCATTACTCCCTTGAAAAGGGAGTATGCACATTTGTGTGCATTTGTTCCTCTATGCAGACTTTCCTTTCCCTGTGGATATTTTGGCTGTGAACTTTGAAATTCTGCCATATGTCGATCATTCTATGCACATCATTTTCCCATGCTCCATCCTGATTGGCTAAGATTGGCTTCCGAAGCTCACATGATTGGTCCCTTTCGAACAAAATGCCACAAATCACAAACACAGTGTGCAATTTCCGTGGAATTACACAAGCACATTTCCACTATAGGCCAACGACAACATGCCACTTACGTTTCTTTCCAAATCAGCCTCACTGTGGCGCTATAACAACTCATGTTTTTGCCTACAAAGTATAACTGCATCGTTCTGTGTACAACTTTGCCACCACGAGCCTAGGCCAACTTCCACAAAAAAACACATTGTTTATTATTAGTTGCACAGATCTCATCCAAATCTCACGCAAGTCATACACATGATTGTGATCAAGACGAGTCTGTTGTGTTTCTCTGATTCCACATTGATTGGCTAAGATTGCCTTACCAAGTTTTCAGCTGTGGCCCGTTTCATACAAAATGCTGCAAAACATGAACACAGTGCCCGAGTTCAGTGAAACTTTACCGGTACATGCATATTCCAAGGAAGCAATGCCACTTGACATTTTTCAAATCAGCCTCATATCACATCTGTTATAGCGCCATGGATGGAGGCGCTTAAATCACATCCCATCTGTATAAACTTTAACAGCCAAACATCACACACACTCCTATCCTCCTGGTGCCCAGAGGGGCACATTTTCTAGTTTGGTCTATTTTGCACTTGAGATGTCTCACTAGAAAACGAAAACAAAAGCTATGGTAAAGAGACACCAACTTAGTGAAATGTCAAACATTTTTCAATAACACTTTCAAGATTTTAAGATAGCAGATATACACACTTGGGCGCACACACACACAAGCACACATACATGCACACACACACAAGCACGCATGCGCATGCACGTGCGGGCACGCACACACACACACACACACACACACACACACACACACACACGTGCACGCATGCATGCACGCACGTGCACACATGTTGTAGCAGTAGACAGGGCCATACCCTCACATCACTCAGCAGGTAGGGGTATGTGTAGGGGTATTGAGGCCCCTTTTGCTGCCTGCCAGGAGAAAATGGCTTGATTATGAAGTTCAGGTCTCTGAGAGAAATGACCCAAAAAGAGTAATTGTTACGGGTCACTTATCCATAGCAATTTATCTCTGCAAGCTCAGGTTTCAGAAATCTATCAAACTGTTTGAATTTTTTTTCTTTTTTTATTATATCTGTCAGTAACTTTCATTAACTTCAACTCATGATTTTGTAGGAACAAAATGACGAGTCCATTCCACTTGGTTTTTAGCCCTTAAGTTCAGATGATATAGAAAGCTGAGTCAGTCTATACTAGAAATCAGATGGAATTTGGTCTCATGTTAGCAGGCTATATGGCTCTGCAAAGCCTAATTTATAATTTGTCAGTGAAAAAGATTCTTAAGATGAACTACTAGATTATACTTTCTTTGAACAAGAAGGCCGATTAGTCCTGGTTACTGTGGATGATATGGTATGATAAAGTAACAATGTCAGGGTGGCGAAATCATTTTGCGACCTCGACATCTGCCAAGACTTTTTATTTATGTGTTCCGACCATCTTAATTAGCTGCTGCCACTTTTATTTGCGTTGCGGCGAGTGCGACCTTTTTTATATTTTGCATTCTTTATATGTATTTTTATATCATATTTTTTACATGTTGTGAAAATGCTTTAAATGTTTCTGATGTGCTCATTTCCAAAAAACTTCAAAACTGCAAAATTACAAGCGTGCATGGTCACAGGGATGCAAAGCAAAAGCTTCAAACGAAAGTGAACCAGGCAAACAACAGTCGTGCATTTAACCCCTTAAGCAATAAGTGTGATAATTTATCGCCAGTAGTGAAAACGAAGTTAGATATTTTGACAAGCGTTCAGATTTAATTTGTGCAGATGATGCATTAACCACTTTTGTACCATCACTTTTGTGTAGATTCACCAGACATACGCTTTGAAGTATTGCCTGACGGTTTCCTTATTCGCTGTTCTCTACCCGCAGCAGATTTGTTTGCTCCTTTTAACGGTCTGTTGCTGAAATAGATAGGCTACTGCATTACTTTGTTTGTTTAGACTTTCTATAGCAGAAGCCTTTGAAACTCCTTGTATAAGTGTTCCTGTAAATCTCAGGAAGCACGGTGAGGTAGCATAATAACTAGCGTGAACGCTTCTCACATGCTGTTTTGGTTGTTTCACTCAACAACACTGTAATCATGTCTGGTGTGTGTGTGTGTGTGTGTGTGTGTGTGTGTGTGTGTGTGTGTGTGTGTGTGTGTGTGTGTGTGTGTGTGTGTGTGTGTGTGTGTGTGTGTGTGTGTGTGCGCGTGCCTGCGCGTGTGAGAGAGAGATGCACGGGTACACATGATGTGCTTGTGCCTGTATGTACGCATGTTTATGTGCTTATGCACGTGTGTGTCTAGGTCTGTATTCCCCTCATTAAGTTAACTACGGTTGACTTGCCAAGGCTTGTCATGAGACCTCTGCCTAGGATATGGTGCCAAGTGGTGTGCGCGTGTGTGTGTGTGTGTGTGTGTGTGTGTGTGTGTGTGTGTGTGTGTGTGTGTGTGTGTGTGTGTGTGTGTGTGTGTGTGTGTGTGTGTGTGTGTGTGCGTGCGTGCGTGCGTGCGTGCGTGCGTGCGTGCGTGCGTGCGTGCGTGCGTGCATGTACCAATTGCGTGTGTGAGACACACTTCTGAGAAGCCAGGCCTGTTATTTCAAACCAGTTTCAAAAAGAGAGACAGGCGTGTAGATGGAGGTGATGTGTAGTCATGTGTGTCCTCTCATCTCCCTGCACAAAACTCCTACATGTTTCCTTCCCAATCAGAACGGTGGGGGGGTACCATGTTCCACCATTCTGAATTAAACACCATGCAAAGAGGGTGTAAAACCTAAACCTGTCCATACCTTCAAAATCAAAAGCCTCCTAAATGGAGTTAGCTGCTTGTCCTCCCGAAAACACCAACAATTCATGATCTGGTGATATTATGGATTCTCTCTCTAGACACTGAATCATCCTTTTCACCACATCTCCATTTGTTTCGTGAGATTAGCCGCAGACTTATAGGCCACAGACGCACATGACGCACACCATCTTCTAGATGTCTCGTCTCGCTGCATATAAGCCACCACGCCGTAAACAATATCTCACTACAGGTCACATGGCCTTCTCACCATGTGAGGCCGCAGTAATGTTGTCAGAGGCGGATCTAGGCATGGGCATGGGGGGGCAATGCCCCCCTAAATACCCAGTCGCCCCCCCAAACACGATGCCATGCAAAACAACCCAAGATATTTCAAATTAAAGTGCTTATATTTAAAATGATGTGAAACACTACTACTACTGCTAATAACTAACTACAGCTGTGGTCGGCCTTTAGCTTTATGCATGCTGCGTGCCTGTTGCAACTTGAAAAACAACTGATGTTATTATTGATACGTTACTTGACTAATAAAAGTCCTGTAACTGAAAATGGTATGGGGGCGACTTCATCGCACGTGGCGCAAAGCGACACCCCCCCCCCCCCAAATGGGACATGTTACATCCGCCCCTGAATGTTGTACAGTGTGAGCTTGTGCTGCCCATGGTCTCTGGGACTTCATGTGATGTTTCTCTGCGCAACCCGTTTCTCATTCAGTTTCAACATCTCCCGCTATATTGACTGTTGACACTAACTCTGACACCATGGATTACAGTTTCTGTCCCTAAATCACCCGCATTAAGCAACCAAGTGGTTCCCACTATAGTAAGAAGTGAGTCATAGGAATCTTAAGAACCCATTAATGCCCCTTGTATTAGGGTAGTAACTAAAGTAGAAAATAGCACATTCATTTATGAAAAACAAAACACACACACACACACACACACACACACACACACACACACACACACACACACACACACACACACACACTCAACACACTCAACACATGGTCTTCTCACATGACTTAAATGAGAGGTGTCATAAAGGTACAGTATAAGCACTTAGATTAATCACAACTGTAGTTTTTGGTTTACTCCTTCGCAATGTGATGTATAGCTACGTACTTTTTTTACCCAAAGCATGCTGACAGAGGAGTGATTGTATTCAGCTTTGTGGAACCACTTGGAGACAATGACAAATGTTTATGATTTCTAAATTAAGACTATGATTGCTGTGCAAACATGTTTTTATGTCCTCTATCAGTAGACAGTGCTGTCTGGCAGCTGTGTCATATTAGCACAGTTACAGCTGATTTATAGTGGCTCTGATAACATTCTGCAACGTCAAGCCAAGTCAAGTTATTTTTATGGCATTTGTCATAACACAGTCAAGCTCAATGCACTTCACTCAAACACACACTCACGCACGGACCCACACATGCACGTGCGCGCACACACACATACTTTAGATATAGCCTATATCTGTACGTACAATGTCTTATCTTTAAAGATCAGCTAGAAAGCTTTGCGTTTGTTACTGTAACTATGCAATAAGATACAGCAGGGAATTTATCAGATTTAATACTCACTGGTTGCAGATCTCTTTACCTACGCTGTATGGGTATGTATGGGGCCTCTCACAAGGGGATTAGGAGCCATGTGTCCTGTATCTGGCTTGAGAGACTCCTGTCTTAGCATGTTAATGCTACCCTGGTGACTTCAGAACACATTAGACCTCTCAGAGGAGGTCAATACGGCACGGAAACTATCTGGTCTGTCATTTTACACAACTACTGTACTGTCATCCCTGCATTACTTGAATTCCCAATAACTGTTCCATACCTGTACACATGATATTCACCAACCATTGTAGTAGCATCATACAACCATGCCTTGTCTGTTATTCTGTTATTACAGAGTGGCTATGCAGGAGGCTAGCCCTCAGGTTGGTCTCATAGGTATTAGTCTGTGTCCAGAGTGAACAGTCGGTGCTGGTTGGTTGCTGTTGTATCTGTTATAGTTACTCTATTGAACTCCTGTACTACTTGTCGCAGTGTACTGTACTGTACTTCTTGTTTTTCTTTGTCCTTGTTTTGCTGTGTTTGTCTGCTCACTGCATCACTTTATTTACATTGTTTATGCTGTATCAATTGTTCAGCACCTTTTAACTCTGTTTCGAAAGGTGCTTACTTAGTTACTACTGTACTGCACTGTACTGTGCTGTGCTGTACTGTACTGTACTGTGTTGTGCTATGCTCCAAGCTCCTCACTGTCATCTGAAAAAGAGGAGAAAGATGGTGACTCTGTGGAGTCTAGTTTAGGGTTCACAGTGATATATACTATTATACTGTATACATGAGGTCCTTTGACCTTTCTCCTTTGATGTTAAACATATACTACTGGTATCTTAAATGACATATATCAACCAGGCACAGGGTATAAGCCAAGAATGTAGTGAGCGGAGATTAAAGAATGTTTAGTGCACATGGTTTGTTGAACTCCCTCTGGTGTTGTGGGTTCAGTGGACTTCATTAGGGAAGTACTTAGAAGGTATTGGTACATGGGTATCTTGCCGGTGTAATGAATTTTGTGGATGAGAATATGAGATCCATTGCAAAAGGAAAGGACCTGGTTTGGTTGCTAAGTTCCTCAGCTTGTGGAAGGAACACTTTCCAAATTGGAATGGCTTCCTTTTTTACGCTCTACATCCTACCCTGTCAGGTGAAGCGTCCTGCTCACCCACCCTGCAACAAAGGAAGCATGAGCTCAGTGCAAGACTCTCCCACGAGAGACATGCTATATGGCCTACCGTGGAAACTCCCTCGAGTCAAAATCATCAGAAGCAGCTTGCCAACTCATCATGCATTGAAGGAAGCATGAGCTCAGTTTGGGGCCCGTGGGATTAAAAAAAGGATCAGACTTTGAAATCATAGCACAAAACCAGGCATATGAGCAGCAGCAAAGACTTGAACGGTTAGCTGAGTAGTGTGATTGAGTCATCTGGTGGGATCAGCTGATGAGCTGTTGTCAGATGGTTCAGCTGGATCAATCAGCTGATGTGTGACGTGACGATGTGTTCTGTCTGAACAAACCCTTTTCATAGTTGCACGCCTGGTGCTTTTTCTCTCTTATTGCCTATGTAACCTCGAGTAGGTTGACCAGATCCAAACTGTTCATTTGAGGGAGATGAGGGAACTGTTCATTTCCCACACTACAATTGGGACAATTGGGGAAATGTACAGGACAAAACAGTGTTACGGTAAATTATGAACATCTTGTGTCAAAAAAATATTCAGGATTTCAAATATAACAAATCAAATATAACAAAAATAGTTGATCTACAGGCTCAAAATGCATCACACTGCAACGCGTTTTGAGATTGTAGATCAACTATTTTTGATACATTAGTCCAGGTTGTGTGGCCCCTCTGGAGTGAGTGTGGAAACACTTGGGTTACTTCTTGGATTACTTTAAAGGTTTTTAAGTCTGTTAAAATATACAGAGAAGTATAAAGATAGACATAAAGAGACAACAGAAAAGTGACAACACAAAGCCACATACAATAATAGGGCATTTGAACACTGACCTATGTTAGTCACAATGTGGGACAGGAGCTCAATTTGTGGGAGACCTGAAAAGTCTTGGAAATGAGGGACTGTCCCACGCAAAGAGCATCATCTTTGTCAGTAACCTATTGATACTAACACTCATACAATAGGAGCAAACAGGAAAACAGTTTTGCCTTGGTTGCATCCATTTCATATTTAGAGACAGTGGTAAACTAAACTATGTACAGTGTACATGGAGTGGTGTAAACCAAACCAAACATCTACGGCTCCGCCAAAGGGGAATCCCACTCCAGGATATCCGATCCCAAAACTGCCTGGGAAAACCAACCATTTGCCACTGAAGCTGCATTTATATTTGGTTGCACATACAGTAGTGTTGGATATTGAAAATTAAAACTGAACTGAACCCAATACTGGGCTTGTATGAAGCAGTGAGATAATACTAACATTCGATAGACTACGTCTTTTATGAAGCAAATCATGAAGCTATTACTTAAAATTAATTGATTAATGTATCTGGCGTGGCAGCGTGGGGGGGGGGGACTGCGAAAACAAGACTTGTTTCAAATCCTCGATCACACAGATTTCAAACAGCCTATAATAAGTTCCACTTGGGTCACAGCCATGGTGCCTTATCTATTCCTGTGGACGTAGAACTCTCATCTTCAAGAGTGTTAGAAGAATGATTCTTAGCATTTAAAACATGTGGTTTTGAGAGTAAATTACTGTTGTAGGCCAGGATAGGGCGGAAGCATGTTGGAACAGACACCGGAACCCTGGATCATCCGAGGACAAAGGTTGTCCTGGGTGAACGCAGGCCTGATAAGTTAAAGTTGTCAAGCTCATCATAACTCATGAAGCCAGTCTCTCTGTCTGTCTGTCTGTCTGTCTGTCTGTCTGTCTGTCTGTCTGTCTGTCTGTCTGTGTCAGTCTTGTTTATCTCCGTCTTTCCCAAAGACCGCATGCACGCACGCACATACACACCACACATGCATGCACGTGCGCACGTGTGCACGCACACACACACACACACACACACACACACACACACACACACACACACACACACACACACACACACAAACACACGTGGTGGCAAGAATACTTTGTTGTTCTGTACTTACACGGTATAGAAAATCCCAAAATCCACCCCGAAATTTTGTGTGCACGGAATTGCAAAATACGTGCTAATTTTTCACTCTGTTTGGGAGAGTTCAGGTTTAACTATTATCATGAGCTATTGGGTTAAAACTTAGACGGGGCAGAGTCGGCTCTACCAAACTTTGCAACTTTTCCTCGCAGCAACTTGGCTGCTGGCTTTAGTGCACTCCGTGGTGTCTCTTCTGGCTCAAGTTTGGTTGAAACGGCACCTCTCTGTCACAGTCCATTAGGGCATGGTTTTCAACCTTTTTGACACCAGGGCCCACTATTTACTCAGCATTTGAGCCACAGACCCCAAAACCTTTGCTTTTGTCGACAATTCCAGGCTGGATTTGGGAAACAAAACAGGCAAACATACAGTAGGTACAGATCAATATGATCATTAATCTTCTACATTCTGTAGTTGTGTAGACTTGGGCTAATTCAGGTGAAATTTTTAAATCTTGAGATTGTAAACATGGTCCATTTGGTTTCATGTTTTCAACTGAGCTGTGACGTCACATCCTACTTTTTTCAGACCCCCTACAGATTATACTTTGCACAGTCCGTGGTTCGGGCGGGGTGTGGCGTCACGTCCTGCATTGTTGAATGCGTTTCAATGAGACGTCCGGCTTGTTCCTGTCTGCATTTTGGCCAACCGTGGGTCTTTCCTGCAGCCTGACCACTGTCCAAAATATAGACAGGAACTAGCCGGAAGTGCCCATTGAAACCCATTAAAAATGCAGGACGTGACGTCACACCCCAGCCCAAACCACGGACTGTGCAAAAGGCAGTGTGGAGGCACCCCCAATGGCTGTTAATGGGTACTTCCTACTACTTGGATTTTCAGGAAAAGCCTGCCACTGCCGAAAATACAAGCCGGAAGTGCTCATTGACACCCACTCAAAAAAACCAGGACGTGATGTCAGAGCTCGGCCGAAAACACGGACTGTACACAAGCAAAGTCTGTAGAGGGTGTGCCTGTTAATTAACTGCCTCTTAGCCTCGACATCCAGGCTTTCATTTTCGTTCGCAAAAACGGAAAGCCTGGACTAACACACGTTGGAAAGTGGCCTTCAAGTGGGAGTCAACCTTCCGGGGTGGGCGTCGCTCTAAATGATGTGACGTAGAACAGCAGTGGACGGGCACGGGAGGGGCCGGGGATGACGACACGTTAGTGAGATCAAATCAGAGCGCAGCTCATCTGCCGTGTGGATGCCACGGCACCCCGCCCCCCCAAGGCCAAAATCATTGAGGGCTAGACCAGGCTAACTGCCTCTTAACACTGACTATACTGACTGGAATGGCAAACTTGCTCTTTTACACCTCCTACAGACCGTTTTTGTAACTACACCTGTGTGTGTGTGTGTGTGTGTGTGTGTGTGTGTGTGTGTGTGTGTGTGTGCGTGTGTGCGTGCGTGCGTGCGTGCGTGCGTGCGTGCGTGTGTGTGTGTGTGTGTACATGTACATTTCATCAAAACATTTAGAGACATACAAATATTGTGCACATGTTGGTGGCATAGGAGAAAAAATAATTTAGACCCTCTCTGTTACTTCTTTCCACCTCTGCACAAACACAGTTTGCAACAAAATATATTCCTGGCCTGATCCTCTATTTCACCTCTGTAAATCAAGTCTAAGAGAGACCCTATCCAAACTGCTAAAACTGTCAGTGGCTTGGACTCAGCTGTGATCAAATTCCACATCAACTCAAAAAATCCACTTCAACACCCTTGACTTTAGCATACTGTTTCTACTGGAATAATTGCATGTGCAATGGAGTTGGATTTTTTTTTTTTTTTTTTAATGCAAGCTTACAACAACAACATCTAAACGTTCCAAATCCTTTGAATGCCTATCACTGGTGACAGATAAATAGAAGACAAGAGATTAAAACTCACAAAACTCCCACATCTCATTGCAGTATTGTTACTTTTAGGTAAAACATTTTTGCACTTTTTCCACCAAGTTATACAACATGATGAACCCTAGCTTCCCTAATCTGAACCTGTCAGGAGAACCTGAACCTGACACTAAGGGACGCAGCTGACCATTTGTTTGCCCTACTCGTAGGATATTTGTGCTGCCTCGCATCTTGGCGAGAGCTTGAGACACTCGTATGCACACAGTAGCGCCTCGTATTACCTTTGTACTACTGTGTCCATAAGCCACTCTCCCCTCTCCTTCTCCACCTCCCCCCTGTGTAGATGTGTGTGCGTGCATGATGTTTTAGTGTCATATTGTTTGGCTTAAAGGAGAATTCCACACCAAAACACATTGGGCATCAATCTACCTTGATTCCTGTGACATGATTCATAATGTCCTTGATTTTCTACATTTCACCATGAGGTCAGTTGCAGTTGCAGCAGCTGTTACAGCTGCGCCAATGCAGTTTGCATGGCCGCAGGTTGTCTTTATTCTAATGTGGGTATTTCTGTAACTCCAAAGTTATTTTTTTTCACACATCACATTTTAATAGTATACTGATAAACACGCTTAAATTTTGTCTCTCTGGGGCAGCTTTTACATATAATCCCAGAGCTAATCTATTCCTCCTCCTCTCCTCCCCTCCCTTTTGCCAATCACTCCGGTTAAAACCCTTGTTGCACAGGTGCCGGCTGAGTTTTTAAAAATCATATAGTGGTCCAATTATCTTGTAGTGTGTGGTTTGATGTGATGTGTGAAAAAAAATAAGCTTGGAGCTACTAAAATACCAGCATTAGAATAAAGACAACCTATAGAATTCTCCATGAACTAACAAGCTGAAGCTGACCAAACGTGACGTTTTGTGATGTCAGAACAGACCAGCTTAGGGAGTTCTGTGTCAAACATGCCCAAATATGAAGTGATGCGTTCTTTTCTTTCTTCTCTCAATTTATTGGTGGATTGCAACCAACATAAATGTGCATACCACCTCTTACTGTACAAGCTACTGTGTGTGCTACTAGTGTGCAATATCATGTAAATTTCCTAGTGCTGGTCATTCTGTTATCAGGTTTGTATTGTACAAAAATGTAAATAGATTCTCCCTGGCCATTGCTACTCCCTTTCCTTCTACTCCAAGAAACTTTGACACATCCTCTTGTCCTACTTCACAAACGTCTCCTGCAATGTGCCTGTGTACCCATGACAGTTCAATAAAATGTGCTCTACATTTTCTATTTCCCCACTATTCTCACATCTATTACTCTCTACCTTGCCCATAATAAAAAAGTTCCCGGGGTTCACCCATAATTCTGACTGCCCACAGCCCACCCTAAGTCTTGTAATGACTCTTTCTTCTATTTCTTTCATTGTACTCCTGTATTTTGTAATATGCTCATCCTTTCTTGTCTTCCTGCCAGCACCTTCCCAGACATATTTCCATCCCTTTTAATCATAACTTCCGCTTCACCCTTTCCTAGAAGCACCTGCGTTGCCTCCTTCTGTGGAATTGCCCTTTTGGCAATCTTATCCACCCTCTCGTTTCCTTTCAGTTCCGACATATGCCATGCGCAACCCTGACAAGTAGTGATTCATTTCAATAACGAGGTCCTCTCCTAACTGTCATATCTGACTAAAGTAGGCCTATTTAATCAATCAAAAAAGTGTTCTAATTAGCAGACATCAACACCCAAAGGTAGTTGTCTTTCAACACCTCAGTAAAGCAACAACACCTACCGTAAACATATGGACATCTATATGGATGGACGGACATAGGTAAATTGCGGTTCCTTGGAGTGCACCACTCAAAAATATAGGTGTGGTACGGGCATGTGTAGTCCATTCTCTCTCTCTCTCTCTCTCTCTCTCTCTCTCTTTCTCTCTCTCTCTCACACACACACACACACACACACAAGCACACACACACGCACACAATCACACACACACACACACACACACACACACACACACACACACACACACACACACACACACACACACACACACACACACACACACACACACACACACACACGCACGATGGGGGGTGCTATAAATATGAACTTTACTGAAACCCGTAATGAATGTCATCACTAATAATGAATAAGTCAATGGAATCTACCAATGAGCAACAGCAGATCTTGGGTCATGGGTCAGGGGTCATGGGCAAGTCAAGTCTCACAGACTTTAGAAAAACAGCCCAGAAAAACAAAATAAACAAACACTTTACCATGGAACTCTACTGCCATCCTGTGGTGAGAGCTCGTTAAGGCGCATGGTAACTGTAACTGGCTCACTGCAGCAGGCTGAGACTCTGAGATAGGGCCAGATTACTTGATGAGGCCCATTGATCTTTTTGTTTACATGAAGATACAAGTGAAATATAAATAAAACAACATTATGCCTGACTTGTAGGCTTTACTACTGTGGGTCAACTCTTGAAGTTGAACATGTTTATGCTATTGAACTTGAACCACACAACAGGCCAGCTGGGGGGGGGGGGGTACACATCACTCCGACCTTGAACCATCTCGGGACCCCCAGGAGGAGGTTAGGCCTCTAATGTTGCCCCTGAGAGGGACTCTGGAGCTGTTGGCCCCTTGACCTGACTACAAATAAGCGGTTGAAGATGGATGCATGGATAATGCCAATGAAATGAATGAAAGGATGGATGGATGGATGGTTTGGCAGACGGCTGCATGCACATGCATGATGGATGGTAGTAGTACAAAACAGTAGTACAAAACAAAGTAAACCAGACAAAATCACGGTTACACCGACAAGACTCACTGTAAGCACTGGACCAAGGATAACCTAGTAGTGGGACCATCTAGTCCGAGTCCATGACAGGACATCCATCATCAGGTTAATTTACTATTTACACTAATGACCTCTGCGGCTGTTGCTAGGAGGAGCTTCGTCCAATCAAAGCGGGCAGCTTCCCTCTGCCACCACCAGCAGTGACATCATGCATGCTTCCCTGGCTGGCTCCCTTTGGAACCCCTATATCTACGCTGCTGATCGCGATCGCATAGCTCCGAGATGAGTTTCCGTGAAAAGCTATTCCTGCGCTGGACGAAATTCAGTCTTATCTGGGTGGTAGCGCCCGTCGACAACTCTTTCGCAGTAATTATTTTAAAGGGTAAATGTACCAGACACTAAATACAGTCGAAAAACTTAGCATATGACCCTAACGGTTTAAAACGGAGGCATCAAACAGCTGCTTTAAAGCGACTGCTTAGTTGTCAGCTAGTACGACTTGGTTCCCCGATTTTCCCCAGCAGCGCGTTCTTGTGGGAGCATTAAAGGGGTTGACTGGACTACTTTTTTATTTAAGCCTGGTTTTAAGCGGTTGGTTGATGCCTCAGTTAAAATATTAGGTTCCTATGTTAAGGCTTTAACTGTATCTTAGTTACAATACCTTTACGTTTTGAAATAAATACTGCGAAATGAGGTTTAATGTACTGCTTGTCGACACGGCAGTCGACGGGCTCTACATTTCGACCAGCACAGGGGTGGCTTTCCTCGGAACCTCATCTCTATCGCGCAGCATCGTAGATAGGCTAGAGGTCCTGCCCAAACACCACACACGTACTACTGTCCCTCCCTCTGTCTTTTACTCTTTTTACACGCCACAATGCAATAGCGACTCGGCGAAGCACTCTTGGAATGGTATCGGTTCCGTTATAGTGTGGTTTGGGGTGCTGGGAGGGGCGCTCTTTGCGCACGGGGGAATGGCGGAGAGGAGAGGGAGGTCGCAGCAGAGCCATCTAGTAGAAGAGTAGCGACATTGAGGTGGCAGAAAACAGCGCTCGCGCGCTGTTCAGGCAGCTTTGAATTGTGACAAACTGGAGTTGAAAATATATTGTTTTTCAACGAGGGCTGGCGCAAATAAGAGATACCCGGTAATGTAAGATCATTAGAGCCGGGCTATTGCCTGAGAGTTCAATGCATCTCTGTCTACTTCCCTACAGGATTTGTCACAGTCGGCTGCCTGTCCACATGCTCAATAGAAGTCTAAACGGAGCAGTCGCCATTAGACCTTTCCATGGAAGTGAACGGAGATGTCGCAACTCTGTCTATACTCTACGGCTCTGGGTCGCAGCAGCAGCCCCGGGAGGAGAGAGAGAGAGACAGTGAGAGTGAGTGAGTGAAGCTAGAGATGGGGGGCTCGGCAGAAGAATCAAATCCAGGTCCTTCTTCTCTTCTGTTGTTTTGTTTTGTGTTTTATTAGCAACGACCACGTCCCTCTCCGTATCCTTCCTTCCACGCCGTCATGGATTCAGAAGAGAATACATTCTGCCTCGGGGTGAAGAAGGCTGAGGTAAGAAGGAGACGTTGTCTTTTCAGAAACTACATGATCATGTAAACATCTGCACGTCACACCGCATAACAAGCTGTAGCCTACTTCCAAAATTGGCCTGCATGGGGAGTTGTTGGTAAACAGTAGCCTACCGGTATACCCTTATATGTGCTAAGGCCTACATATCTTTAGGCATTTTAAAAAGTCATGTAGCTGCCAGGAATTGTATTTGAGATATCACACTGCAGTAATTATTATCAATATGGTAGAATGGACCAGATGTGTTACTGCATTTGATTTCTTGGGGTCAACAGGCATTGTAATGTAATGTGATTATAGCCTTTTAGGTCTACATGTGAAACTGCACTCCCAGTCTCCCACGTGAAGATGATTTATAGCCTAATAATGTGCACTTGTGTGTGTGGAGAAATTGCCACAATGCAGCAAGGAATTAACCTATATTCATGCAGCCCATAATTAAAAGAGGTTTCCCTGGAAGGTGTACAGAAGCTGATTTACTGATGAGCCAAGGAATACCAGAGGAATTCCATAGTGCTGATTCAAAGAGTTCTCCCGGAGAGCCCTTTTACTTGGACTTATAGCTCAGAATAACAGGGTAATTAACCTTACTGTAATGTACTGTAACCGGTCTACCTACAGTATATAACTCCAAGTATGCCGAAAGAAGGCACAAACTTGCTATCATGTCATATTTGTTACTGTCAAGGGTTATGATTATTGCTAATTGCAGCTTTGCTGGTTTGCATGAGACTCCCTGTTTTATTTAGGTCATTTATCACTTTGGCGTATATTTATGCCACTTTTGTCTACGAGCCTGTTTCTTTTCTTCTTTTTGAGGGCCTCCTGTGTACAGCTTAGTGTGTTTGTACCACAGAATGTGATGATTTGATTGGCTGAGTCAGAGCACAAAATGTGATGATGTATGATAAGAGCGCCCTTCACCTAACACAAGTGTGATTTTTTCCCCTCTCTTGTATAATAAATCGTTTTGCTAGACTATTTGATACTAATTTCCACATGTAGGCTACTGGTACTTTCAAAATAGGGATCAACAACAACAACAACACTTCTGTGGCTACTTTGGTTATGGCCTTGGTACACAATAATTATGACGCCAAAGGCTCCCACACAGGCAAACACCGATCGGCCCTGGCGCTCTAAATGCACAAACCTGGTGCTCTAAATGCACAGACTGCACCACCAAATATGATGGCATGCACAACAAGCAACAACCCAAATTTCAAAGATATTTCAAATAAAAAAGCTTATATTTAAAATTTGAAACATACACTACTATACTGCTACTAACTACAATTGTGACACCACCAAACCAAAACCATTTCATCATTCAAAACAGAAAACTCTCTGAGTCAGACCTTTAGCTTTATGCATGCTGCGTGTCTGTTGCAACTTCAACAACTTGATTGATGCTTACTTGCCTAATAAAAGTCCTGTAACCGGAAATGGTATGGGTGCGGCTTCATGATGAAGCGGCCCCCCATATCATTTCTCCTGCCCACCAGTTGGGAAATGTTACATCCGTCCCTGCTGCATGCACTATGCAAAACTTCAAGCCTTCATGTGTGTTGGTGTGAGGAAGCGAGGAAACGTGCCTGCAATGTGCTCTGTTACTTGTGGCTTTACCCCAAAGGCCTTTGATTGGGCCTCAAGAGGTGCTAGGTGCTTGAAAAAAAAAACTCTGTGGTTTCCGAGTGGGTCTCCAAGGAGGATGTCTGCTGAAATATGATCATGAACATAACTTATACAAGATGCCTGGTGGTCTGAACCACAGGAACTCATTCGATGGGCTACAAGGCAGCCTGGTGGTTAGAGGTTAGATGGGTGATATGGTGGGTTCACACATACACTCACTGGATGCGGAAGCGCGACAAAGTGAAATTCTCACATGAACAGGAGCCTGGCTGTTCACAACGGAAAATGTTTGCTTGAATACATTTTGGATAGTATTGTGACTGTGACTGACAGGAACGGAGGGACATAACTAGTGAATACCCTATTGGCCTGAATATAAGACAGTGTTTTTTCCCAATAGAAATATCCTAAAAAAGGAGTCTTATTGGGGATGATATTGATATGTTGTTTTTACACAAATGAGTCTTGAAAAAGGGGGTTGTCTTATAATCAGGGTAGTCTTCGGGACAATAGACCTGCGCAGTGACGTCACCAACCCTGTTCCACTAGTGGATTCCTCATTCATTTTCCTCATAGACTTTTCGAAAATGGTTAATAAAAACACGATTGCGCTGCGGCCAAAGCCAACTCGGGTCGTGACAAATCATGACAACAAACACAATATCGTCATATAATAATATAATTAGGAAGAAGTAGAAAACGGCATGATACAAGACTTTTTGTTTCGCTTTTCATCTTAGAAATGATTTCATTGTCCCAAAAGTTTTTGTGTGTCATCATGATTCGTCACGACTCGAGTTGGATTTGTCCGCGGCGTAATCGTCTTTATATAAATTGTTTTCGAAAAGTCTATGAGAAAAATGAATGGGGAATCCATTTCTGGAACAGGGCCGGTGATGTCACTGCGCAGGTCTATACGGTATTTTATGGTGTCCTTAAGGTGCAAGTCACTGACCAGCTTGGATAATGGATATTTGTCTTTACTCATTTCCGTAGCTAAGCAGTGCTGGCTCAATGTCGATGAATTGATTAGTTATTTCACTGTTAAGTTTAACCTAATTCCTTAAAGGTGATTAATCGATTATCGATTAACTGTTAACATCCCTATTGAAGACACCAAAAGGGATTGGCCAGGATGACATGTGATGTATTGTAACTGAATGGCTGGAGAATGGAAATTAGGATTTCACATACTATTGATGATGCATTTAATGATTATATCTTATTTCAGTATTTAATTTCTGTATAAATTGATGATGTATTTTCTCTATTATTAATGTTATGGTAGTGGTCAATTTGTGCTAGGGATGCAGGGGAAGGGTCCCTGGGTCCCCAGCCAAAAAATGTTAAGAATCCCTACATTGAGATATCTTGTATGTGAGCACACACAAACATGTATTTGGAATAAAGTGCTTCTCCATACAGACAGTCAACACTCAGCAGCTGCCTCTAACAAAACAGTTCCCATTATTGCAGGGCTTCACAGTCCATTGTTAAACGAATCTGAACTCGGTGCCCCCAGAGGCTTCATGCTAGCATTGTGTGTTCCACACTGGCCCCTGAGATAGGCATTTTGCTTTTCTCTGTCATGTCATGCAGGAGCTCTGTGTGACACTTAACAAAGACAGAAGCAGGGGTGGATGTAACATGTCCCATTGGGGGGGGGGGGGGGGGCAAGAGAACATGTTGGAGGGGCAAGAGAAAATGGTATGGGGGCGGCTTCATCGCCCGTGGCGCGAAGCGACACAGGCGATGAAAAAAAGCATCAAAAGCATCAATAATAACATCAGTTGTTGCTGAAGTTGCAGCAGACACGCAGCATGGATAAAGCTAAAGGTCTGCCTCAGAGAGTTTTCTGTTTTCAATGATGAAATGCTGTTGGTTTAGTGGTGACCCAGCTGTAGTTAGTTAGTGGCAGTAGTAGTGTTTCAAAGCATTGAAAAACAAGCACTTTATTTGAAATATCTTGGGTTGTTTTGCATGACATCGTGTTTGGGGGGCAGACTGGGAATTTAGGGGGGCATTGCCCCCCCATGCCCATACCTAGATCCGCCCCTGGACATAAGCCATGCAGTGGAGTGAAATTGTTTCAAAAGCATATATGGGGTCATAGTAGGGATGATCTAGTGTTAACAGCCCAGCGTGTTTTTTGTCTGACCGCTTTAGCCTTCTGGATACGGGAGAGACAGGATTTTTTAAATGTAGACTTGTGGACACATCGTCTTGGAATTGTGATATGATGACAAAGTATCTGTGTGACACAGGCCTGTGACTCAGGCCCGGAACAGCATAGGTACTAGGTAGGTCTGTAGACTCGTTTGGCTTATTGAGAAGTTTCTTGCAATTAGTCAATTCATCGTAATCGAACTGATTATTCAATTCAACTAATTTAGTATTAGGTTAATCGGATTTGGCAACTAATCATTGAGATATAATGGCTGTTTTTCCCAACCATAGTTTTTTTTTCCAGTGTTAGGTGTAACTAAACTAAGAAGCAGTGAGCCATCTCTCTTCCCTTACAATCTGATAATAGTCACACATGCGCAGAGGCGACTGTGAAGCATTCCTTATAGTAACAAGAACGATATTAATTTGTCTGTGTTTGTCTTTTATTTGAATAGCAGCCCAATCATCACCTAAACAAAAGTATTTTTCTAACAAATTATGCTAGATGGAACATGTGTACAATAACCTAAAACATATTTTTAAGGTGATAGCTAAAGAAGTGTCACAATGGGATGAATCGATTCATCGCTTAAATAATTGGATGATGAATTGATTATGAAAATAATTGTTAGTTGAGCCCTACTACCTAGTATTGACAGTGTCTGTCTGTCTGTCTGTCTGTCTGTCTGTCTGTCTGTCTGTCTGTCTGTCTGTCTGTCTGTCTGTCTGTCTGTCTGTCTGTCTGTCTGTCTGTCTCACTATTTTATTTAATAGATTACAGAGTGATAATGATAGAAAGAGAGAGAGAGAGAGGGAGAAAGAAGGGAGAGGGAGATACATACTGCACATGCTTACATGTGGTTGGCCATCCTGGATGATGTTTCATGTGTTTTGGTCATCGGTGTCTGGCTTAGACAGAAGATTCATTGTCCCACAGCCTGCTGGCTGGGCAATGGACTTCTAAACACTGCCCTGCATGCGTCATTAGTAGTATAAGACAGGTAATAAGTTACCGACCAACAGTGTCTTCATAAGACCTAGTATCTTTGTATCCTTGAGAAACGGTTTCACATTACGTTTAGCTCATGATTTCTAACCAAAGCAACAAGTATGTGATAATCATCAAACAGTAAACACTTCTGTGCTAGGACAAGAAGTATACTCTAGTATATCGTGTAATGCCTAAACGAATACATACCTGTATTAATCAAAGACAATTGTACTGTATGTCAGAGTGAGCTTGGGTGGTGTATGTGGCCGTCTCTCTCTCTCTTTCTTTTTCCTCCTGCTCCTTGCTATATGCCCTCCCTGCACCCCTACTCCCCATCCACCATTTTAATATGCCAGGCTCAGCTGTGTTAAACCGTGGTAATAACTGTTGCATTTCTGTCTCCCCTCCACAGATGACCATATCCTTGCAAGGCCTGGATGGCACAGAGACTGCGACGGTAGGAAGGAATTAAGGCACACATTTTGATGCATGAATACGGATCATGTTAACTGAGGCGTTTCTGCTTTGACCACAGTTAACCACTTTCAACCTGGCCTATTTGGGGAATGTCATTATATCACTATAGGTCTACATAATTATTCTTCAGTCTTCTTAAGACTGAGCACTGAATGCATTCATTTATTTTATGTCAGTTGCTAATGTTTCATTTAACTATTGTCTCAACGGATGTGAATGTTTATAATGTGAATGTGCAAAATGGCAGATCTACAAGCTTAGTCATAGAATTACTATCTTTATTACCACCACCACCACCATTGTACAACCAAGTATAATACAACAAGGCTAAAGCCATAACATAAGTGATTAATCCCCCTAAATGATTTAAACTCATTTTGATTCAATTAGTTGTTATAGAGAATATACAATAACAAAACAGTAATTAAAAAACCTTTTCTATTACCGTATTGTGCCAAATATAAGACGGACCACATTTTTCAAGACTCATTGAATGTCAAATAATATAGCCCCCAAATATAATACAACCCCATTTTTGGATATTTCCATTGGGGAAAAAAACACATAGTCATACATCCAGGCCGAATTAGGGTATTAGTTATTGGTTCTAATAATCCCTAATCTTGGATTCGACTTTGGTTGATTTCCCAGCTATTTGTAAGTAAGCTATTTGTGTTGTAAGTAAAGAGCATTATGTGCATAAGGTGAAATGCTCCTGCTATGTCTCTGTGGAGCACATGGAGACCAGTCCCTAGCAACTGTGGTTGATATGGCAATAATGGATAATAACGGATGGTCTTGAATTACATGTGCCTATGTACACTCAATCTGAGTACACACTCAGATTGAGTGTACACTCAGTCTATGTTCACTCAATCTATGTTACTTTGATATCTTTTTGATATCAGGGCCCACTATTTATTTAGCAATTGAGCCACGGACCACCATTTTAGGACATTTTAGCTCCACAGACCCCAACACTAAAGGTTTATTTTGCTTTTGTCCACAATACCAGGATG
The DNA here is from genome assembly GCA_039105355.1 of Benthosema pterotum. Classification (NCBI taxonomy): domain Eukaryota; kingdom Metazoa; phylum Chordata; class Actinopteri; order Myctophiformes; family Myctophidae; genus Benthosema; species Benthosema pterotum. Next base: position 13,106,197 of record CM076973.1, on the reverse strand, counting down.
GATTTGGGAAACAAAACAGTCATAACATACAGATCAAAATGACCATTAATCTTCTACATTCTCTAGTTGTGTAGACTTGGGCTAATTCAAATGGACCCACAAGGGTCCATTTGGTTTCATTTTTACGCTCTCAAAGAGTTACATCTGGTTAATCAACTTCATCATTAGTCTGGGGACCACCTGGAACTCTCTCAAGGACCACTGGTGGTCCCTGGACCACTGGTTGAAAACCACTGCGCTAGACCTATAATGTATATATTATTTTTTTTGTTTTGTTATTGGTTTACCCATTTAGCCTTATTTAACATGCTTAAAGAAGCACATCGCTAATGTTCCAAAACACATACAGTATCAACCAGTAAGGCGCTGCATGTCTTACAGGCACATGGGAATATATGGAGTGTATGACACGCATACACAGATACACACACACATAGACATTTCCACCTGGCTTACATAGTAATCTCGCCAGTGTTTGCACTGTAAATAGCAGTTGTAGTGATATCATAATGTACGCATTTTAAAGACATACCGGTAATTTGTATTTGTTTGCACTTCGTGACAGTGTAAACTAAATTACGTGTAAAATATTTACCATTGAACAAACTTTAAAAGTAAAATTCACATTTCTTATTTCAGACAGCGACAGCTGCTTCTCAAAAGGATGATGCAAGGATTGATGCAAACTCTGACATGGGCACAGTTAATAAGGTGGGTACGCCCAATATTCCAGACGTAGCTGCACTATAGTCATACAATAATACAATACAATTGCACTCTCCAAGACATTTTGTTGGTATTGATATTGCCATGTGGCATTTTGTCCAGCAGGGGGTGAGGTTTCACGGGGGCTCTGGAAGTCAACCAGTGGTAAGTCCTAAGTACTGCCCTGGTGTGAACAACAACCCAGGCTACCTGTGTGAGACAGGACACTGCTGTGGAGAGACTGGCTGCTGCACCTACTACTATGAACTCTGGTGTAAGTCAATTGAGTGAGAATGCTTCTTCTTAGTATACACAAAATCACACCCGCAACACAGTTGTCAACTTAACTGGAATTTGTGCGTACGTGTGTGGTGCCTTGGAGTAAAACAGTGGTTGATGTAAGCACTTGACCTCTCCTGTGACCCCAAATCAGCGTGCCGCAGGGTTCAATAGTTTGACGGAGGGACAGACGGACAAAGCTGTTCATCAGAGACGGTGTTCCACCGCTCAAAAAAAGGAAAAGAAACAAAGATCCAATATGCTTGCAAGGGAATGAATCACTTGGACACACTCAAAAATATACTTTCAGCCAAGATAGTTTTCTTCACACCCTCCTCCTTTGCAGGAAATAGGCGGCAGTTGCTCCATGTGAGGGAAATATCGGTTGCTGTTATTTTGTGCTCTGTCAAAATCAAAGGTCTGATTGCTGTCGCAAAGCAACAAGAAACAACAAGAAGCAATCATGCTTCTCGGCTTAATTAACCTGCAAATTCAGCAGATACGCTGAGAGCAAAGGAAAAATGACCCACTCAATATCGTGTGTGTGTGTGTGTGTGTGTGTGTGTGTGTGTGTGTGTGTGTGTGTGTGTGTGTGTGTGTGTGTGTGTGCGTGTGTGTGTGTGTGTGTGTGTGTGCGTGTGTGTGTGTGTGTGCGTGTGTGCGTGCGTGTGCGTGCTGAGCTGTTAATAATCGTGGATAATGGATATAATATTATGGACATGACAGAAGAAAATTTAGGATAGCTACCTAGCTAACTCATCCATTCTTCATGCGGTGTGTCATTTACCCACTGCAGTTGTTACAAAGCAGATGTTCAAATTGGTTGGAACATTCAGGACAGCTTTGTTATTGTATACAGACTGAGGTTCATTCATTCATTCGTTCTCTAAAAGAGCTCACACACTGTTTACATGGATTGGTGTTTGCTTTGTGTCTGTGTTGACTGTGTTTACTGCAGGGTTCTGGTTGCTGTGGACCATTCTTATCCTGTTCAGTTGTTTCTGTGCGTATCGGCACCGGCGAGCCAAGCTTCGTATCCAGCAACAGCAGAGGCAGAGAGAAATCAACCTAATTGCATACAACGGAGCGTGCAACTACCCGACCTCCATGCTCGATCTCAGTACGTTTTCATATTATTGTATTAGGCTCCTCTTATAAAAGAGATATTATTAAGTGGGACTTTAGACATTAAACTTATCCAGACTTAAATGGAGGGGAGGGAAGGGATCAGTGTCTTCCTCACACATGGACAGCAGTGAGGAATGATCTCTGCATGCAGGATGGAGATTATCATGAAATATGTTGCAAACGCACGTCAGTGAAGTAGGTAAAACCTAAACAGGGACAGAAGGGAAAGAGGGAAACGGAGGTAGTGAGAGTGAGACAGAGATAGAAAGCGCGAACAAAAGAGTGTCTGTTTGCATGTGTGAAGAAACACAGTTGACAGGACAAAAGAGGAACTGCCAGAAATTGTTTCAACTCCCAACTTCCTGAGTGGAAACAGTGTTGAACCTCCCCTGATCTGACACTTCTCTCATGGCACAGGTTTCTTGGCGTCCTTCAAGCTTCCTTCCTATGAGGAGGTGGCAGCCCAGCCAAGCACGCCTCCTCCGCCCTACAGCTCTGTCTTCGCCCTGCAGGGAGGCAGTGCCATGGGGGGTCCCAGCGCCTCCTATTCGCACCACCCTCACTACCACCCGCATCTACCCCACCACCCCCATCGACACCCGCCCGTGTGCCCCCCTTACCTGGGCCCCGTCGTCGCCCCCGGCCCGAGTGGGATGACCTCCTCCCAGAGCTCCGACAACTACACCAGCTGCTCCTGCGAGTCCTGCTCCCTCACCTCGCCTTCCAGCACCTCCTTCTCGGTCCAGGTGACGGACGAGACCTACGACAGCAGCCGCGGGACGACCCCCAGCGAGGTCTGGGCGGAGCGGGCAGTGCAGGTGCCCAGGGCTGGGGCTTCCTTGGACGCCGCCGGCTTTGCGTCCACCCCTTCCCCGCCTCCTCTGCAAGCTCCGCCCGATCTCATCCCTGCCACCACTCCCGATGTTGTGCCTGTGTTCAGGCGTGATGGAGGAGGCGCCTCCCCAGCACCGGCCCCAGTCCTGTCTCTTCCGCTACCTACCTTTCATCACGCTCACCCGCCTCAACTCACGCTCTCCCCCCTTGTTCTCTCCCCTTCCCTGCACCCTCCTCCTCCTCCTCGTCACCCGGTGCGACCTCTCGCTCTGTCGGACCCACTGGGAGCAACCACCGTCCAGGGCGCGGAACCGGCAGAGCGCCGTTGCCCCGTTGACCAGAGGCCCTCCCCCAGGTCCACGCTGCCGTCGTCCCCAAAACACACACTCTTCTCCTCTAACGTAGACTTTTTCGAGCACCGCGGCAACAACAGAGACGAGAAGAGACAGGAAAAGGAAACCGAGGAGGAAGACGGCCACGACGAGGATGACGAGGACGACGAGGAGGACCACTTCCGCCACCGCAGGCTCACTGGCGACTCGGGCATCGAGGTGTGCCGCTGCCGTGTCAAGAAGAGAGAGGAAGTGGAGTGTCGGGAGGAGGAGCTGGAGAAAGGGCTTCTGGGTAAAAGCGTGAGAGAGACGGAGGCGCTGTGTCACGAGGTGGGGGAAGGGGAGGACCTGCTTCACGACAGCGTGGACTGCTCCGTGCGAGCACAGACCACCGCCATCGCCATCCAGTCACAGCGGGCGGAGGACTTCCGCCACGCCCCTTCCTCTTCCACCAACGCCGATGTCGTCTCCAAGGTGACCGAAGCCATTAATGCGGTGGAGACCTCGTGAGCTACAGTAGTGAGCCCAGTTGCAATGTAGTTGAGCTACTTTGAATTAGATGTCCACAGAGCTTTGCCATGAGTGCAAACTGCCAAGTAGTGTGGCAGAGTTTATTTGTGTGGCCAGATGTCGCCCTCTACTGGTCATGACGGAGAGACCATGTCATCTCACAGAGAGGCCTTGTGGGAGGCACCATATCTCTTTTATTGCAGAGGGAGGGCTTGAGGAGAGAGTCATATAGCTCATGTGCTTGTGTTTACTCTAATTCAAATGAGGAAAGTTGAGAGAAGAGAAGAGCTCAAATATTTAGCTTTTTTCATTTGTGTGATTGTTTTTAGAATTCCAGAAACAAGTTATGTTCCTCTGTCTCCCTCCACCTCTTGATCTGACTGGAGTTGGTGGGATAACAGTAAAAGTTCGGTGAAGTCTGCACATGCACACACACACACACACACACACACACACACACACACACGCATGCACGCACGCACGCACACACACACACACACACACACACACACACACACACACACACACAGCTGTGATTTTGGTCGGTCCTTTCCACTATCCCTACGCTCTCTCTTTGACCTAGACCACTAGTCGCCCACTCTTAGATGTGTTAGTCAGTAATGTATGCAGGAGGGCCAAAACTGCAGTTTTAATTCCAAATGTGTGTCAAGGACAACTCCTTCATTCAAACACTAATAACATGTTTGTTGCTCCACCCATATCACACACTAAAATCTGGAGACCTGTTTCAAGTTTATATGTGTACAAATGTAGACTGCGTTGCGGACATGAAAAGGTCTGCTTATTTTAATTTGTACACCTTTTACATGATTTTACTGTGCGGTAGGATAATCGTGTGTAATTTTAACCTGACTCCGCCAGCTGGTGGCGGTATGGATTCATTGTGGTCAGGTTCATTTTATACTTTGTATCATTTACAACAGTAACTGGCATTGTTAGAAATAATCTCTGATAATACTTTTTTCAGTCACATCCAACTGATATTGGGTGCAATTCCAGATCGCTTGGTGTAGCCAGGTATGGTGTAAGTCCTCTCATTGGCTGCATGGCAGCAAATCAGGTTTGGGGCCGTGCTCATTGGTTGCATGGCAGCAAATCAGGTCTGGGCCTTTGAGGTAGGCCCGAAAGCCTATACCACCAGGCCTGGGCCTGGGCCTACCAAATAGTTATCCAGAATAATTAAAACCAGTCATCAAGAGCTTCAAATCATGATGAACAAAGCAGGGGAGTGCAGTAACATTTTTAATTGGGGGGGTCAGGTGATTTCTGAACCTTTTGACTTGCAGGTTTTAATTATTCTGGGTAATTATTTGGTAAGCTCAGGCCCAGGGCTGGTGGTATAGGCTTTCGGCCTACCCAAGGCCCCAGACCTGATTTGCTGCCATGCAACCAATGAGCACGGCCCCAAACCTGATTTGCTGCCATGCAGCCAATGAGAGGACTTACACCATACCTGGCTACACCAAGCGATCTGGAATTGCACCCAACTGATATTGTCATCATGCTCTCATTGTCATCATTTAATGGGGCACCCGCTGTATGAAAATTAGGAAATTAAAAGCCGTAATTGAAGAGTAAGGGAATTATTACAGTACACTATTACAATTGTTTTGCTATTCCTCCCTTGATTTCAGCGAGTTGGGCATCCACTCTGATAATACAGTCTGGATCATAGTTGGATACACTTCCATCCCAGCTATGCTATGCTTAGCTATGCTATAGACATTGACTGGAGGACCGATGTGACTGTAGCATGGAATATGACAGTTCCAAGCTCCAATGTCACTGATAGTTGTATTGTAAAAGAGCATGTATAATGTTCTGTTTATGTATACATATACAATGTCTACTGTCCTATCAATTCATAGTTGGGACGCTGCAAACAAATGTGTCTGGATGGCGCCATGTTAAATTCTTGCTACCCTGACGTAGATTCTAGTCCTCACACCTGGCCATGGTCAGCGAAAGTCCCATGATCACAAAAATAGGCCTCACACAAATTCTGTTCAGGGGTGTGATCTGTATATTATTTTAAATGTGACTATGGAGGAGGCTGTGTCTTTCTTTGCTTGTGTCTCATACAAACACATGTTGAAGGTGACAGTAGTGTGTGGGTGACAAAGCTTTATGAAGGGAATACAAGTATCTGTGTTTCATTCAGACTGTTAACGCAATGTATGTCAAAAACAGAATTTCTCTAGCTTATTAACGCCATTATATTTATTACCAGGCATTCTCTCTTCTGTTTTTAGCATACATTGCTATATATATTAGGCAACACATTCATACACACATTTATTTCATGAGTGTGACAGCATTGAAAATCCAAATACTCGCGCATGCGATCTTTAGCAGATTTAGGGTCGGATTGGGGTAAATAGCGATGTTAACAGGTTAGCATATTAGCGTTTATGTTGGTAGATTAATGCCACAAGTCTGAATCTAAAATGACTGATTTGTACTTCCGGTTCATGGAGCAGGTTCATGCGGTATTATCGCAGCCTTTTGGTGCATTTTGTTGGCACTGGCCGTAGATCACCGCCTATGGTAACGGGATGTAATGCATTTTGTGTGCTTTCAATCTTGTGAACACAAGTAGGAAGTTACTTAATTCACATGTAGTAGGGTGTTTTCTGCCCCATTAGCACTGTTTTTTCAACCTGCTTTCTCCAATGATGGACTGTTAACTTTTTTAATATGCAGGAACTTTGAGATCCTTCACCACTGATTCTGAATGTAAGTAGGGAGGCAAACAAACAATAAAACTGTTTACTAAGAACTTTACGCTACTGGTAACTTGAGTAGATTTGCCACCAAGACCATGGTTAATAACCTAGTCTGCGTGACTTTTGAAGACGGTGGTCCTATTTAAAAAAAAAAAAAAGTGCCCATTTGTCATGTCTGTTTGGACCTTGTGTGCTGTTAATGTCTGAGATGAAATGCTTCTAAACATGCCATTTTTTGTACTTTGTGATGGTTATTATTGTGCCTATATTGTGTTCACTTTACACAAATGTGCTGTTCTTGTCTATAAGACGCTCTGTAGTATGGCTTATTATGTTCTGTAAAGTTATATGACAACAGATGCCCATCTGTATGGTGCTGCATCGCAACAACAAATTCTCTGCATCACTTGTTTGTACTCACTGTGAATACAACACATATACTTAAACCATTATCTCAGTGGCAACTGTACTCTAGAACAACTTGATGGAGTCTCAACTCAAGTTTACAATGTTTTGCTCTCATGTTGTGCATTCGGCATGTTTGGCACAACTTCAGCCACCTCTTCATGGCACCTCTTAATGGTTGAGCAGTGGTCACGTGATTGTCACTGAATTCCTGGTTTCACAGCTTCTGTTTAAAGTCGCGGTAGTTAGTTTGACTTAGATGGTAGCTGATATCATGGTAGCGGATGTGTGTGTGTGTGTGTGTGTGTGTGTGTGTGTGTGTGTGTGTGTGTGTGTGTGTGTGTGTGTGTGTGTGTGTGTGTGTGTGTGTGTGTGTGTGTGAGAGAGAGAGAGAGAAAGAGAGTGTTTTGATCTAATTGGTCAGATATGGACATTAATCACTTATCTGACCAGATCATATGCTTGTACATCGGGCTGTACAATCTTAGAACAAAAACCTATTGTAATATTTCTGCAGTATGAACTTTAAACTTTTGGATTTTGCTACACTTTTCCCCCCTCCCTGCTAAGACATTTCCTTACTTGAAAAAATAAAATGCAAGAAATGCTCATGCAATTTTGTAGGTGTTATATTTTTTGTAGCATTAGGATTTTTATAATCTTCGTGTCCGTGTCAATTTGGAAAATTGGCAATATTTATTTATTAATTGGACAGTCGTATTTGTAGTGACTTCTCTAAAAGTGTGCCTCGTTAGTGGACACATGACAAAGCCCTGAATAGTAAGTCTTAAAATCTGAACATATCTATAAAAACCCACTGGCCATTGTATATTTTCTTCACTTTCGAGTATGGAAAAGTCTACAAAGTAATTGTTCTTTTGTTTGTTTGTTTGTTTGTTTGTTTGTTTTTATTTTCTGTAGTTCTAGCTAGCAATCTTTGTTAAATTGTAATTTGCATTGTTTCTTATGGTATAACGTGCCTATATACTTTGTTTGCATTAGGCACTCCCATTTAGTGCTGCTACCTGTGTTTTTCAGTTTGTCAGTTGTCTATTGATGTAAACCAAATAGGAGAAATGTATTTTCTACGAGTACTTAAAGCAGTCTCTTTATAAAATATACATGGTACATGTGAGACTAGCAAAATAAAAAAAGTATTTAGCAATAGTATAGAATTCACATACTTTTTCCTTCTTCTGGTCAACAACTGGTTGAAAGGAAAGGACATGTGGTGACAATGACTTTTACCTCTTTACTGATCCATAACCTGTGCTGGGCCCTCTGATTGTACTCAATTAGCCTTTCACTAAGTCCCGCCCAAATCTGTCCTTGTCCAATAGTCACGTTAGGAGAGGAAACCCTGACCAGGATAGCAACAGTTGCTAAACTATTTGGACTGACATTGGACAGTGACTAATCCCTGCCCCAAAGGGTGGGGTTTTGAGAAGGGCTCATTGGATGTTCAAAATTGGAAACCTGGAAAACTTTGAGTTGAACCCAAATGTTAAGTCCCAGATTTGCAACTGGGTCTCCCGCATGGGAAACCAAAACAAATATATTGATATACCAATAATGTCACTGCTACCGTATACCAGATGCGACCGGTATAGTACCGGTGAACATATACTACATTGTGTATGTTTATGTCTTGAAACTACTGTGGGTGTTAATCAAATAAAAAACAAAACACTCTAGACATATCCTATGACTGATGAGAATAACTGTGGTAGAATCAACAACACTGAGAGCTGGGACTAATTCGAATTAGCTAATTCAAATGTAGTTGTAATACACCTTTAATCTCTCACCTTGTTGGCAGCAGTATGCACCCGTTGTGTCTGCAACTTTGTTTCCTCTGATATGTGACTGTTAGCTTGTTATTATGACTTCTAAGGACTTAAGGACTGTTCCCTTCAACTTAATTAGATAATATTTACTCTATATTTGTACTGGCATCATTTTCTATTGCTTAGAAACAAGCAGAAGCATAAAAACATTACGGATAAAGCCCACTTTGGTTTTCTGGAAATACAGTGTGCCGAATAAAGAAATGATTCCTGTTGCATCAGGATTTTTCAAGAACGTTTACGACCATGGTAACAAACAGAAATAGTTTACCTTTGACTTCCATATCTGCCATGGCAAAGACAGCAAGACTGTATCTATATGTGGTTGTAAAGTGGATAATTCATATTACTTGCAAAAGGAAAGTGTTGTTTTTTAAAGGGTGTTCTACTGTATAAATCTTACCTGGAGCTCTTCTTTGTGTAGTACGCATGTATGAGAGTGCTTGTCAGCTTTATTGCTGTGGTGTTTAGCCTTGCAGTGACATTAATCTGCCGATGGCAAAAAACAAATTGTCTTCGGGGGATAGTGTGTGTATTAGTCTGGCCAAGAAGCCAGGCTAGTTTAGCCATAGACCTTGGTAGGTGCTGTACTCTATGTGGGAAGAGAATTATCAAATGGTAAACAGGATGCCTGAGCATGGTGTGTAACAGTTTATCGGCAGAACACACTGTAGGCCATAGTATAGTGCTATGACCTACTGGAGGGGGTTTTCTGAGTCAGTGAAGTCTTCTGGTAAAAACACACATGCACATGTGCGTGCGTGTACATAGTATATGTATATGCATAATGCATATTATTGTTAATATTGTTGTTATTATTATTATTAATTATATTATTTTTATTTTTATTACAGTGTACAATTTAGAAAATCCCTTGTTCTGTGATATTTCTAATAAGATGAGTACTAGAGGCTAAAAATGAAAGGTTTTTTTTAGAGGTTTAATCTTAGATTAGACGGCAGTTTAAATGACTCAAAGTCTAATCTACGACTAGGTCTCATTTTTAGATGTAGTGCTCAGTGGGAACACCATATGCTAGATTCTCCCTCAAATTCCGTGTAGAGTTGGGTGTGATATTCTCTCTAGAGAGTTTATCAAGAGGCCAAAGTTTATTGTTGTTGGTCTTTGTTATAACATGACAATATCTGACTAATATGAATATCCAAGCTTTACATATTTTGCAGAAACCAACTGATTTTTTCCCCCTTTTTTTGTATTTTGCATCATTATGGACTGCATGCCAAGTTCATTTATGCATAAACTAATGTACGTGTTCACAATGAAATGCTATCACATTATGTATTCTTTTATTTATTTTTTGGTTGGGTAATTATTTAGCTCCACTTTTAAAAGTATATTTTATGATTGTGTTGAAATATAATTAGTTTCGGCTCTGCCATTCTTTATTTCCTCCCAGGATATGTCATAATTGTCATTGCTTTATCAATTTTCAAACATGTTGGACATATTAATAAACAGCTGTGGAAATGTGTCAAAATAAATGTTACCAAGTCCTACACAATTAAGGGTATAATTGTTTCCAATGCATGATTTGACGTTTCACAATTAACAAATACACATGAATAGGAAAATATAATTACAATTATCTCTGTAAAGATCATTTTGCGTTACTTAGACACAAAGTATACCACAGAAAGGTACTCTAAGGTTAGAGAGGAGGAAAGACACACAACAGTCCATGTCTGTTCGATCTGGGAACTTTGTGCTTATTTGATCAGTGCATCATCCAGTGTTTAATGGACTGATGTCACTGTGAGCAATGAACCTTTGCATTGTGAGATGGCAACATTTTACTAGTTTTACTAGCTACTTATCGGCAGGGGCGGATCTAGGCATGGGCATGGGGGGGGCAATGCCCCCCGAAATGCCCTGACTGCCCCACCAAACAAGATGGCATGCAAAACAACCCAAGATATTTCAAATTAAAGTGCTTGTATAATGATTTGAAACACTACTATTGCTACTATCTAACTACAGCTGTGTCACCACTAAACCAACAGCATTTCATCATTGAAAACAGAAAACTCTCTGAGTCAGACCTTTAGATTTATGCATGCTGCGTGTCTGTTGTAACTTCAACAACAACTGATGTTATTATTGATGCTTTACTTGACTAATAAAAGTCCTGTAACCGAAAATGGTATGGGTGCGACTTTATTGCACGTGTCGCTTCGCGCCATGGGCGATGAAGCCGCCTCCATACCATTTTCTCTTGCCCCTCCAACAATTTCTTTTGCCCCCCCAAATGGGACATTTTTCATCCGCCCCTCAGCTGGAATATCTTAATTAGCTTTAATTAAGATATTCTCCAAGTACGTTGTAATATTGTACCAGTACAATGCATTCTCTTCACTGTTCACTGGGCCAAGGAAAGATGCAGTAAACAAGGCTTTTAGGTAATTTTGCAGATTTAACAAAAACAATCTATATACTAGGCCACTACATTTTTTATGTGATCTCAGGATAGAAGAGCCAGTGCTAGTAGGATGAGAGCTGAGGAGAGCTTAGATGGATTTTACTCGTCAGTTTCAATCAAGCTATTAAGGAGGGCATTATTTGAAAGAGCAGAGGGGGGAAGATGTGAAAGGGGAACCAGATTCCAGGGGAGAATTGGGACATGCAGTAGTTCTTGAACAGATGAGGTTTCATTTCACAGGGGTGCTGGTCTGAAGGTCATTGGACAGTAAAAGAGCCAGGAAGATTTAATTCCCGCATAGGCCAGAGAAGAAGCCCATATGATGAATCCATCTAACAAACGTGAAAAACGTGTGCTGTCTTTTTAAATGTACCCATTCTACATACTGTGAATAAAAACTGCTATCAATCAATCAATTGCAAAGGTAAAATAAAACCAAATGGATTCATTACCACTAATAACCATCTGAAGAGTTAAATATCTGTAAGGGGTCCACTTGGTTACCAACTCTCCGTCATTTATTTGGGGACCACCTGGAACCTCCTTGAGGACTACTACTGTGTGGTTTCCTTTGCCAGGCCCACTAGAAGGGTGAAACACTGAAATGGTGCAGTGAAGTGGTTTGTATGCATGAGTGTAAGGGATGTGTGATAGGCTACTGTTGCACTTATGGGGCCCGATTTTGGTTACATTAGCCCTTATGCGAAGTTAACGCACATAGGGCGCGATTTTCCCTCCCGGCCTTATCCCTAACGTTACCCGATCCCCGCAGCGAATTGCCTTATTGCTATTTTGGTCACCTTTTCTCTTCCCTTAGCCACTAATCTTTATGCCGACACCGTTATGTGTGGCTGGAGGTGTGGTCATGGGCGTGTTTGTTGCGCAGTCCCTTAAATTGCTAATTTCGTCAAATAGATTAGGGAACTAGATAAGGCCACCTTAGACCACCCGTTAACCGATATGTGAAGGCAGAGCCACGTGCGCGCGGTGCGGTGTCTGTGCGCCTTTGGAGATGTCCACGACTCCACGTGGAAAGGCGCCAGTTCAATTCATCTCCTTATTTATGGATTGTCCTATAAACAGCTGTAGATTGCCTGCTGTCGGTCACTTCCTTGTGTTTAGGTAATGTACAGTATATAATATAATTAAATACATTCATTAACTTGTGACGCAATGCTGTAAATTGCAAAAAAGTCGGCAATTTCGCGGCTAAAAAGACGTTTTTTTGATCATTCATTTCTCGGTCAATTCTGGACCATTTTTTACATTTCAAAATGCAGCATGATGGGAAAAAGCTCCTCTTTCAGAGGCTGTATAGAATATGTGGGTAGGTCTTCTCTACGATGCGGGACCGAGCAAACTGCAACTGTCGGGGATTAGGAGGAAACGGTCCGCCTAATCCCCGACAGTTATAGTTTTCCCGATCCCGCATCGTAGAGAAGACATACCCACATATTCTATACAGCCTCTGAAAGAGGAGCTTTTTCCCATCATGCTGCATTTTGAAATGTAAAAAATGGTCCAGAATTGACCGAGAAATGAATGATCAAAAAAACGTCTTTTTAGCCGCGAAATTGCCGACTTTTTTTGAAATTTACTTTATAACATTTCGCAGACTTGGGATAAATGCACGCCACATACAGCAAAAAAAACATGGAACATGTTTTTTCAACATAACATGTTGAATGGTAAGAAATGATTGAGAATTGACCGAGCTATAATTGTTTCAAAATGAGAGCATAATCTTTGAGAATAGGCTACTCATGCATGTGTGTGTCCTAAGCCCGCAGCCAGGCTGCGTGCTTCAGATGGTCCAACATAGCAGTAGGGATAAGGGAACTAGATAAGGGATGAATTAAAGGGAATGGCAAGACCAACACGGATTGGATGAAAGCTAAAAACGCCCAAACCACACCTATGCATAATTTAACGGGTAAAGGAGGTATTTAAGGGAGATGGCATGGTACGAAATTAGCGACCTTTAGTGGGGGAACGCCTCTTCTCCAATGCTATGTGCGTTAACTTCGCATAAGGGCTAATGTAACCAAAATCGGGCCCATAGCATTGGGGAAGAGGCGTTCCCACACTAAAGGTCGCTAATTTCGTAACCATGCCATCTCCCTTAAATACCTCCTTTACCCGTTAAATTATGCATAGGTGTGGTTTGGGCGTTTTTAGCTTTCATCCAATCCGTGTTGGTCTTGCCATTCCCTTTAATTCATCCCTTATCTAGTTCCCTTATCCCTACTGCTATGTTGGACCATCCGAAGCACGCAGCCTGGCTGCGGGCTTAGGACACACACATGCATGAGTAGCCTATTCTCAAAGATTATGCTCTCATTTTGAAACAATTATAGCTCGGTCAATTCTCAATCATTTCTTACCATTCAACATGTTATGTTGAAAAAACATGTTCCATGTTTTTTTTGCTGTATGTGGCGTGCATTTATCCCAAGTCTGCGAAATGTTATAAAGTAAATTTCAAAAAAAGTCGGCAATTTCGCGGCTAAAAAGACGTTTTTTTGATCATTCATTTCTCGGTCAATTCTGGACCATTTTTTACATTTCAAAATGCAGCATGATGGGAAAAAGCTCCTCTTTCAGAGGCTGTATAGAATATGTGGGTAGGTCTTCTCTACGATGCGGGACCGAGCAAACTGCAACTGTCGGGGATTAGGAGGAAACGGTCCGCCTAATCCCCGACAGTTATAGTTTTCCCGATCCCGCATCGTAGAGAAGACATACCCACATATTCTATACAGCCTCTGAAAGAGGAGCTTTTTCCCATCATGCTGCATTTTGAAATGTAAAGAATGGTCCAGAATTGACCGAGAAATGAATGATCAAAAAAACGTCTTTTTAGCCGCGAAATTGCCGACTTTTTTGCAATTTACAGCATTGCGTCACAAGTTAATGAATGTATTTAATTATATTATATACTGTACATTACCTAAACACAAGGAAGTGACCGACAGCAGGCAATCTACAGCTGTTTATAGGACAATCCATAAATAAGGAGATGAATTGAACTGGCGCCTTTCCACGTGGAGTCGTGGACATCTCCAAAGGCGCACAGACACCGCACCGCGCGCACGTGGCTCTGCCTTCACATATCGGTTAACGGGTGGTCTAAGGTGGCCTTATCTAGTTCCCTAATCTATTTGACGAAATTAGCAATTTAAGGGACTGCGCAACAAACACGCCCATGACCACACCTCCAGCCACACATAACGGTGTCGGCATAAAGATTAGTGGCTAAGGGAAGAGAAAAGGTGACCAAAATAGCAATAAGGCAATTCGCTGCGGGGATCGGGTAACGTTAGGGATAAGGCCGGGAGGGAAAATCGCGCCCATGGTATTCTTCCTCTGTGATTCAATTGGTCAGAGTGGGTGTGTAGGCCTAGGGTTCTATAATGGAGAGTACTGACACTCCCGTTGACTCCCAATGCTACATCTGAACAGAGACGCCTATTGGCTGAAAAGCACACGTGACTGCCGAGTAAGGAGGGATTCTAGTTCCAAACAAACCACGCTGGCCATCCAGCTCCATTGACAGCAGATCGCACACTCACATTCATTGCTTTTTAGGGCATTTTAACACATTAACAGACCTCTCGTCACTCTAGTGAATAGTTAGTTATTTGTTATATAACTCGCTTTAGTGAATGTATAGTGTAAGAAAATAGGCTGTCCTGTCATGCAGTGGTTAATTATGTAGGCCAGGGGTTTTCAACCTTTTTGACTCCAGGGACCACCATTTATTCAGAATTTGAGCCAAGGACCACCATTTGATTACATTTTCACACCAAAGACCTAAAATTAAAGAATTCTTTTAGTTTTGTCCACAATTCCAGGCTGTATTTTGCCAACAAAACAATGTAAACTTCTTAATTAAGTGGTGATAATTCAGATGTTGAATATTTTAACTCTTGAGAGTGTAAAAATGAAACCAAATGGACCCGCAATGGTCCATTTGGTTTCATTTTTACATTCTCAAGAGTTACATCTGGTTAACCAACTTTCCATCATTTAGCCTGGGGACCACCTGGAACCCTCTCTAGGACCACTGGTGGTCCCCGGACCACCTGTTGAAAAGCCCTGATGTAGGCCTATGTTTGGAACCTGCAGAGCTCCAGCACAGGGCGCGAAGCGCAAGATCAAAGCCTATCAATACTATCCCTTATAGTGCCCTATGTAGGTCTATATCTGCCAGTGAAAATCAAATACTCAGTGGGCCAAAATAGAAAAATTGTTACAAGGGCTGGAGCCACCACAAGACTGTGTATCAACACACAGGACCAATTTACGAGGATCCTTCAAAAATCAATGTCCCGAAATAGCAAGACAAGTAAGAAGGCAAATATGGTGTGTGAAGTGTGATACATGTTCAAATATGGAGTGTGTGATGCGCAGATGTGTGACGCACATATAGCATCCACAATAAACGCAAAGCTTAAAGAGGAATTCCACCCATTTTCAACATTTTTTCCAAGAGCGTACAAATGCAACCAAATGAACCCTAGCGGGTTCATTTGCTTCCATTTGTACGCTCTCGGAAAAAAGAAGTGTCTAAAGAAACCCATTAACATGGTGAAAATACATCTTGATGATGTCATCAAGATGTTTCACCATGTTAGTGGTTTTCTTCAGACCTCCGTTTCTTGTGAACACAGAATGGGGGAACTTTTTTTGTATCATGTCCACCCAGCACCTCTAGGGCATACTAATGACATATTAGAATGTTGAAAATGGGTGGAGTGCCCCTTTAAACTGCAGGAATTAAACACTGAAAATGAGTTATTAAATCTCGGTTGCATGTTCAATAATAATATGTTTATAGGCTTCAAGGTAGGCATCAATTACCAGCCTCCCACAGTGGTTCCAGAGGGCTGTATGCATGCTGAGCGACGGCCATGAGGCCTGGGCTCATCTTGACCACAAGTTCGACCTGATGTATGCCAAGAGGGCCTTTGTGCACTGGTATGTTGGTGAAGGCATTAAAGAGGGAGAGTTCTCTGAGGCCAGAGAGGACATGGCCGCCCTGGAGAAGGATTATGAAGAGGTGGGCACCGACAGTGTTGGTGATGAGGAAGATGAAGGAGAAGAGTACTAGAAGACCTGTTCACCTTGACCACTTGAAGGTTGGAGGCAAATGGAAAACAAAAACAACAACAAAATCGTTCCCTGATTTGGCCCCCCAGGGCTAGTGTTTGACATGTATATGGCTTAAGTAGGCTATAGACCGCGTTACGCAAACTTCGTTCACTTCATGGGGGCAGTCCAATGGCGGCTCTTCTAGTAGTAGTAGTAGTAGTAGTAGTAATAGTGTACAACATAAAAACATTACAGAGCCTTTAGTTGTTACTGTACAATAGGCCTACTTTAAAACGGTTGGCATATTGCATAGTTGCAAATATGTCTAAAATAGATCATTTTACGAAATTACGCCGCCCTCGTTGAAAACAATGCATTTCAATGCAAACTCCAGTTTGTCCCTATTCGGGCTATGAACAGCGATCATTTTCTGCCCCCTCGATGTCGCAACTCTTCTATTAGATGGCGCTGGTACCTGCCCCCTTCTACTGACCACTCCCCGTCCGCGTTTTCTCCACGTGACACCGTCCAGAGACACAGCCTTCCAAAGTTAAAAACACACTTTGTTTATCTTGCACACTGCTCGTCTGATTCTGAACACACAAGCCAACTCACTTCTCACTGCATTTTCATATCTTGACTTAACTCTTTGCAGACCTCCTGCGAGGGCTGCAATTTATTAGGCTTTTTGCATAGTGGATTCATTGTGATTTGATATTTTTTGCGTTTGTATTTGTGTGTGCATTTGATTTGGCAGATTGTATTTTTTAGGTGCGCGAACAGGGTGTTATTTTCCCTCAGCACGTGGTGTTTTTTTCGCCCCCTAAGTCCACACGGACTTTTCTCCGTTTTATTGACCTTTTTTTGCACATATTTGCAGCACCCTTTGGTTTTGGTGGTTCCGTCGTAGCGATTTTGGATCCGAGCTCGCGCAATAGTCACGCTAAAAAAATAGAGAGACAAAAGAATAATACGAGCATTTTCTTTATAAAGAGCGCCATGGCGACAGAAGTGGAGACATGGACCATCGCTCAACAACAACACGACGGTGAGTATTAAGTCATTTTGAGTGGTGCTAGTACTGTCCGTGCATTTTGAAGGGGGTAATCTGGAGGGAGGACATTGCGTCCGTGCAGCCCCTGATCCATTGTCCTAGTAGTGGTTGTTGGAAGGGATGGGCTGCAGAGTAGCAGCAGCATGCTACACCACCATGTGCTCTCTTCACACACACATTTGCGATTCACGGCAACCTTCGCCGTGCTCCTTGCACACATTCGACCTCCCATGTCTCACTAGCTCCGTTTGCCATATGGCACGATTTTGCCTCGTATAACGCGGAGCTTCGTGTTATGTTTTGACTTGACTGGGTTTGTTGTTTTCGTTTTCAATCGTTCGACGACGTCGACGTCTGGCTGGCCCGAACATGTTAACGTTTAACCCGTTCTACTCATAGAGTAATAAAATAACAGAGGCCGGACCGGAGCGATAGCCCCGCCCCCTTGTTATTCATTTCAATACAAGTTGCTCATTGGCGCTTTGAAGCACCCGGAAGACCGCCGGAAGTGCGCCTATTTCCGCATTGGGGCACCAAAATTTGGTGCCCCAATGCGGAAGTATTTCTCCATGAACGCGCCCGACGCAAAGGATTATGGGAACCATGAACGAGCGCCGTCGCGCACGAGCAAAGGAAAAAAAACATCAAAAGGCATCAAAAACAAGCTTGTGGGTTTGCATTGAGCTTATTATCTGTCATATAATACATACGTTATGTTTTGAGAGGTAGTATATGACGTGAGGACCGCGGGTTTATTCAGAAAACAACTTAAATACAAACTGCCCTGTCCGCGTGCACAAAGCAAACGAGCGTGCGTGCTCTCGGGGCGTTCGTGCATGAATTCCACCCGCCTGCAGTACCAAACTTGGCCACCAGCGGGGGAGCTTCAAGCCTGGAGCCGCTGTCTGTCGGTGTGGTTCTACTCTCTCGTGATTGGCTCAACCCCCCGCCCCCTACAACCAGCGTCTACTTCCGCTATACCAGAGCAATCTGGTAGAAGAGTTGCGACATTGAGGGGTCGGAAACTCGAGCGGTGTTCATACAGCATGGATGGGAACAAACTGGGGGTTGAGTCGAGTTACAGGTATATAAGGGTCCATTTGGTTACCAACTGTCCCATCATTTAGCCGGGGACCACCTGGGATCCTCCCAGGGACCCTCCTGTTGAAAACTAGGGTGGTGCAAAAGAAACGGGCTATTTTAGCCATGTGTGAAAACGCTATTAGTCTTACTATTAGTATTACTATTGGTCTCTATCAGCCTCTTTAATGTTTCTAAATACTAAATCATTTAAGATCATTAAAGCTGGGCTGTTAGTGATGCCTGAGTCCAGTGGATTTCTGCCTACTTCGCCCCAGGACTTGTTCCCATTTGTCGTCCCTATTCTCAATAGAGGTCTAGGCAGAAGAGCGGTCATCGGACTGACCCTACGGAGTGAACGGAGTTTGCGCGTAACTCTTATCTATGCTCCACGGCTCTGCTACGAAGCCTTGTTTATGTCGCCTGCTTGGTTTTGTTTAGCCTAGTCGTCCACGCTCCCTACACGATACGTGGTCTACACGGTGGTCCCTACAATACTGCATTTGAACATTTTACTATAAGCAGTGTGGGTGTGTTAACCACAGAATCATATATGTATCAATTAACATCATGTGCAGTAGAGAAGTTATTTTTGTTGGGAGGTGGGGGCGACACCGTCGTACTACGGTGTGTAAATGTTGCTTTGGAAACCACACACACGCCCCCGTTTGTGGGCTGACGTGTGAGCAACATCAACACAACAAGCCTGCACATTCTTTTGCTTTTTGCCACCTCTGCACTTCGATTACTTTAGATTGCAACTAGCTTATCCCGGACGCGCATCATCATCAACACACACGCAAGCGCGCGCGCGCACACACACACACACACACACACACACACACACACACACACACACACACACACACACACACACATCCGAGTATTTGAAGTTAACCCATATAGCGTAATTTAATGTGGTGTGTGTGTGTGTGTGTGTGTGTGTGTGTGTGTGTGTGTGTGTGTGTGTGTGTGTGTGTGTGTGTGTGTGTGTGTGTGTGTACGAATTGCACGTATGTAAAAGACATTTTCCTTTTTAGTGATCGGTCTGACAGTCACTGTCAGTCTGACGTGACGCCACTATTGCCGAGCGTATATCTTACTAGGACCAATAGGAGCACCTTACATAATCTCAATTGCCTTGCATTTAATGTTATATAAGAAATAGACTTGTATTGAGAGCAGCACAGCACTGCAATTATTCAATCGGGACCGAGTTCTAGTTTAGTTAATACTGCTGGCAGGCTGCTGATGATCGCTCTCTCTCTCTCTGTAGCAAGACTGTGTTTGTTTACGTTTCATTTTCTTTTCTGGTTGTAAAATGAAATTAAAAATGACGTCTAAAATATCACACAATGGATGGATTATGTTTGGCCTCCTTGACTGTTATTTATTGGAACTCCCTTAACTTCTCAGGGAAAATCAGTCACGCTTCATAAAGCAGCTCAGTTGGTTGATGCATTCAAAGACTCTATTGTGTGAGCTGGGCAGACACACACACACACACACACACACACACACACACACACACACACACACACACACACACACACACACACACACACACACACACACACACACACACCCTTACATATAAGCTATTTGGCTGATACTACTATTAAGAATTGGGAGTGATTGAATCATATATGGAATTATTTACTTTATGGACAGGAAATTGATTTACTCTGAGATTCATGATTTACGCTGTCATCATAATTTGACAGTAAGTTTAGTATTGTTGTGAAATTGATGGTTCTAGATGACACCAGGAAGTGTCAAAAGTTCATAACATCGTAAAAGCTATTACAAACATACATACACACATGTGATGTGTACAAGTACATACACATGACATGACCAGAACAGAACATATGTTAATTTAACTTAACAGAATAAGTAGGAATTAGGATAACATGCATTTCATGCACAGATGTCAGTCTATTTGATAATGCAGATGGTCTAAATGTGCATCAATATGTACACAAATGAGAGTGAAGCAAACAAATAAGCAACACATTTTTACTAATCAAACAGACCAGTGCTATCCAATAATATAATCATAACAAGTATAAAAATACAGCAAGACGGGCATTGATGTACACATATTCATGCTCCTCGTACACTCAACACAACATTAATAAATACTGTTGTAATGCAAAACACAAATTCACAAAACAGGCAAATGGTTGCTATGGCACTGCAAATGAACAAGTGACACATACAGGAATGACTACAGTGCGCGACTCTATTGCAATGTCACATTAAATGCAGCTTTGAGACCAAGCTTCTATAGAAAAGCCAGGTGACATTACCTCCACGCAGTGACTTCTCATCAATAGATGTGTCTGTTTTAGCTTTCACCTGTGTATTTTTGGCTTTAGAATCTAGTGTAGGGAGCCAAGACGGGTAGTTCTTATAGTAAGACAAACATGTGACCCAAAGACCCTACTGCCCACACTATAGGTATCTGTGATTCTAATCTGTCAATCTGTTAAATACCCAAATATAGAAATACACATGTTTGGGTGACATACATGCAGTAGGTAGTAAATGTGTATATCCTCTGATCAATCATGGTGATGATTATTAATATTACACCGTCGCACAAAGATCATGCCATGGGATTGTTTAATAACACCATTGCAACCCTCTACCTGTCTGGTCATTTATGTATGTGACTGCTGGTGTAAACAGAAAAAAACTGGAACACACACACTGCCACATATGTCAAGCCTGATTTGTTCATGGCTTGCTGAATACACATAATGTATGCTGAGATCTCACCCCTGTTCTTTTGTCAACTCCTGCCTCCTCCTTTCCTTGAAACCCTAACCCATAAACACACACCCTGACCTGCTAACCCTACCAAGTGCTTTTGCAGTTTGCATGTTGTTGACACTGAGAACGTATGATAATCTGGACAGGGCATCTATCATCTTAGGTTTGTGTGAATGGCTGTGACCATAAGAATGCTGGACTACCTGTTTTTGGGGGAAAAAGGTGTGTGTGTGTGTGTGTGTGTGTGCGTGTGCGTGTGCGTGTGCGCGCGCGTGCTCGCGCGCGTGCGTGCGTGCGCGCGTGCGCGCAATGAAGTCTTCAACTTGAATTGGCAGCAATAGTACATCGATCAGCATTTTACCCTTGCCGATTAAGTTGTTATCTGAATCTTAACCGTTTATTATTCTTGCTGTACGGTAATCGTTTGTCTACAACTAACATTCTTGCAGCTTATCAGTGTTGTTGCCCTGTTGCTGTGAGATGGGCTAAGTCACAATTTTAGCTAACTAATTCAATGTAGAGCTGAAGTCAGTTGATTAAACTCTAACATAATAGAAGTATAGTGTGGTGTATTGTTGGGTTGGGTGTTCTAATACAGGGGTTTTTGACCATTTTCAGACCAGGGCCCACTCTTTATTCTGCATTTAAGCCACAGACCAACATTTGATGTTGAGTCTAGTCTCTCGGACCCAAAAACTATTTTCTGGTTTGCACTCACATTTTAGGAGAGATAACTGAGCCAAACGTTAAAAAATAACCATTCTTCAACAACATTTTCGAATTGAGTTATTCAGTTGTTTAAATATAGAATTTAACGAGTTACAGATCTACAAGGATCCATTTGGTTACCAACTGACCCATTATTTACCTGGGGGGACCACCTGAAATCCTCAAGGACCACTGGTGGTCCCTCGACCAGTGGTTATTGATATACTCTGATATATTAATACTGATATATTGCATTCATGCAACAGGCTTGTACAAGCATTCACTTGTGTTTGACCACAACAAGTCGTCTTGTTTTGTGAGTTGGTTCAAATGACTGTCAAATGACTGACAGTGTAAATGTAATATTTACCCTGTCTTATCGTAATGGATCCCAAATACACATTTGACCAACCACTCCTACTGAAATGTCAAGAGTTGAGTTTGTGTCATGTAAAGCTTCATGTCTGTGAGAAATGACAGTTGAACCCCTTGAGCTAAATGCACCGCCCACCGCACCCTTCTCTCCCTCTACTTAACCACTGTTGGGTCTTGTAGGGGTTACTTGATCCATATCATAATGCTGTTCTGTTTGTTTGACTTCAGAGTACATATTCTGTGCAGTTTACAGTTGCTACCATTACCATGATGTGTGTGTGAGGGTTTGTGTTAGTGACCCTATCTGTTGAGCATGGTCATCGTAGACCAGACAAGCATTTAAAGAAAACTAGGGCAATCTTGTGAGGGCTGTGGAGAGAAGAAAAGTCTTTGCACTATACTGACCCCCTTTCAAATCAGTCAATCCATGGCATACGCTCTTCTTCTGTCTGACTGCTACAAGGGGACATTCCCCCATAATAAGAATTGCCGATCATGAAAAGGCTAGAATAGGGATGTCAGTGTTAAAACGGCTGTCATGAGGCTTTAACACTTTTGGTTTTGCTTGGTCCTTCATTCACTATGGTGTTGGGTTCAATGTTCAGGGCCTGACACTAACACTTGCCCGCTTGCCCGGGGCAAGTAAAAAAATGGTGGGGCAAGTGAAGACGGCTATCTGGTTGCCCGATCGGGCAAGTGTGCAACTTGGTGCATTATAACACAACATGACGTCTCTTCATTGCACTCTGACTCTGAGTCTTTCCCTGCTTTCTAGCTATCTCTACCCATCTCTCTCCCAGGTCCATTTGGTTCCAAACTATCATTTTGCTGGGTCTCTGACCACCATGGGCTAATTAAGATGATGAATTTTAACTCTTGAGAGTGTAAAAATGAAACCAAATGGACCCGCAAGGATCCATTTGGTTTCATTTTTACGTTCTCAAGAGTTACATCTGGTTAACCAACTTAGCTGGGGCCACCTGGAACCCTCTCAGGGACCACTGGTGGTCCCCATACCGGCTGTTGAAAACCCCTGGTTTAAAGCACCCAAGTAGGAAGTAAACTTAAATGCAAAATTTACAATATATTTTTGGGGGGCAAGTGACCATGACCTGAGGGCAATTAGAACCTGACTTGCATTTGCCCGATGGGCAAGTGCTTCGGAGACCTTAGTGTCAACCCCTGATGTTGGTTGACTTTTTGGTCTGTGGTTGATTGATTGGTTGAGCAAGTCAGATGTAACTCACAGCGTCGCTTGCCTGTCTCCTCTGTATTGGTTTGGTGTGCCTGAGTGGTTAATGTGCAAGTTTCACTACTGGGTACGTTTTAACATTGCAGCAGGCAAATGTTGATCATTTGTTGCTTTAATTGGTGAAGGGGAAGTGATACAAGGCAAAATCATCTCGCAATACAATGCACAATACAATACACAAAAAAGAGAACTTAGCAAAAACCCACCATCGACAGGATCCGCATGAATGCAAAACATTACATGGGGATGATATGTAATTAAAAGATATGCAGCAAGCAAGGCGTTGAAAAGCAAACTTCTGCATTACAGATGCCTAAATACCTATAGTATTGGTTTCGAGTGATTAAAATTTTTAATCAAATTAATCACAGCTTCAAAATTAATTTAATCATGATTAATCACCTTTCGAACTATGTCCAAAATATGCATGTTTTCCGAAAAAAACAACAGAATCTGTGAAAAAAATAACCATATATCTTTAAAATATTTATCAAAATAGGCGATCTACAAGCCCTCAATGCTTGTAGATCCTCCAGCTATACTCTATGGCTCTGGTTACAGGGAGACACAGCTATAAGTCTCCGTAAAACCCTGCTCTACCCATTTCTTTCAATGAGAAAATGCTCAGTGGGTTGAGTGAGTGTGCACATGAGTTAATTGCGTTAAAATTTTTAATCAGATTAATCAACAAAATGAATTTAATCCCATTAATTAACTATTTTCAACAGCCTTACTAAATACCTATAGTATTGGTTTCGAGTTACAAATACTTATTAGGGATGCCTGTCTTGGTTGCAGGACAATTTTCCTCTGCCCTTCCTTTTTTCTTTAGTCGTTTTCATTTAACTGGGTGTGTTTTTGGCTGGCTGACAGACATTGGTTTGTTAATTTACAGTCCTGGCAGGGCGTGTTGGTCTGTACGAGCGAAAGAGGAGAAGATGACACGTGGTCAGTTGTTTACTCATTTTTGCAGGCCTAGCCAGGGAGCGTTAGACAGTACTAGTGCTCTACCTGTTCTGCATGTACAGTACTTTCACACAGGATGTGGTCCTCTGAAGTAGCCTGTAAAGAAAAACTTTCTGCTCTTGCAAAGATTTTCTGCCTTGGAAAAAAAACACTCTTCTGCCTTGAGTTTTTCTTAATATCATGCACGGCATTGGCAACAATTCGCAAAATGATTCTTACAGACATTTTGTCTGCACTTCATACTTCAAAGTGTGGCAAAGATTTTGTAGGCATAGATCATGTGTGTGGTTAGGAATCTACAGTATTTGCTTAAAATAAATCAAACTAAACCACATACTACACTGTAGAATTCTCATTACTCTGGAAGTGTAAAACATGTTTCCAATGCTGTATACTGCATGCACACTGGTAACAAAGTTTCTAGGCATGCTACAAGTGATTTTCAACTTCGTCAGCTCAGCTTATTTCAGCTCGGCTCTAGTGTGAATGCAGCCTAATAGTTTGATTCTGGGATACATGCATCTGTATAAGAATGAAGACTCTCAGTTGGTTAGTAATTTTAAGGAAAGTACAGGCTGCTGGGTTAAGAGCAAAGAGTAGCCCAACGGTTGGTTTGGGTCTGTGGTTTGGACAATCTCCCACTCTCCTCCTCCCCTTGCCCTTCCCACTGCATGTCCTGTAATCTATAGGAACATAACTCTTGTCAGATCCACCATAACTTGTCATACTCACTGACTGACATTTGGCGAGTGTAGAGGGCCCGCATGTACAGTAGAAGGACTCTGGGGGTATCCATTACACCCCTCCAATGCTCACTGCCCGCCTGTCTCCCCACAGCTGGGGTCATGTGACCAGTAGTAAGCCCAACAACACTGCCATATGTAGTCAGATCCACGCTGTGCTGCTGTAGACAGTGCCACGAGACACCGGAGGAGAAAGAGAAGCTGCTGTCAGCATTTCTCCGCCATGTGCTGCCTCCCTCTGTTCTCCTATGCCAACAGTAGCGCGCCTCCCATGTCAATTGCCAACACTACAGTAGAACGCTATTCCTTGTTGTTGTTGTTGTTGTTTTTTGCAGAGTTCTACGTCTACAGCCAATCAGCTATTTTTATCATAACCTCTGCTTGTTTACAAACACTTGATAGAGTTGAATGCAGAAAATCACTGGAAGACTGTGTTGTAGTTATGTTACTGCTGTTATGTTGTATGTTTCAATGTTGGTCTCAAGTAGTCTTGGGCAATATACCGGTATTACCGTTTATCGTGATATTGGAAATCAATACCGAGTAATACCGTTGGATCTATAAAAAATATCGAATACCGAATATCGTGACACTGTATTTCATTAAAATATGAGCTATGAGACTTTTAATTCTAACTATAAAAACAATTTTCATGTTACACACATGCCTAAAATAGCCCTTATTTGGGCTAGGCTTTCTGGAAACAATGTATTTCCAACTCCAGTTTTTTTTCCTATTTAGGCTGCTTGAATAGCAGAGCGCTCAGTTTCTGACTCCTCAATGTCGCAATCCTGAGAACTAGGTGACTGGTGGAACGTGTCCGACTCTGATTGCACGCCATTGCCACCTAGTGATCAATACCGGTAATATCGAATATCGAGCTAATTAACACGTTATCAATACCGATATTAAAAATTCAATACCGCCCAAGACTAGTCTCAAGTGCGTTGCAATGTTCTGCCAAATGAGTGGAATCTGAATTATTTCTTGTAACGTTGTCCTGTTGTGATGTAGCTACTTATGCTTGCGTTTTTCATGTCGCTGCCAATCCAGTCTCCTGCATTTGAAAAGGTTAGGTGAGTGTCCCAGGTGTTGTGTGAACGTGCAGTTAGGGTGTTACATGACCTTCAGCAGGCATGCATGCAACGGTCAGCTTAGACTGTGATATAAATGGACCGTATGGACTTAAATTTGCAGTTTGCGTTCAGCCTAGGCCAATAGATATCCTGGATGGGATGTGCAACACATTTGAAAAATCCTCTCACTTAACACTGCCTTTAGAATTCTACCACTTGCTGGTGTATTATTGGACACAGACCCTCACACATTGCACCTATTTGGGAGTTAACAATTTTCCCACTTATGTCACAAAGATGACAGCTACTCCATATAATTTGAGAATCAGCCTAGTAAAATGCTGGAGGCCTAAAAGTTAAACATTGTTAAGAATTGCTGCTCGTAGCAGGTAGTTCTCAGATTATAAGGTAGCATTTTAAGCGCATAGCGTAGTAGGAATTCAATAACTCATTTATAAACATGAAAACCCTTGAAAAGAATTGCATGAAGGGTTGGAATGATGCTGTTAAGTGGTATTCTATTGGTGAAATCCCTCCCTTTAACAAAGCATACAAACAGCTGCAAGTGTCTCATTAGAGCCTCACCAGTTTCTGGCACCGTTCTGTGAAACAGCATGTTCTGCATGCTTTCAGAGGATGGGAACACTAAATTTATACTGTCGCATGACAGTATTGCTCATCGGAAATAACTTATTTTCAGGTTTTAAAGAACTTTTTTTTTTACATGGGGCTGTATAGGTTGAACAGGAATGCTGTTTTTAGACTTCTCACTCGACTACATCTCTTGCATGCTGAGAGGTGGCACTAACCAGACCATATCCAACAGCTGTTGTTGTGTTTGCACAGTTTTTCTCTTTTTTTTTCTTTGTCTGATAACCCACTCAGAGATCGAGAGAGGCAGGCTTTGTAAGGGCAATTCACTAAGCTATTGGCTTTATTCCAGTACATCAGCCTATGGAGAAATTACCGTAGCAATGGTTGCACAACAGTACTTACTGGGTGCTTACTGTAACAACTACAGTTAAAGGTACCCTGACACAGACACATTTGTAATATTTGTAATAATAATGCACACATTCTAATGATCACAAAAATATATTTATTGCAAGCATTTTACTTACTTTTATTGGAGTTAAAGTTCAAAGGTTAAACATCAATCCCAGAGTCCAAAGATTTTTTAATTGTTAATTCCAGCCTCTGTGGGGGTATTTACTGTATATGCAAATAAAGATATTAAATTATTAATTAGTAATTAATTGGGGTTAATGTTGCCAAAAAGCAACACAGGGCCCTCCAGGGTTAAAGGATATAGCTTCTGTCTCTATGTGTATCTTTGAGTGGTGCAACAACCACTCCAAGGCCCAGCTTTGTCTCCAAGTACAGCTAACTTGTACACCCATCTCTATGTCCACTGTTTTTGGTTGTACTGTATGTAAGTCGAGCTTTACTGATTCATTTCCCCTCTTGGCTGTACACAGGAGTATTCTCCATGGAAGGTGACCTAGTAAATGGTGATGAAGATGGTCTGAATGAAGCGGAGATTAATGGTAACTGGACCCCCCAGGAGAAGGCTCTCCACGAGGCCCGGCTCAAGGCCAAAGCTAAACGTCGTCTACGCAAGTCCTCGTCCCGAAACTCAAACAGCGAGTCGTTCTCTGAGTCGGGTGACTTGGCGGGTAGTGACCCCAACAGCCCTAAAGGCAAAGCTAACACCAATGATCGCAAGTCACGCACCGGCAAAGGTCGGGGCCTCCCGAAGAAAGGTAAGGGCTGCTCGTCTCTTCATCCTGAATCTGTTCACTAATTGTTTGATTTATTACTTTATTATACTATATTAAAAAACAGTGCCAGTTTTTTAGCCTATAGCACCCCCTAGGGACCGGTTTTATGCATTAAAAAAATTATTAATTATCTCAAAAACAAAAAATCACAAACAGCAGTTGTATACATTTTTTTTCACACATATCTCAGAGATGTGTAACTAAAGGGTTAAACCCCCCCCACCCCCCCCACCCCCACCCCTGGCGATCGCATCATTTCTGGTCCAGGAATTGTCACTTCCTGGACCAGAAAAAAAATAATAAAACTTTTCCACCATTACACACCCACAGGAGAGATGCTAGGATGCTATTATGCCAAAATTAATCATATTGAAGTGAAAGTGAAAGTTAAGTTGCCATTGATTGCCACAATAGGCTCAGATATGGACCTAAATACACCCCCTGTCACCCAATTATGCACCCCCGCGGGTGCACCTCCTGTGGGGGGGTGCGGGGGGTGCAGGGGGTGCGGGGGGTCCCACGGAAATCCCGCGGAAATCTCGCGGGACTTCGAAATCTCGCGGGATTTCAAATCTCGTCTTAACGTTCCTGGCAACCTGTGCAAAGGCGATTTTATCTCGTCTTAACGTGCCTGGCATTTAAACAGTTAAAAAACAATGCAACAGTACAATATTGAAAAAAGATCAGCTAAAAGCATGACAGAATAATCCCAGGGTACTTTTTTCCATGGTGAGTTATTTATTGTACTGGCCAGGTTCTGTGGATTTGTTTTGTCACTCGCTACTTAGTCTAGAAACGGTCCTACCAGGCGAGACTTGTATAAAGAGTGAAAAGTACCTGGGGCTTCCGATTGGTCTATGGGGTGCGTTGGGGAAAAAACACCCTCTTACCATTCACTAAAGTCACCCCCACACAGCCATTGTACTACAAAATCTATGGACTAAATCATTTTTACTTTATACTGTATGTTTTTCTAAAACTGGAGTTGACGGAGATCTTTCAACAGTGAGAATCTAGTGGTGCTGGCTGACGTATCAGCAACAATGAGGCTATGTTATGACGCTATGAAATGCGAGTCTGCTGCCTGCTGGCCAGACTGAGCAGCAAATGACAATACAAATCCACAGAACGCAGCGAATCAGGCTGGAATCGCATTGCATCTGACATTCTTTTACCATTTCTAAAGAAATGTTATGGATGCCAGAGGTAAGGTGGTCAAGAGACCTACGTATCTAAAGAAACGTAACTTAGGTTAACAAAATGCAAAAATAAGGTAATTAACTATGTCACCCAATCAAGGCTTATGCTAGCTCTGAATATAACCCGTGGTATGGTAACAGTGGTATTTGTTGGTCAGGTGGTGCTGGTGGTAAAGGAGTGTGGGGGGCAGCAGGACAGGTTTATGAAGATGAGGAACCTGATGCACAAGATCCAAACTACGATGAAGCTGCACAGGTATGGCCGCGCATGTTTGTGGCTCTTGTTGTACAGTATATTAACCAAGGTACATGGTAGAATGTCTGTACAAAGGAATTCTGTCTGAGGCACACGCTGTACCAATGGCTCTGCATTTGCACACATGCATTGACCATTACCTTTGTGGAGTTCTTAATGAGACCCCCTCAAACTGTACGCTGTTCATTAGCATTTAATGAGTGCAGTTTTTGCCATTGCATTATACCATTATTATTTTCAAGTTTTGTTAACTTCTGTTCCTATTAAAATTTGTTGATGTCTGGCTATAACTGCACGTGGGTCTGTTCTCTGGGCCGTTGGTTTAGTTTCCCTGCCGTGACTTGCGTCTCTTCCTTTCGTATTTTCGTTATTTATTGGTACTGATCTTGCCCTCACTTCAGATACAGACACCCCAGACACCTCTGTAAGTGTCTTACAGAGCAAAGGAGAAAAAAATGGAAAAGCATTAAACATAAATATAATATCAGGACATGAATAATAACAAAGATTTTAAAAGTTAAACTAAAAGCAAGAGTGTAGGTATAGTTTAAGTTTGTTCCATGCCGTCGGCTCATAGAAGCAGAAAGTGATTCGAAGCTCCACAAGCAGGCCAGCACCAGGCATACTGTAGACAGGCAGTGTAGGTAGGAAGGTACAAGACATTTACAAGTTGTCAGAAAGGAGGGTTTTGATTCTGAACTGCCCTCTAGTGGTAGTATTGCTTTAACCCATTTAGGCCTGACCCAAGGTTTTTGAAAAACCTCAAATATTTATATTTCAGCATCAAATAAAGTTAATTATGGAATACTGTACATACTGTACAGAATCCAAATATGGATTCCCGGCTTGAAAGGGAAAGCGCAAATGACATACATTCCAAAAAGGCGATGGAGGCACTGATATTCAGATTATTGTATATTTGAGCCATTGTAATAATGATGCTAAATAAAAATAGCATTGTTTCCATTTCACACCAGCTTGAAAAATCAACAATGGCAGAAATGGTAAACAAAGCGGAAATGCAAATCTGGAACTGAATACTGAAGATGATTAATTATACAATGTAGGCTGCATTGATGGCATCATCATGAGGACAAAATCAGAGCTGTTGCTGAGAGCAGTTTCCATTAAAGCTCCTATATGATATGAAAGACTGATTGTTTAGCTATTTGTGGAAAACCCACATGGGAGCACCAAAAACATAAACAAAAATAAAAAGTTGAATTTCATGTTATTCCCCTTTTTTAAATCCTTAAAGGAACATGAACGTAATGTATGTGAGAGATGTGACAGTTACATCATATGGATACATTTACAGCTCTCACGTAAACACGATCCTGGTTACATTTTGCTGGTCCTATGCAAACCTTTATCTGTGAGCCTCAGGTCACATCCTCACCTAATACTGCGGTAGACTTGATGCAAATGGGCGGAGAAGTTATGTTTCTTGCATACTGTATTTAATCTGCTGCGGTTAGCATTCACACTAATTACTAACTACTAATAGTTGAAGTGTAAGGAGTCAGAGTCAGACGTGTGTGTGTGTGTGTGTGTGTGTGTGTGTGTGTGTGTGTGTGTGTGTGTGTGTGTGTGTGTGTGTGTGTGTGTGTGTGTGTGTGTGTGTGTGTGTGTGTGTGTGTGTGTGTGTGTGTGTGTGTGTGTGTGTGTGTGTGTGTGTGTGTGTGTGCGTGGGCATGGGTGGTTTATGAGGACATTTTGTATGAAACCATACCAGCATTATGAGGACATACCGTAATTATGAGGACATGTCCAGAGTCCCCATAATTCGAGCACTGTAGCAGTGCTCAGGAGGCCGCCAGGATACTCCTCCCGCTTTTTTAGAAAATGTCCTCATAATTCCCTGTACCTGACTTTTTGTGTGTGGCCGTGTGTGTGTGTGTGTGTATGTTTGATTGACACATCATACACAAATCTTACACAAAATGACACGATTTGGTTGGCTGAAGCAGATGTCAATCAGTCAATGTCCAGTTAAACCTGGTCGTCCTCATAGCCCAGGGTTTTGTCATGAGTGTGTGTGTGTCTGTGTTTGTGTGTATGGGTAACGTCCAGTTAAAGCAGTATGGTCCTCATAACCAAGGGGTGTGCCATGATTGTGTGTGTGTCTGCGTTTGTGTATACTAGGACCTTACCCGTTGAATTAGCCCTACATGGCTATTATTCTTTTTCAAGAATAAAGCCATACTTCACGAGCCATGACTTGTGGTAACATTTAAATGTTGGCGCTCTTTTCATACTCATCCAGATCGCTGAAGAGGTCACCGCCTCCAATGGTAAGAAATGTCTTCAAGAGGCCAGCATCTCCTCTAGTTTTGTGTGGGAAAGCAATCGTCATTGCTGTATTGAAGGCAGTAGTGCATGTGTTTGGGGGGTGTAATGTATTATATCCAGTGTTGGGCAGTAACGAATTTTAGATTACATATTACTGTAATATTCTTTCTTTTGCTCCAAAGTAAAGTAACAGGATTACTCTGCAAAAATGGGTAATAAGTAACGCATTACTTTGCAAGTAACGCCAAGTTACTTGTTTAAAATGAGCTTGTTGTTGCATGCAAAAATAGGACAGATTTACAAGCTATCGACAGGTACTGTAACAACAGAGATGTGCACTAGATTGTAGATCCAGTCCACACGCTGCATCCTGCGCACAGTTATGTACACTACAAATTGCTTGCTGCTTTATTTTGTATTTTATTTTTAAATACAAGGCCTCAACTGACTTTGAAAACAATTGTGAAAAAGTTTAAAAAGTCAAGAGACAAACTTCATGTTCAGTTCTAAACAGAGCTCGCTAGACAGATTATGTTGTACATCTCTATTTTTTCAAAGGTGGGAGTTGAGAACTTGGGAGAGTAATAACGTAATATGTAATACATTACTCTTTGATTCCAGTAATAAGTAAAGTAATGATATTACTTTGTCTAAGGGGTAACGAGTAAAGTAAAGAAGTTACTTTCCTAAGTAATATTGACCAACACTGATTATATCTAAATATTCACAAAATGACTTCGACATCCAAAGGTACACAGTCCAAAAGTAAGGTATTTGTTTTAAAATGGTTCAGATATTTGAATCATATACCGGGGTTATATCATCAACACAGGAATCGAAATAACAGGTGACAGTATCAATCAATAATTCAGGGTTGTGATATTGCGCTGACATTAACAAGCACTAGCAGAAGTTTCTTTTTCATATCTTTTTTTTACCTTAATGTGGTTCTCTTTTTTTGTTTTTTGTTTTTTACTGACTAACGTACCTGTTTTTAAAGTACCGTATTGTCCCGAATATAAGACGACTCGTTTATAAGACGACCCTTATTTTTCAAGACCCATTTACAGAAAAAAGAACATTGAATGTCAAATAGTATAGCCCCTGAATATAAGACGACTCCATTTTTTGGGATGTTTCCATTGGGAAAATAACATAGTCTTATATTCAGGCCAATAGGGTAATACTTTACATGCTGGAGTTTGCATTCATTTATTCATTTAGGAGCAGTGTTGGGACATGTGCACTACGTAAATTAATATATTACCAAAATGCAGTAACATACATACATACATATATATATATATATATATATATATATATATATATATATATATATATATATATATATATATATATATATATATATACAAAAAATTCTAATATATTATGGTATACTTTTCTTTCTGCCTCGTTGCAAGAGTTCTTGTGAAATCATCTTGACAACTGCAGAAGTCAATTATTTTCTATAATTTGTCATCAAATTATTTACTGGCTTCCATGAATTCAAGGAATACACTTAACTCCTGTGTTAACTGTCCATAGCCGAGTAGGATGAGGTAGGTCTACATTTAGCTCCATAGCTGAGTAGGATGAGGTAGGTCTACGCCAGGACTGTTTTCAGGAGTTATGTTTTTTCAAGTTGATTTCATATGGATTTGGCCAGATAACCAAGTGTGCTTGCTTTATTGTAGGTATGCCACTGACCTACGCAGTATTTGATTAATAGTGATACTAAACATCTAATTTATTTTGTAAAAGTTTTTTAAGTAATAGTAATATATTACACTAGCTCAGACAGTAATATTGTAATATAATTGCTTTAAAATGAAGGTAATAATAAGTAATATATTAACAAGGTAAAGTAATATTCCCAACACGGTTTAGGAGATGCCCATCTATTTATAATTGCTTCCATTGATGCAAAAGGTTTTGCATCTCACCCTTAATGTCAAAATGTGATGTTCAGATGTCTGTCATCCTTAGTGGTGTCATTACACCTGTGGTCTGTCCAATAGATGGCAGTGCAGTACATCATCTGAGTAGCTGTACTGCACTGCCAGCTATTGGACAGACCTTTTCCTGAAAAATTAATGGAGTTTTTGACCCAACAGCAGAGTATGCTTTGTCATTGGGGTAAATTCTGTTTTTCTAATGACATCAACACAGGAATTGAAATAACTGGTTACAGTATCAATAATTCAGGGTTATTACAATAGACCTGGTGTCTGAGAAATAAGTCCTGTGGGAGCATTTGATTGGGTCAGGTCCATTTAAACATGGTAGTCCTCATAGCCCACGGTTTTGTCATGATTGTGTGTGTGTGTGGAGGTTTTTGTGCTCCTGCTATGGTGAATGTCCAGTTAAACCTGGTAGTCCTCATAGCCCCGGGTTTTGTCATGATACTGTGTGTGTGTGTGTGGGGGGGGGGGGGGGGGGGGGGGGGTGGGGGGGGGGGGGGGAGGATCTTCACACAACTGGCCAATTTGTTGGTATTTTGTGCTCCTGCTATGGTTAATGTCCAGTTAAACCTGGTAGTCCTCATAGCCCACGGTTTTGTCATGATACTGTGTGTGTGTGTGTGTGTGTGGGGAGGTTCTTTACACAACTGACCAGTTTGTTGGTATTTTGTGCTCCTGCTATGGTCAATGTCCACTTAAACCTGGTAGTCCTCATAGCCCATGGTTTTGTCATGATAGTGTGTGTGTGAGTGTGAGAAAAGAGAGACCCAATATCTTCCAGCTTGGCACTCAGCAAAAATATTTGAATCGGGGGGTTCCTGCTGGGTTAATGGTCCGATTGCACTTCACATAGGCTATGAGGGAACCGCTCTCCATTCCGACATCCTGCCACTCCGACATTCAATTCTTAATTGTCAGAATGGGAGTACTGTTAGGTTTAGGTGTTGGAATGGGGGGATGTCGGAATGGAGAAATGTGCCTGGGCTATGATGCCTGGACGGTGTCGCCTGTGTGATCTGATCTCCCCATCTCTCACCCCCTATACTGTCAGTCTACTGTCCTATCAAATAAGCCCCCCACACACAAATAAATCTTTAAAATAAAAAAATAAAACAGAATTACAGACTCACTCCCTAAATGATCGTGTGATCTAAAGACTCAACACTCTCGCTCCACTTTAGCCCTTAGATTAGACCAATATTTATATGCATTTGTTGTATAATGATGTTGTATTACCTGCTTACTGTCCGCCCGTTTTTTCCTTGATTAGATACTTGTATGTGATTGAATTGAAGTATCATGATGATGATTGCAAATCGCTTTGGATTAAAAACGTCTGCTAAGTGCTTAGATTATGAATTGTAAACACATTAGCTCAACCATAGGTGCCTTTGTTTCGCGTAAAAAATGGAAAAATATGCCAGCACTCTAAAGTTCAGTTCATGGTTATTAAAAATAAAGACTCATAGGAAAGAGGAAAGACTCATAGGAAAGAGAACTTAGTAACACTGAGTTCTATACCCCTTTAAATGGTGACACCACCACGAAATTCTCTCAAGAAATTGAATCATTTTTTACCAATGCTTTGAGTGAATTTCTGATCTCTAAAGATGAATTTAGTTTTCTTTTTCAAAAACATCCTGTCCGTCCCTTATTCCACTGTCTGCCCAAAATCCACAAGTCTCTGGTTGAACTTGTTCCAGCTTGCCCCATTGTAGCGGGTAACCAATCTCTAACAGAGCCCTTATCACAGTATATTGACAGACATATCAAAGGTTTTGGTCAACCAGCTCCCCTCTTTTTTTAAAAGACACTACTGATTTTTTTAACGAAATTGAATCTATTGGTAACATTCAGGAGAATGACTATCTATGTGGCCTTGATATAGCCTCATTGTACACTAATGTTCCCAATCAAGAGGGCCTCAGTGTCTTAGCCTATTATTTGGACCTATTATTTGGACCAAAGAGAAAGCAAGATTCCCCTGACTGGTTTCCTGGTTGAACACACAAATTTGGTTTTAAACAAAAATTTTGAGAATTCATACTATCTTCAGTGTCAGGGGGTCAGCATGGGTAGCCCCTGTTCTCCAATTTTGCAAACTTCTTTATGGGGAAATTTGAGGAAGATTTCATATATAATAATAACAACCCGTTTTCTGCTTCAATTAAGTCTTGGTCTAGGTATATACTGTAGATGACATTTAGTCATTTAGTCTTCAGAGGCTCGTTATAGAAACTTTTTGACTTTAAGTCTTACTTAGTGCTTACTTAGTTCACCATGGAACACAGCCAACACTGTCTCCTTCCTAGATGTACAGGTCCATAAAACAAATGTAGTTGATGCCATTGTTCACAGAAACGAAACTGATCGTAATAGTCTTCTACACTACTCCAGTTACCATCCACCTGGACATCCAACAGAAAAGTTTACCCTATAGTCAGTTTGTCAGAGTGAGAAAAATCTGATGTCACTTTTGAAGAGCAGGCTGCTGCACTGTGTTCTAGGTTTGCCTCTAAAGGCTATAGTCACACTGTTTTGAATCAGGCTCTAGAGAGAGCTAGAGGTCAAAAGAGGTTAAAAGGGAAGACCTACTATCTCCCAAGACGGTGCCTTCTAAAGGGTCCAACAGAATACTCTGTGCTACTACCTTTTCTTCTGCTTCTAGCGACATTCATAAGGTCATTCAAAATCACTGGCACATCTTGTCTTCTGACCCCAGCATTGGTTCAGTTTTTAGAAACACTCCTATCTTTGCCCACAAGTGGGCCAAAAACTTGAGAGACACTTTAATAAGAGCTGACTTATATACCCCACCACAACATATCTTGTCTAGTGTACCCCCTGGTCATTTTCCCTGCCATAATAGTATTCACTGTAACGCTATGGTCAAAGGCCAGCACTTTGCACACTCTGGCAAAAAGCTGAGGTCTCTCCTGCATTTTGCGTGCCACTGGGTGCTAAACCCGCCTCAGCAATTGTCCTTGTTTCATTTTTCATTTAGTACATTTATTTTTTTTGCCAATAGTACAGCACTATTTTACGTTGAATTTTCTCCTCAGGGCATTTTTGACACATGACTCAATCATGGCTTTTCAGCATATTTCAACACTTCAAAACAATCTTCTTTTTTTTTCTTTTTTCTATGAAGGCCCATCTTCTTGTATATAAAATTGGAGGAAACACTTATCTTGCTCCCTCTTTCTGACTCTTTGCAGCCTACTGACTCAGCATGAACTGACTCCTAGTCAGGAGTCAGTTCATGCTGCTATTTATGCATTATGGACTGATACAAAGTATTGTGTGCTCTGGACAAACAGTGCTGTCGCTCTCTGCCCTGACCCTTCATATTCACTTACACCAATTCTTGTGGTATCACGTACACGCCTTTTGAAGTTTGGTACTGTACACAATGTTTTTTTTTAAATAGCCCGTCTGGAGACTTCAGCTGGTTTGGCTTCAGGGTCCAGCATTCACTGCCATGTGAGCGAATAGACAATTCAATTCAATTCAATTCAATTCAATTCAATTCAATTCAATTCAATTCAATTCAATTCAATTCAATTCAATTCAATTCAATTGGCTTTATTGGCATGAGAAAACATACGTTTACATTGCCAAAGCATGAACAGAACAACAAGAAACAAACAAGGAACCAGTACAACAATGTATCAGTACAAAGGTTATGAACAAGGTTGTATACTCTTCAATAAATCAAATTTCTATATGCCTAACTCAATCGATGTAAGAGTACAATACAATGTTTATTCTTCAGGGTGGTTGTGTTCCATTTGAAAATTAACATTTTGGAGTTTTTGAACCGACAGCAGAGTATGCTTTGTCATTTGGGTAAATTCAGTTTTTCTAATGACAATATCAACACAGGAATTTAAATAACTGGTTGCAGTATCAATAATTCAGGGTTATTACAAGAGACCCGGTGACTGAGAAATAAGTTCTGTGGCATCATTTGATTGGGTCAGGTCCAGTTAAACCTGTCCTATAGTCCTCATAGCCCAGGGTTTTGTCATGATAGTGTGTGTGTGTGTGTATGGAGGTGGGGACGTTCTTCACTCTCCTGCTATGGTCAATGTCCAGTTAAACCTGGTAGTCCTCATAGCCCAGGGTTTTGTCATGATACTCTGTGTGTTTGTGTGGAGGGGGGGGTTCTTCACACAACTGGCCAGTCTGTTGGCATTTTGCACTCCTGCTATGGTCAATGTCCAGTTAAACCTGGTAGTCCTCATAGCCCAGGGTTTTGTCATGATTGTGTGTGTGTGTCTGTGTTTGTGTGTATGGGTAACGTCCAGTTAAAGCAGTATGGTCCTCATAACCAAGGGGTGTGCCATGATTGTGTGTGTGTCTGCGTTTGTGTATACTAGGACCTTACCCGTTGAATTAGCCCTACATGGCTATTATTCTTTTTCAAGAATAAATCCATACTTCACGAGCCATGACTTGTGGTAACATTTAAATGTTGGCGCTCTTTTCATACTCATTATTCCCTGTTTACTTACCCATTAAATAATTTCAAAGACGTGGAGTGCGATATAGTCCTCTAGTTTCATATCCATGTGAAAGTTGTGGCACAAAACGCCTATTTAGTCAAATATCTCCACTTTTCACGAGACACACACAGACTCGGGCAAAGGGGCTCATAATACCAGCTGAACGCATTTTGACAACTTCCTCTGATCGCTGCAAACGTCATCAGGCTAACACAAAGATTTTGGGAACACAATTGGCAGGTGGTGTGATTAATTACCCAGCCCCTATCGCAATGCACCAGGCAATTGTGTTCCCCGAACTTTTTGTCTTAGCCTGATGACGTTTGCAGTGATCAGGTGCAGGTGGTATTATGATCCCCTTCGCCCGAAGGGAGAGATGTCTGTGTGTGTGTCTCGTGAAAAGTGGAGATATTTGACTAAATAGGCGTTTTGTGCCACAACTTTCACATGGATATGAAGCCTTCATCAGGGAAGGATCTAAGGTTCATGGAAAGACCGGAACAGCAACCAAGACCCGACCCAGTACCTTGCAAGGCGCTTCAGATT
Source organism: Benthosema pterotum (assembly GCA_039105355.1). Classification (NCBI taxonomy): domain Eukaryota; kingdom Metazoa; phylum Chordata; class Actinopteri; order Myctophiformes; family Myctophidae; genus Benthosema; species Benthosema pterotum. The sequence continues at coordinate 13,067,304 of CM076973.1, read as the reverse complement.
GGGAGTTGAACGTGGACCTGAAGAGGAAACTTGTTTTCCCGCAAGACATGGCAGTGACTTCCCTTCGACCAGATCTGGTATTGCTGTCGAGGAGCACAAAAACCATCATCGTCGCTGAACTCACGGTACCCTGGGAGAAGAGGCTGGCTGTATCAGACCAACTGAAAAGAGACAAATACCAGGACTTGATCGATGAAGCTGTGTTAAAGGGGTGGCAAGCCACCTGCTACCCCATTGAAGTCTGCTGCCGCGGGTTCCCGGCAAAGTCGGTGAACTGCTTCCTGCGGAAGGTCGGGCTGGAACCTAGTCAGCTGAAGAGTGCCATCAGGGACATTACCGCAGCAGCCGAGTCCAGCTCAAGATGGCTGTGGATGAAAAGAGCCCACGTTTGGAACCCTTCCGCCGGTGACGGCTAGTCAGCCGTTGCCGCCCCGCTCAGGAGAGGTGTCAGGGTATGCGGCCTCGTTCAGATAGACCTGGCTCAGGGAGTGACGCCCCTGCCTTGCAAATTTGCCCCCCCCCCCCCAGCCGTAGATGGAAAGAGCCCACAGGTGGAACCCTTCTGCTGGTGAAGGCTGGTCAGTCTGCTGCCCCACTCAGGAGAGGTGTTCAGGTTAAGGGGCGAAACACCAGCGACCCTGAGACACCTGCTGACAATGATCCAACTGTGGGATCAGGGAGTCGTGCCTCAGGAGATCTTAGCATAGGTTAGCATAGGTCCTAGTTGCAGCTTGTAGCGAGCATCTCTGATGTTTACTTCACCCTATATTTGTACATGGGAAATGGTAAATCACACAGATGAAGCTGGCCATTAATCTTCTTCATTCTGTGGTTGTGTAGACTTGGGCTAATTCAGATATTTTAAGCTCCCAAAAAGCTACATCTGGTTCACCATGTCCATCATTTAACCTGGGGACCACTGGTGAAACCCACTGTTTTAACCCAGTGCAGACTCGGAGGGAGACGTTTGTGGGCGCACACACACGCATAGGAAAAGTTGCACGTCCCTGCTGTTGTTGAACAGTGGTCACGCATCCGACCCGTTGCGAGACGAGGCTGTCACGGGGCAGCCCGTGCCCAAAAACTATCTAAAGAAGAACACACACACAAACACACAGAGGCAGCCAATCATTATAACATCACCGGCCGGGTTGGGTGCTACTGCAAGTGACTGTGGGGTGTGGGGCGGAGGGCTAAGAGACATTGTTTGTGCATGGTTGCAATAATTCATTTCATTTAGTTCATTATTATTCTTAATGAGTATTCAAATGAGTATTATAATGAATTAACTTGAAATAGTCATTTCAGAGAAAACATTTCATTCATCATTTGTTTGTCACCTTTGTCTCCACCTCAGCACTGGCCCTCCTCTGCTCAGCTCCACTGCCAAACCAGAGCAAAGGCAGCCATTGGCTGAAATAGAGTGTGGAAGGTGCCAAGTGCTGTGGGGAAGAGAGGGGTGGTTTACAGACTGAAATGATTGATATCGGATTACTATACAATATAGTGATGTGAATCATAGGGATGTTAGTCTAACAACTAATATCTATTGCCATGGATTTATATTGCCTGTATTTTGAGTCCAGTGAGCTTGTAGATCTGCTGCATTGACTTAATTGAGAACCCTCTCAGTGGTGGGATCCACCCCTATAAAAATGAGACTGCTGTGAAGGCTCTTCAATTCTGTCTACCAGCCGTGCTGCGCGCACACACACGTGTGAGAGTGTCTAGGGCCTGTACAGTGGCCATAGCCTAGTGCATTTTTTTTGTCAGTCCTCAGTTCGCCTTAGTTTTTCCTCGGTTCTTTCTTTCGTTTTTTGGCCAATATTATTTTGCTGTTTTTTTTTTGTTCAATGTATATATGCACTACTGGGATTTAATAAAACCCCTTAAAAGACATCTTCGACTGTTTTTGGAGCCTCCTGCCAATTGGGCAACCTCACAGAGGTTATCTTTTTGGCAATGCGAGGCACCCAGGGCTCACTCGTGTCCATGCGCTTATATTCCATGTTGGTGTCGAAAGTCATTCAGCTTTTTTTGGACAGAGCGTGAGTAACGGCATGCAACTGTCCTTGCGCACTTGGTCTCTCGATTCCATGCAAGTCGGCTGTTGTTAGCTTGAAGATCGGCTTGTTTTTAGCGAACACCACCGCTGTACGGTAGCATTATAAATGTATCGCAAATGAGATACCCAGTCGACTGTAGAGCCCTGGGCGGGGGGGTGGCGTGCTGCCTCCTCCTCCCCAACACCAATACCGCGTGTATAGGAATTGAATTGTATAGCCCATTATCAGCTGCATTGCTGGTGTAGCAGTGGGAATATGAGAGTGGGGTAACACCGAGAACGGTGACCTGTGATGTGTGTGACGGTAGGGGGCGGTCGGAGTGTCCCATATTAAGTCGATGGGGGAAAGTTTAATGCACTATTAAATTAATGATTCATTAACAATTTGAAAAAGGGGCTTTGTCTGTCTATAACACATATTATGCTCAATGACTGTGAAAATTCAGACTGATTGGTGCAGTCTGTGAGAAGTTCTGGTGGCTTCAGACAGACAGACAGAGAGACAGACATTCATTCATTCATGTCCTTAGTTATAGTATGGATGAATGGGTAACGTCCAGTTAAAGCAGTATGGTCCTCATAACCAAGGGGTTTGCCATGATTGTGTGTGTGTCTGTGTTTGTGTATGGGTAATGTCCAGTTAAAGCAGTATGGTCCTCATAACCAAGGGTTTTGCCATGATTGTGTGTGTGTGTATGGATAATGTCCCAATAAGTAAGGGAGGTCTTCATAAACCACCTTTGTGCTAGGAAACGCCTTATTCTGCTAAGTCCCACCTTGCCCCGCCCTGTCCTCATAATCCTCAAAAAGTCTGACTTCATTTGAATGTGAAAATCTTGACCTCCTTTGACAATTGTTGAAGTTCAAATAGACAGAAATATTCCTGTTTTTGAGGGTAATTTTTTAGTCTTTGCGGCATATCTCTAAGACAATGGGAAAGGTGGGTCCCCATAATCCATGAAAAAACTGGTATGATGTGGAATGTCCTCATAAACCACCCATACCAGTATGTGTGTGTGTGTGTGTGTGTGTGTGTGTGTGTGTGTGTGTGTGTGTGTGTGTGTGTGTGTGTGTGTGTGTGTTTCAATGATGAAATGGTGTTGGTTTTGTGGTACGACAATTGTAGTTAGTTAGTAGCATAGTCTTACAAATTTAAAATTTGGCTTGTTTGCCTGCCATCATGTTGGTGGGGCAGTCAGGGCATTTAGGGAGGCATTACCCCATGCCCATGCCTAGATCCGCCCCTGATGCTGATACTAAAGGGCTGATGCTGCTGGAACACAGTAGTTATCAGTACCATAAGTTTTATCTGATGCCGGTGCTAAGACAATACTTTAGGTTTGGTGACCAGTGACCAGGATTGTGCCAAGCTGTTGGCAGCTGCTATTGCATCTTCCACCCAAGAGTTCCCTGACACTCGGTGTAAAATTAATATAGTGCACAAAATGCTATCTATTGAACACACATGGCTCTGTCCCTAGCCCTCCACAATCACACTGTATTGTCAATCTTTAACCCCCGTTATCAAGGAAAAGTTTAATCACGATGCTCAAGGCCTGTTGTATTTGTTTTCTGTACAGTCTGACATTGGACCAACATTGTGGGAATGGAGCATCTGTCAAGGAGAATGACCCATTTGATAATGGACTCCCTAAGTCCTAAGAGACCCCAGTCATGTCTTTTTGGCCATGGTGTAGTATGATCAGAAGATCTGTATATATGTTTTTCCTGAATGCCTTTGTCGCATGGCTAGTTGGCTGTCATATCTTTGTTCAAATTTTGTTTTAATGAATTTGAAGGATATGTACCATACCGGTATGTGGTTTCTGAAAGATCTTGTTTTGACTCGGTAAAAAGAACCCCTGTTCTTTTTACTGAAGAGAGTCAAAGGAACCCCCCCCCCTCACCCAGTCAAGAATCACTTCTCAAAACAGGAAAGTGAGTCAGAGTAATGGTAGTACAGGGAACCTTTTAGAGAATGTCAGAACAATAGACTTAATATTCTTACTTACTTGCTGCAAACACATTAATGAAAGATGACCTTTTCTCCCATGTAGTGAGAAGGTGTCAAGAATGTTGTCCCTTTTCAGAATGAGAACTACACATCCCTTTACATTAGGTCTATATTGTAACCAAACAAGGACTGGTCAATTATTGCAGTATGCACCTGTATACATGGTGCAGAGTGTATACATAGTACATAGCGTAAGTTCAAATCCTAGCAGTCCTGTTTCTATCTCAGATCATGTGAAATGGTGTGTCCTTTGACAGGGAGACACAGTGTATGCCACAGTAGTGCCAGAGTTGGACTTGGATGAAAAGGAGCTTGAGAAAACGGTCAATCCTATTGTCCAAGAATACTTTGAACACGGAGACACAAAAGAAGTCCAGGTAAGTGACCACAACAAAATCTGAGATTAAAAGAGTTTTGTACTCAGAATTAAATGTCCATGAATAACACTCAACATCTATGATCCAATGTTTATTTTCTTTTTTTCCCCACTTTTGGAAAGCTAAGGCTCTGTCACCGTTAAGGCATTTCTGTTTTACTAATGACTTTCCCACATTAAATTGACATTGTACAACAATGTTGCCTTGGTTTAGACGTTGCTGAAGGAACTAAACCTGGGCTCCAATAAGTACGAGTTCTCCTCGCTGGCTGTCTCCCTGTCCCTCGAGGGCAAGGCCAGCCACAGAGAGCTTACCTCCCGCCTGCTTTCTGACCTGTCCGGCAAAGTGATGTCCCAGTCAGACATGGCCCGGGCCTTTGACAAGATCATCAGAGAGCTACCAGACCTCATTCTTGACACACCCGAAGCTCCACAGGTAGGGCTGACCAGCGACTGGTGGTTGATGAAATACTGTAGTTGGTGATCATTATGTAATCATACGATATTGGCTAAATGGATTATTTGAAGAAAATAAAAGTTTTTAGAGGCGAATTCCACCCATTTTCAACATTTTTTTTTCTGAGAGTGCACAAATGCAACCAAATGAACCCTAACGGGTTCATTTGGTTCGATTTGTACGCTCTCAGAAAGCATCTAAATTAACATGGTGGTGGTTTTCAGAACTCCATTTCTTGGGAACACAGAATGGGGGAACTTTTTTATCATGTCCAGCCAGCACCTTTAGGGTATACTAATGACATATTAGAATGTTGAAAATAGGTGGAGTTCCCCTTTAATCACAATATCCAACAAAAAGAATTTAGATTCCCAGTGCAGTGCTACATCACATCAATTTGACTGATGCATGCCCGCAAGGGTACACTCCCACTTTTAGACCAAGGCAGCGAATGCCTTCCTCCGTGGTTTCACATTTTTGTGCAGATGAAAACGAAACTCTGGGTCCCGAGGCTATATTACATTTAGAATAGGAAATGGTTGTGTGACACAACAACAAAAAAACTTTTCTTGTTTTGTCGTCCACAGATGTTGGGTCAGTTTATTGCCAGAGCTATAGCAGACCATGCCCTCCCCATGTCATTCTTGGACCGCTACAAGGGCAAAGTGGACTGTGTCCACGCAAGGTGAGTGCAAGTAGATTTGTTGCAAATTTGAATAATGGCATTAAAAGATTTATAGAAACTATTTAGTCATCCATAATCTTTGAACATGCACATTTACAACATTGGACTCCCAAAATGATGATAAATTCAAAGTCTGCCTCCCATGCAAGTACAAACCAATCCACTTGATGCACCATGCCTTCATCAATGTTTACAAAAAAAAATCAATTGTTCACTGTGTTTGTCTGGCATTGTTCTCTCACTGCAGAGCGGCGCTGGACCGCGCTGCTGTGCTCCTCTCCATGAAGAAGGAGATAGTCCGGCTAGACAATGTGTGGGGCGTGGGGGGAGGCCTCAGACCTGTCAAACACCTTGTCAAAGAGGTAAGCTCCAACACTATAGAAACAAAGCTATATACTGTAGTGCGGCTCACTGGTCAGTCTCGATACCCATGGTCAGCCAACGCACAGTGTCATATCCACGTCTAGCACTCTTGATGCCACCCTGCTTCAGAGCCACGATAGGGGCGCCATATTGGACCCATCCAGGGTTTTCTATAAAAAGGAAGGAAGGAAGTAAACCGGGCTGCTCCAGCAGCAGTGCTGATCTGTGTGCTCTCATTCCAATCGGTGGTATTTTCCCTGCAATGCTGTCAAAAATCACACTGAGGATCTAAATGGAGGGTGCTTTTCAAAAAGAATGGATTATTTTGAGAAAACGGTGCGGAAGGGTTTTGTTTTGAATGGATTCCTATGGAGAGGAAGAGGAGGGATACGAGACGAACAATACCAATCTGCCTAACAACAGCAACGCTTGCCTCTGGCGATAAGAATGTTAAGTGCATTTCTGAATAATTGCAGTATGCAATAGAATAAGTGCAGTCCTTCCATATTCCAATGCGTGATGGTGATGAGCCTCTTGTTCAGATAAAGATCACCATGTAGTGCTACCTGCAAACCAGCCTTTTTCTCTGCTCTTACATAACATAAACAGACGGCTGAATGCACACTGGGTAAAGAGCCATAGGCCAGCCCTGTACTTGCTCGCTGTGTTGGCAGAGCAACCTTCCCCTCTGAGAATTTGGACTTGAAAAGGAAGTGACCGATATCTGTTGGTACGGAAGTCCGGCCTCGACCTATAATGTGTGCACTGTGCAGCTGGTCTAGTTCAGCTTGCTGGGAGTTTTATTCTTGCTTTGATTTCTTTCTCTGTTTTATTGCGACCGTGGGTCGTAGATTACTATAAAAACCTGTTAGCCAGTCCGTCAGCCATAGCCATAGCCTTAGCCATATGTGGCTAAGGCTATACATGAAGATCTGATATGATCTGCATATATGGGGCCTGCCAGCAACGCTACATCTGACCTAAAAAATAGATTTCCATATATGGAGCTGACCTGTTCTAACATTTCATATGTTGATCTTTCCCCACATCTTCCTCTTTGATGTCTCCCTTTGACTGATACCTGTCCTTTCAAACTCTAGACAGGCTTGCCCCCAAGTTATTAGTGCAGCTCTGCCCGGCAGCCAGCAAAAACTAGAGTTCTAAACAGCCCTGTGCACTGAAGACACTGCTTTGCTGCCACCCTTATGTCTACATATATATGGAACCAGCTGATCTGTTCTGTTCCATATGTTGATCTGGTCTCATCGCTTAACCTCAGGCCATCTTACTGGTTGTTGTGCAAAGAGATGCTGGAAATCCATTTAAAATGTCAGAAATTTGCAAAACGTGTATTGTAACGGCAACTTATTTATCAGTGCATGCTTCTGTGTTTTTTACCATTGTGCAAACCAATGCCAAATCTCACACACACACTCATGTTCATGACACTCCCCCACACCCCGCTGAGACGTGATCTCTCTTAGCGTGGCTTTGTGTGGGATTGTTGTTCCCTGGAAGAGGCGGTTGGGTTTTGTATGTACATGCTGTGAAGACAATGATTTGTTTGTGTACATTTTTCTGTAGCTGTGTGTGTATGGACTATGTGTTGTACAAAAATGCATTATAGCATGCATTTGTCTGTCTGCAGTATGTTTAGGAAAGGAAGTGTGATCTCAACCCTGCCAAGGGTTTTAATCTAGAATGTTACATAAGCCCTCTGAAGAACTCGTACCATGGTCCAGTTTTGATTTCCTGCTTGGCTGTGTGTAGCCGCCCCTCTAGGCAGAGCAAAGTGGGTTTGCATCGGGCTGTACTGAGTGTCAATTTAACAATTTAATAACCTTTAATGTTTCACCGTACAGTGTGTGACTCTTATGTCCTGCTGATCTGTCCGGCTTTCTGTTTATTTTCCCTCCTCTATATTCTTTTTCATTGAGCTGAGTTCAAAGCCAGAGCAGGACCCACAGCATCCCAGTTTAGTTTGATTTTAGCCAACAGCACTAACAGATGCCCGTGGGAAGTACTGGCAACAGCTCTCGTTGCTAAGCGACTATTGCAAATCATGCTTGAAGCTCAGCTAAAAGTTGAAATTTTTCCTATTTTGCGGGCTTGGAGAGTAAAAATGGAAGACGGGCCAGACTTGAATGTACGTCTAAACATGAGGGTTAATAGTGATAAATTAAAAAAAAGTTATCGTAGAGTAAATGTCCCTTTGCAGTCGCATTTACTCTACAATGACTTTTTTCTCCTTTTTTGTCCCTGCTACTGCTGTATCTGCTGAATCTGCCCTATCTTCTAGATTAAAGTACTGCATGTGCACAAATGGCACTCTCCGGCCTGCCTTCTTTCCCATGAACAAGGCCATTTGTGTTCGTTTTAGAGGCTTTGCAAGCTTGATGCAGTGGATTCAAACGCCTAGACTCCGGTGGTGGGCAGGTAATATTTCCCCTGCACCACCCAAGCGTTGAGTAGTGATACTTAAGCCCCTACTTCCACACCTGCATGTATACAATGCATCCATGCTAGCACAGGATCTAATTCTGTCCAGTCTCTCTCCTGGCTTCCTGTATTGTTTCTCTGCTGTTCTCATTTCAAGAAAAGGTACATATTAGCTGGTGAGAAGACTGCCTACTCTGCCCTTTTTCAAATAATGAAAAGGGAAAACTTAACTTTCGGCCTGGTTTGGAGTGGAGTGGCTTGAAATTATACCGCTTAAAAAAGGGCAGTACGTTAGCTGTTTGATGTTCTGACTGGTAGCGTTAAAGCCATCCCATTTATGGCTTAGCTGTGTGTTTTCAGGTCTTCAGTTCATTACCACACCCTGCTATGGATTTCGGTTTTGAATCACACTTAAAAACGTGCATTTATCTGTATAACGTGTCACTGTAGCCTGGGCTTTGGAAAACTACGCTTTTGGAGAACAGACAATTTCTTTCTTCTTAGTTAAAGTTATGGAGTGTTGGGACAAGGACAGCTGAGTCATCCGTGTGAACATTTGCACCTCTTGCCATGCGGTACAGTGCTCAAAGAAAATTCCATAGGAGATTGCACTGAACAGACTTTATGGCTAATTTCCTTTTTACTGAATTGCTCTGGTCTGTTCAAAATTCCATTGAGTAAAACACAGTGGACAAAAATGTACAAAAGAACAGGAAATTAGTTTGTTTCAGTAGCATAACCCATATGGAAAAAACCTATGCAAACTCTTGAAAGTGGCACCTTTTGGTGCAAGCCACTTTACAAGAAAAATATTGTGGATCTTATCTCTGTTTTGCATGTCATATTATTCTTATAAATTACAAAATTATACATTTTTCACTTTACAAAAAATACTATGAATCTTATTTCCTTTTTGAATGTCATATATAATTCTTATGAATCACAAAATTATATATGTTTTCTATGTTTCACTTTACAAAGAAATACTATCTTTTATACTAGAGAATAGAAAAGGGCCTGATTGTTGTTCATAGTATTGCAATAATAGTGCTGCGAGAATGGAATTTGAAAGTGGAATACAGTTTTCCTCCATGCATTCGTGGAGGAAAACTGTATTCCACAGTGTATTCCACACTGAGTAATAATGTGACAATGTCAACATGAATGCTTTCATGTCACTCATGATGAACAATAACACTTGAGTGCAGTCACTGCACACAGGAACGTGCGTGCGTGCGTGCTTGCGTGTGTGTGTTCTGCCTGACTCCTTCCCTTCCCCCATAAACTTCAGTACTTACAGTATAATTATAAGTACTTCAGTACCTATAATTTTCAAGTTACTAGACAGGTGCCCGCCTGTAGAGCACCATTTCTGTGTCGTTGGAAGTTGACAATCCATTGTCCCACTCAGCTTATGCAGTACCCGATGTACCTGTGTACCCATTTTACCCATCTCTTTGTGTCCCTTTATTCCTATCTATGGAGTTCTGAATCTAAAGGTGATCAGACTTGGGCTTATTAGATCCGCTGTCAAAGCCTGTGCCTACTGTGGTGGTTCTGGACGGCAGTGTATCTGACCGGCAGTGCCCACACCGGGCACAGCAACACGGCAACTGTGTGTTGGTTTGGAATGATTGTGTCAAATTTAAAGTTGGTGGGACTAGCCCATCTTGAGTTGGGTCCATTACAGCTTTACACACACATACATACAAACAGCGATAGATGGATAAAGCCAGCAAGTCTTCCGTCACCCAGGCATGCATGCACATGACCTTGTCACCTTGCACCTTACCAGTATTATTATATATTTTTGCACTTACACTTTTGTGTATTTTTGTTTGTATTGTGTGTTTCAGATGAATCTCCTTCTGAAGGAGTACCTGACATCAGGTGTTCTGTCGGAAGCAGAGCGTTGTCTACGTGACCTGGAGGTGCCACACTTCCACCATGAGCTGGTCTATGAGGTTTGACCCCAGTCTTCCTCCAATACAATTATTTTGTTAATAAAATAGTCTTTAGGTTAGTCCTGTCTTGCCTGATTCCGGTTAAAGGTAAGGGAAGTGATTTCACTTTTGTGAGATATCACCCAAAAAAATAAAAAAAAATCTGTTAAAATGCTCTATTATAAGGTGTGCAGACCATACAGTATATGGAGTTTCCCCCTCCCCCACGTTAGCAGAGGAGCTAATAAAAGTTCCCCAGGTGGAGGGTGAATTCTCCTCCAATCAGGATCGAGCAGCAGGTTCACATAGTGTAGCTACTCTTGGGCGCCCCTAGTGCACCAAGCTGGTACTACACGATGAATTTCAAATCACTTACCCTACCTTTAATGATTTGGATCTCTGTAACTTATTCGGGGGGGGATATACAGTATGGTCCTGATTGTGTTTTGTTTGTCAGCTCTTTGGGGCAATTTTTCATTACCTTTCTTGGGACTTGGCACAATGCGCTGTAAACATTAATGTAGTCCTGGATTTACAGAATGTGTGAAACATATTTCCCAATTTGGGTTTCTCATGGAGCAGATTTGAACGAGCAAGACATACGTATATGACATCTTCATAATGTGTTTTTGGTTCAAGTATGCTGCTGAGAGAACGAAGCTATGGGAGAATTTGTATGCCATCTTCTGAAACTCTGGACTACAGTTATGCACAGAGCCGATAACCTGAGGCGTATAGGTCTTTTAAATAAATATTTTTTGAAACGTGGGACTATGGGGTTAAATGAATGGGGAGCCCAACCAGTAGATCGGGATCTACCGGTAGATCTCGGCCTGATCTCAAGTAGATCTCGGGAGATGTGGGGGGAAAGAAAAAAATGGGGTGGAAAAGAAAAAAGAGTGATTTTCTCTGTGTGTGTGATTGCATTTGCAATGGCAGTGTTTGTCCATGTCTGTTGTACTTATGTTGTACTGTTGTAGGCCTATTTATGACAAGTCTGTTGTACTTTATGCTTATATGGACATAAAGTAAAGTGGTAAAACAACGTAGTGTTGTGTTGTTGTGAAGTTACTGTAGGCTGGCACGATGCGTGTGGTTTTAAATGTTGATATTGGACTGGTAGATCCCAGAGGGGTTGGCTGCTGAAAAGTAGATCTTGGGTCAAAAAAGGTTGGGCACCCCTGGGTTAAATGAATGGGGAAATTATTTTCTGGTGCTCTGCATGTTCCGAAAGGGGGCGGGACTGCGACACCCCCTAGGGGTAGGTACCCTCACAAAAATAATACAGTAATCCTGGACTTTAAACTACTTCCCCCTGGCCAGCCGGGACACTTAATGGTTGGAATTGGATGTGTTGCTTTCACACCAACCAGGCAAACTCCCCCTGTCTGTCAAGTGAAATGAAGAAACTTGGACACTCATGCATGAAGGAAGCATGAGTTCAAGTCTGTTGTCTCTCCAGGTTGGGGGAGGGTGTGTAAAGCCCAGGATCGCATTAGATAATTGACACAGGCGGAAAATGTCTTCCAAAAATCATGGGTCAACATGTGTTGACATTTTATTTATCAGAGTTGGACATTGCATGCGTACCGTGGTCAGGTCGAGACACATTCTATGAAACTCGGATAAGATCATAATTGCATAATGCCCTGTGGGGGGAAAAAAATTAAAGTAAAGTTGTGGATGTGTTTGACAGGCTGTGGTGATGGTCCTGGAGTCTCAAGGAGACACAGCCGTCCATATGATGGTAAAGCTGCTTCAGACCTTCGGAAAGAGTGGCCTCATCACTGTGGACCAGATGAATCGGGTCAGTGCTGCTCTAGAACATTCTGTTTCTGGGATGCCTGGTGGCTCAACCAGTTAATGTAGTGGTTGCCAATCTGTTCAATTCTAGCCATCTCCAAAATAGCAAAAGATCTCCAAATGCAAAAGTGTGTCGTTGATATTTTTGTCACTCTGCTGAGTTCCAGTGTTTTACAAGTTTTGGCAGATAGAGAGATCTCTATCTTATATGGGAATAAAAGTGTCACAGACAGACTGTTACAGCGGGTACTCACAGTTATAATGGGTATTGCATAACATGATGGGTCTGCTGTCGGTCTAGTCAATTAAATAAAATACCAACAGAAAGGAGATGGATAGATAAATATATAATGTCATTTGACAATACAATTAGAATTAAAATTAAGCATATGCAGAGAATGACACTAAGGTTTCAGAGGCACTTGCCCGTCAAGTCTGCTGTACTTGCTCTCAGGTCATGGCTACTTGCCCCCCAAAAATATGAATTACCACTCATCTTAAGTTGTATAATATTATTTGTTTTAATTAATAAGAACAGTACTATAACATGAACGTAGTCTTGCATACTAATGCATGGGAGGGACAGCAACATTTTTTAAAGATAGGATGATTTCTAGAACCCCCGGTTGGACATGCACCTTAGAAATTATGGACTGTTGCAAAGGTGCTCCCAAACATACTTTTAAGTTAAGATTAAATTTCATATCCCTACCTTTTTTTTTCACCTGCCCTGGGCGGGTGTTGGTGTCAACCCCCTGCATATGTAAGCATGTATCCATACTGTATGCCTACAATCCATAAATATAATAAATTTCCCTATATGCATGCTTGTTTGTCTTATGAACCCATTGTTTGTGCTCCAGGGCTTCCAGCGCGTATACGATGAACTCCCAGAGATCAACCTAGACGTACCTCACGCTCACTCCATCATGGAGACATTTGTGGACCTCTGCTATCAGGAGTCTGTCATCACCAAACAGCTGAGAGATACCTGTCCCTCCAGGTCGGACACACACGAGTACTATATTACTGTATAGCAGTGGTTTTCAACCTTTTTCATACCAAGGCCCACTATTTATTCAGCATTTGAGCCAAGGACCACCATTTGAGGACATCTTTAGCCCCACAGATGCCAAAACTAAAGATTTATTTTGCTTTTGTCCACAATTCCAGGCTGGATTTCAGAAACAAAATAGACAAATCTAGATCAATCAAAACGACTATTAATCTTCATTGTTTAGACTTGGGGCTAATTCACATGATAAATATATTAACTCTTGAGAGTGTAAACATGAAACCAAATGGACCCGCAAGGGTCCATTTGATTTCATGTTTACGCTCTCAAAGAGTTAGATCTGGTTAACCAACTTCCCATCATTTAGCCTGGGGACAACCTGGAATCTTCGCAGGGACCACTGCTTTATTACTATACTGTATAGTATTCTGTAGGTCAAGAGCATGGTTAATTCGTTTTCCATACCCACTACAATTAACATATTATTATGAACATATAAACCTAATTTCACTATTGCTGGCCAAACACCAAAAACTTATTGGCATTTTCATTTTTAAAGGTGTATCCCAAGACCCTTTTGAACATGGGACTACATTCACATTCTGCCTCAGATTGTTTGTTTGTTTGTTTGTTTGAAACATTTATAGGTTCAATGCTGGTCTGTTTTTGCCATTCAAATGTCTGTCAACCACTCACAGTTTTTTTCCATTTATCCACTAGGGGGCGGAAGCGCTTTGTCAGCGAGGGAGACGGTGGCAAGATTAAAAACTAATGAAGATGAGGAGGAAGTGAATATCGGAAAAGCCAGGCTCCCTGAAGTTCAGCAAACTGGCTCTCCCAATAATTATCACCCTTTTCTGTTATGATTTGTGTCATCAATTCACACAAAGCCACACATAGTTTAAAGCACCCTAGGAAAGAGGCTAGGGCTGCTAAGTTGCCTTTACGTTTTCCCATCTCTCTGTTTATTCTTTTGTTTTATTGAAAGGCTTGTAAATGTTATTTTTTTCTGAGGCTGTGGCCCCTCCTCTTTCCTCTGTCTTTGTACCTGTCAGTCACAGGTGATTCATGTGGGAGCGTGAGAGGAAGTGGGTCAAGGGGTTCACAGGGTTCAATGGGAGTTGAATGTGGTTGATATTTGGCACTGGGGATGTAGGTTGCTTTGGTCGTGCTTCTGCTGCACATTTTTATCACGTTTCTTTCTGTTTTTTTTTTGTTCATGTATAAGCTCTTAATCGACAGTATGACACTTAAATGAGGTGGAAAATGACACCATTCTTCAGTTTTTTTTTTCAGTGAGCACTTGGTTATGTATCTCAGTAACGAGGACCATGGCAATTTATTTTCTGCCTCAGATTTTCTTTTTTCATTCAAAGATGACGTTCTTTGTGTTCTTTTTGGCGCTTATTTCCTTTGTTTATTGTTCTTGCCACCTCAGCATCTCAGCTTAGTTCATGCAAAGTGCAGCAGTCAAAGCAAAAGTATTTGAGAGGTTCTCAAATTAAACATACTTCAGGGCAGTACGGAATTGCCCAAATGCTTGTAAAATCTCAGACTATCGAGCATTAGTTTTTTGTTTAACGTGTTGCAGACAACATGGGGAAAACTGCATTTTTTTCTTCAAATTACTTACTGACACAGTAGCAAATGCTGACATTTGGGTTCGGGTTATAACATCTTTGCTAAACGGACGTGGATTTTCCTGCCATGGTTTAGGGCTACTTAGCCTCTTATAATGGTTGTGTATGTAGTAATGGTTTTGGCATTTACCTTACTTTAAGAGTGACCTTTCATTTCTTTTAACCCATTAATACCTGAGGCTGATTTCCACAAATGCCTTCAAAATCAGTAGTTCTCAAACCCCCCAAATTATATGTATTTAGCCACAGACCCCTATCGGAAAATGACTTGTGCCGGGGCCCCCCAGAAGAGAAAATCAGTGTTTAGAAAAATGTGACATTTTTCTAAATATTTAAAAAATGGCACATTTACAAGCTTGCAGTGCCTTGCATGCTGTGAGCTTACATATCCGCTATGTTTGAGAACCAATATTGTAAAAGGTTTTAAGAAAGAAATTATGCGAAAGCAAATCAAATATTACACAGAGGACCTGTAAGGCGGACCCAGAATAGACTAGACAATTCAACAGCATGAGGAAAAGGAGGTATCTTCTTAAAAATGAAAGAGTTTCCCTGGGAGGAATGCGTCATCTCATTCTGTGTTCAGAAGAAGAAACCAGTGTAACTGATGTGCCCTGTTTTTTTGTGTGTGTGTGTGTTTTTTTTTTTTTTTGTAAATTGCATTGATCCTCTTTGGATCAATGCAAGCCCGCTTTGTCACAGGTGAGGCAGTTGAGAATGGATGATTTGGTGTTTTGTTTTGCTCTTAGATTGAGCATGCCCATATCCAGGGCATCCTCCTCGGTTACTCGCTCGTAAGTCACCAGTTTTACAGTCTTTAGGTAAAGCACGAGGAAGTGAGGTAAAGCCATGCCAGGAAAATACACACAGGCGTTTTGTAGAACTACAAAAAATCCTGTTTCAGTAGTCCCCTCATTCAGTGAGGCATTTTATTTGCGACATTTACTTTTTTTCTGCACCTGTACTGCTTTACCCCCAGTATGGAAGTCAGCTCTATGGTCAATGCGGGGAAAAATATGTGACAGTTGATGACTTTCACTGTTAGGTTTGGCCACTAAAAACACCTTGAACCCATTCATGGTACATTCATTGACTTAAAACTATAGGATATCTGGCAATGCCTGTTATTGCAACAGCTACCATGCCACCAAATGTAAATAATTGATTTAGGGGGGAAATCCTTTCTAAATGTGTAGATTTGTAACAATCTGTTTAAGAAATATCCAGAGCTTCTCACCCTCATGCATGCAGCTGTCAATTTTTAAGTCATATGAGGCATTTTTTGTGTACATTTCTGTACATACACACAGAGACATCTTTTTATTGACAGAACCTTCACGTTATTTTTCAGATTTAAGCAGATTGTTCCCTGTTTTGCTCATTTCAAAGTTGTATTTCAATAAAACAACGTATTCCCCACTTGATGACATTTGTCTGATTTTAGAATTGCCTTTTGTCTTTATGTTGGCAGGTGAGGTTTGGGGCAGGTCTACTGACTAGCCTAGTCAGTGGTTCTCAAACCCAGCTATGCCAGTTGATTTCTAATATGATTGGCTGTGCCTGTGACTGAACCTTTTAATTTCAAGGACCCCCAGTTTGTAATGTATTAGTCGTCTACGTACGGGCCCCATAATTCTAGTTTAGAATCATGTAAGTCTATGATAAAGAGCAAGGATAAATTACGGGGGCGTGTCGCAGGCTGGTTCCGGAGGTTTGCACATGCGCAGTGTAAACAGGAACTGCTATGGTCGAATCAGATTCCACCATAGCAGTTCCTGTTTACACTGCGCATGTGCAAACCTCCGGAACCAGCCTGCGACACGCCCCCGTAATTTATCCTTGCTCTTTATCATAGTTTAGAATCAATCATGTAAGTAAAACGCGCTCAGCAGGCAGCAGAGCAGACAACACATGGCACTAGTACACGTCAGTGGTGGTGGTGAAGTGGAGGCGGGACAACCACGACATGCAACCAGCAGAGCCTGACAGAGGTGCGCAAACTCCGTTCACTTCACAGGGCCAGTCCAATGGCAGCTGTTATACATAGACTATTGAAATGGGACATGTCCTGGACCGGAAGTAGGCAGAAATGTAAAACATTACCGAGACTAGTTGTTACTTGACAATATATATTTTTTAAACGATTGGCATGTTGCACACATGCCTATTTGCGTCTCTCTCGTTGAAAACAACGCATAGTCCCAACTTCAGTTTGTCCTCCTTTCGGGCTACACGAATGAAGCGCGCTCTGTTTCTGACCCCTTGATGTCGCAACTTTACTAGATGGCTCTGACAACCAGGAAGTAGCAGACGGTACTACTAGTGCATCGCTAGCAAAGCAAGGGTTATAATGAGCAGTTGAGAATCTGCTACATTTGGACAGGTGAGTAACTAACAACCTTTGTGTGAACTGTGAACGTTCCGTGGCTAGAATGGCTTCAACCTGCCGTGGCAGTCTCAAATCAGACCTCGAGTAAAGACAGTGAAAACGTTGCATGCATCGTGCTGCTAGGACTGTCTGTCACCGTGGTGGTGGTGGCGCCCGTTGACGCGGACACTTGTACGTTGGAAAATGTGCGTCTTTTCAATGAGCAGTGAGTTTCCGGGCTAAATCCGTCCAGATTTAAGTTGAATTAATTAGAATACCGGTATATCTACTGTGAGTACCAGTCACATTCAGGTGTTCTAGCTGCCCTGACCAATCACATAACCCTGTCCCGCTCTGCCACTGTCTGAGGGTTTATATTGGAGACAACGTTATTATGCATGCATAGCCTGTATACAACATTATATACTAATGGTAATACTGTGCCTTTCTCAAGCGATGGTAACGGTAAAGCATCACTCTTGATCAAATGAAATGATAGATGATACGAAAGTTTAACTTGGATATATTCAAGTGATAAGATATATTCAGTGATTTCACTTAATTCAAATTGTATTCATTCATTATTTTTGGATAGTCCTTCATACTATAGAGTCAGAGTGTGCATGTCCACATCTTGTTACCGGGGTGATGGGAGGCATTTCCAAATCACCCCAAACACTGAGTGGTGCTTTAACATTGTATTGTAATGCAACTGGGTGGTCAGACTGCAGAGTTGAGGAAGCAACTTCGAATACAACTCTGATAACGAAGGCTGGTTTCTTTGCAGGAGCTTTTGTGACCGCTGTTCTGTTTCCTCCTAAAGGTCATCATGGTTGTATAAAATAAGTGCCTGTGGAAAACAATCAGACAAATGTACAGTAATGATAGACAAAACACATGGCATACTGTGTTGTGCACATTGTTGCATGCTGGGTGGAGATTAAGGGCTCCATTTTTGTTACTATCTAAACCCCTTATCATTTTTTTTTACTATTTTGAAAAACCTTTTGGAATACTTCAACGTGCCAATCTATTGACACATTGTGAGCTTGTAGACTGGACATTTAAACTAAAATGTTCATTTTTAATATTTTAAAAAGGCAAAAAAAAGTTAAGGGATAAGGGGTTTAGCAGTGACGAAAATGGAGCCCTAAAAGTCCAGATCTGACCAATCGCACACACCCTGAAGAATGACGATACTAAGGTATTGCAATATCATATTTGTCTTTTACCAGTGGTGTCCACACAGACGTATCAGAACTGAACTATTTGACTGCAACTACTGTACTTGTTAGCACTTTGATTTGAAATCTGTCCCTTTTCTCCTCAGCTCCAGCAGGGCCGGATGGGCAAGCCGAGGAAGAGGGTGGGGGCCGGCGATTCCGCTCCCCTACCGCGGAAAGATGAGAAGCCCACTGTGTTGCACCGCAAGGAAAAGAAGAAGAAGGTCGACATCGGGAAAGTGTTCATCAACATCTCCATTGGTCTCTGCATCTTCAGCCTGATCTGGTTCTTCTATGCTCTGTACATGAGGTCGGCTCTGGCCAAACGCGTGGTGACCCTGCACCCGTCGCCCCGCGTGCTCGATGCCAACAGCACCAGTGCAGAGGTCTCCCCCGAAAGATTCTGGGGGTCATATAGACCCCAGGTATACTTTGGCATGAAAACCAGGAGTCCCAGGTCTACTGTCACAGGTAGCTTGCCACTTCTTTGTTAGTGTTCATCCTTTATGTCAGTGGTTTTCAACCAGTGGTCCGGGGACCACCAGTGGTCCCTGAGAGGATTCCCCAGGGGGTCCCCAGCTAAATGATGGACAGTTGGTAACCAAATGGACCCTTATAGATCTGTAACTCTTGAGATGATACCAAATGATACGAGGTGGTTCCCAGCTAAATGATGGACAGTTGGTAAGCAAATGGACCCTTATAGATCTGTAACTCTTGAGATGATACCAAAAATGATACGAAATGGACCCGCATCATTTTTTCTCAAGAGTTAAATTATATTTATTATGTATTACTTTCAAGTATGTACACATTTAGAAAATGTAGAAGAATTGTTATTTAGACCAACATTTCATCTCTCCTAAATTGTGGACAAAAACATGAAAATCCTTAGTTTTGGGCCCGAGAGACTAAACTCATATGCACATATGGCTCATATGCAGAATAAATAGTGGGCCCTGGTGAGGTTGAAAACATCTGCTTTATGTAAGATGTCTGGGTGTGTGTGCCGTCTGTGCACCAATCTGAACCAGGATAGGTACCTTTTTACTGTTTCTTGTGGGTTGAATTTGTCACAGCACTGCACCTAATGAGAATTTATCTGTCTCGCAGGTCTGATGTGGATGCGTCAGTTCTCAGACATGGATGTGAACCTGAGGCACACCTGTGAACAGGGAGACCGCCTGCCAGGCTATGGCTGGCTGATGCACGACGGCCTCAGCTTTGGGGTCCAGGAGATCCGAGACCTTGACTTTACCCTGACCACAGAATTTGTAAAGAGGGCCGGCGGGGACCACGGCGGGGACTGGACCTGGAGGATCACTGCTAACCAGCATGTGAGGATTCAGGAGGATATTAAAGGGGAACTCCACCCATTTTCAACATTTTAATATGTCATTAATATACCTTAGAGATGTTGTGTGGACATGATAAAAAAGTTTCCCCAATTCTGTATTTTCTAAAAATGGAGGTCTGAAAAAATCATTAACATGGTGAAATACATCTGATGACATCATCAAGATGTATTTCACCATGTTAAAGGTAGGGGAAGTGATTTCACTTTTGTCAGATATCACCCAAAAATATTTTTTTTCTGTTAAAATGCTCTATTATAAGGTGTGGAAACCACATATGGAGTTTCCCCCACGTTAGCAGAGGAGCTAATAAAAGTTCCCCAGGTCACCACCAATTCTCCTCCAATCAGGAGCGAGCAGCAGGTTCACATAGTGTAGCTACTGTTGGGGGCCCCTAGTGCACCAGGCTGGTACTACACCATGAATTTCAAATCACTTCCCCTACCTTTAAAGTAGGGGAAGTGATTTCACTTTTGTCAGATACCCCCCCCCCCCCCCCCCCCCCCCCCCCCCCCCAAAAAAAAATCTCTGTTAAAATGCTCTATTATAAGGTGTGCAGACCATATATGGAGTTTCCGCCTCCCCCACGTTAGCAGAGGAGCTAATAAAAGTTCCCCAGGTGGAGGGTGAAATCTCCTCCAATCAGGATCGAGCAGCAGGTTCACGTAGTGTAGCTACTCTTGGGCGCCTCTAGTGCACCAGGCTGGTACTACACAATGAATTTCAAATCACTTACCCTACCTTTAATGATTTTTCTTTCAGACCCCTTTTTCCTGAGAGGGTGCAAATGGAACCAAATGGACCCGCTTGGGCCCATTTGGTTCACATTTGTATCCTCTGAGGAAAATTTTGAAAATGGGTGAAATTCTCCTTTAATGTTTTTCATTTGTTTGTAAATTTACAGTACTTATTGCAGTACTTATTTGTCAATCACATTGTCCATTTAGACAACAAGTAGAGTACAAATAGGCGAGTGTTTTTACAATGTGGAATGCAGTCCACAAATGAGCATAATTGAATAAGAACATGATTTTCATTCTTCTGTTCATTCTTCTGTGTTTCACACTTGCCTTTTTTGGCCACTAGCCTCACCATTGCATGGCTGCACCCCTCACACACTGTGTGTGTGTGTGTGTGTGTGTGTGTGTGTGTGTGTGTGTGTGTGTGTGTGTGTGTGTGTGTGTGTGTGTGTGTGTGTGTGTGTGTGTGTGTGTGTGTGTGTGGATGCATCACTCTATTGACCAAAACTCTTAGCTTTATGTGATGGTATTCAAAGCTTCTTGTCTCAAACTAATGATAATCACAGGTTTCCTTTGACCTTTCCTCCATCAGAGTTCTGCCCCTCAGGCTCCAGTCATCTCTCTGATGTTCTATGCGGCAGCAGACACGCAGGGTTCCCTGGAGACCCACACAGAGAAAAGTCGCCTGAATTCCATCACTGGGTTCTCTGAGGAACTCGGTAACTACAAGATTACCTTCCGCAAGCCTGTCACCGGGGAGTCCTCCAGTGTCAAATATGCCAGGTATAATCACAATAATCCTGTATCCTGCTCTAAAATGAAAACCTCCGTCCGTCATTCTGCCTGAACCACATTTTTCTCCTCGGTGGGTTGGCAATTGACCCTTAGCATGTGATCATTTCTCAAAAGTAAGTTGTCTCTTACAAATTTTGAGAACTCTCCTTGCAGGCTATGGGATATGAGGTTGTGGGTTGTAGGGATGACATAATTAAGAATCACCATTTTAGAATTGCAGTGGGAGCCATCTTACCTGAATCCTGCTGTACAATTTACAATTTAGGCATTTGTCATTTGATCCAGAGCGATTTACATTAACTAAAAACATTGCAATACATCATAAAGATTACAGTTTACAATTTAAGCAGAGTTTACAATCCACTTTACAGTTTACAATGTAACCACTCAAGCATGGTAATACATGCTTGAGTGGTGCAACTAAACTACCTATAATGGTATATGCCATTATAGGTACAACTAAACTACATATAATGGTAATGCCATTATAGGTACAACTAAACTACCTATAATGGTATATGCCATTATAGGTACAACTAAACTACCTATAATGGTACAGTATATGCCAGTACCCTCATAGGGTTGGGTTGGTATGTAATACAAGTGTGACCTATGTCTTCATGAGCTGGGTATTATTCTAGCAATACATCAGTAGTGCTGTTATCGTTAAAATGGGAATAGGCTACACTACTGTAAATAATAATTGACAACTGTGAAAACAAATTATAGAATTTAGACTCTAACAGAACTGGCTATTGTTTTTGGAATGCCAAACAATATGAGCTACCAGTAATCAAGTGTAACATTACCTAGTTTAGTTGATACGTAAAAATATATACTCTACACTACATAGACTTGAAGAAGTTGAAGTTGACGTTCCAGGTGTATTTTGTCAACAATTAGGCAAAATGAATGAGACATTCCTAGTTATTCACAAGATTTAAATGATGGTTTGTTTATAATATAGCTCCTTTATCCAAGTTGCTTTACATGTGCATTACAATCACCCATTCACACACAATTCATACAACGATGTCAGAGGAAACCATGCAAGGCACAACCAGCACATTAGGAGCAATGTGGGGTTAGGTGTCTTGCCCAAGGACACTTCAAACATGTAGACAGGAGGAGCCGGGATTTGAACCGCCGCCTCACAGATCATCGGACGGCCTGCTGTACCTCCTGAGCCCCAGCCACGTGTGAATAACTGAATAATATAGACCATCTGTCTAAAGAAAATTATTGTGGAAATAGATATAGACTATAATGTCAGGAATTTAATATATTATTTGTCAATGTCAATGAAAAAAACGCGCAAAAAAGCCACCGGGGTAAAGTTCCTGTCTACCACCCGGAGACGACGAGTTTAAATCCGCCACGGCG
Source organism: Benthosema pterotum (assembly GCA_039105355.1). NCBI lineage: Eukaryota > Metazoa > Chordata > Actinopteri > Myctophiformes > Myctophidae > Benthosema > Benthosema pterotum. The sequence continues at coordinate 13,044,640 of CM076973.1, read as the reverse complement.
CCTTCTGGGGCGTCCATATACGAGCACAATTGGCCATCCTCGCTCGCACCGCGCTGGTGTCGCGGGGAGGGAAGCCGGACGGGGAGGCGAACGTCGTCTCTGCAGCAGTTCCTCCTCCAGGTTAGGCGGGGAGCCTGGCTGTCAGCAGGGCATGCTGAACTGTGAGGAGTAGGGTGTTCACCCGCTCACGCTAACGTCCTCCTGGTGAAGCTCCTCACTGGCAGCTCAACCAGTAGGTGGAAAAGAGCAGTGACAAGGCCACACACACACACAAGTGTGTGGGGAATTGGCATAACGGCTAAATTGGAAGGAAAAAGAGAGGGGGGGGGGGGGATAATAATTGGCTACTCAAAATGTATGTACAGTACATGTGTGTGTGTATATATATATATAAAAATAACAGGATTTGTAAAGATTTAAAATGCAAATGAGCAATAATGTAACTGTTAAGATCTTTGAGTAATGTGAAATCTGGTGAAATGTGTTCACCAGAATAGTGTAAAATTGGGGGGCTTTTAATAAAAAGCAATGAAGCGACAGCAGGACGGCAATGTGTGGAAGCAGCATGACAGGCAGTAGTGAGGACATTTTCAAGTATGTGTAGTACAGATGGCCTGTCAAATTGTAATGAGTGTAAGTTCCTTGCACAAAAACAATGTGTGTCGCATGTTGCCTCGAACCGCTCATCCAAAAATAAGATGGTAACGGAACAAGCATGTTCCATAATGATCTGTTACGTAATGGGTCCTGTTCTAGAACGATGACGTTTAAATTGGTGCCTCCAACTTGGAAAAAACAATAGGAAAATGGAATCATATCACATACGAAGTGGCGTCTTTGAATGAAACTGTCAGATGAAACGCCAATGTTGCCAGACATAACTAAAGCAGACTTCCAAAGAGAAAAGGCATGGTATACAGTATAACTATTGGCAATACAAGGAGAGGGACTAGCATTATATTTTTTATCCACCATGATGGTGAAAACAAACATTAGATCAATAGATCTTATGCAGAATTGGAGAATTGTCTGACATACAGTATGTGCTAAATCAACATGTTACATCGGTTGTGATGATGTAAGACGATAAGAGTGCCCCTCACTTCACATGGGTGTAACTTTTGTCATGTGTTTTTGCTTATTTATTTATTTTTTCCTATTGAATCAAACTGTTTCTCATTATCTCTCATTATCTTATCTGGCGTAAATGCTTGAATTCGAGGTCATGCCAGTTCATTGACTAACTGCTGGCCCTTAGTAACGTTTGGACGAGCTTTGTGTGTCTGTGTGTAAACAATAGCAATGATTTGATTGGGTGAGGGGTGGAAAAGTAAGCTTGTCAAAAGTGATAAATGTATAAGAGACGCTTCACAATACTATACAGCACATAATGTCCCCCAAAATTATAAAGTCACATGTTTAAGCCATATTTTTCTTGCACTGTTGTCTATAAATTTAGAGTCTCTGGGGTCTCTGCTTTGGCCTCGAAATCTAGATTTGATGGCCGTGTAGCGGCTGGGACCGCCACTTTCCTATATAGTCCTGTCATTTCCCACCCCTAGTCTTGTCCGTGGAGAATAGAGTAGAGTCGACATCCACATGTCTCCCCTGATAAACATGGAGTCGCCAACTGCTTCTTTTTACCTGCATGTGAGGAGTTTCACCGGGAGGACATAAGGCACACAGAGATAGCTCAGCTATACCTTCCAGTTCTGCTCCCTGTTATTGAACAGGCTTCCTGTCCGACCTGATAAGAGTCACTCACTAGTGCTGCGACAGAGAGCATCATCCCAGACTTGCTTCCCACCTGTAAAAAAACGGCCAATTGTCTACTCTACATTGAAGCAACCAACCAAGCCAGAGGCACCATTGTGGAAACAGTGGTGGGCAGGATACTAGTGGTGGATATTGCTTGCAATCTCACGATAGATATTGTATGTATCACGATACAGAGGACACGATACGATATACATTATATCGATTATACGTTCATTCAAAAATAATGACCATATTACACAAATACAATAAAACACTCTCAGGCTCACAGACCTCTTTAAATGAAAATAAAATGTCTAAATCTCCCTGCCTTCCCCCCCTTGCCTTTGATAACATCAAACAGAGGCCCATTGGTCAACACTGATCACCAGATAATTCATGATCTTTATTGCCATATCGATATACATAATAGCCTCTCAATGATCAATATATTGTGACATATATGAATTGAATACACCACTACAGGATACCCAAAATATGGTCAACCTTATATTTAAATGTAACCGGACAAAAATGTGATGCCTAAACACAACTACTGTATTTCACTTATAGCATGGGCATGATGTATTGTAATGGTTTAAAATGATGCTTCTTACTAAACATAATAATAAGTGATGATCATGCATCACATCATCTAAGGAAATCACACTTTGCTTTGCTCCCTCACTTTTGTCTTCAATGTTTGTGTTTACACAAACACCCACATCTGGACATTCATTGTCAAACTAAAGGCATTCATTTTTCCTTTCATGTCCCACCAACGTGCAAGAATGCTCAATTATCCTGTGAAAACAGGTCGTTATTGTCCAAGGAAATTGACAGTGTTCTCTGTTGCTTTCACTTTGCAGCTACAACTACCTTCAGACGGTCTCTCCCGGTTTGGAGAAGCTGACTGACATTGTGAAGAACAGTCTAAACCGCAGGTTTGTCTACAACCCCCCCTCTGGTGAGAAGAGGCATTACATTGGCCTGGACACTTATAAGCCGCCCCACCACCAGCACCAACAGAAACCCGCCGACACCCGGAAGGAGAGTGACTTCGTGGTGCACCAGGTGACCGTGCAGACCCCGTTCCAGATCGAAGTCCTGTTCGAGTCCGGAAGCTTCCGCGACCGGCCCAACCAGCTGGTGGGCACTGCCATGACAGAGGAGCTGGAAAACAGGAAAGAAGCCTTCAATGCCAAGTTTGAGAAGACTTTTGGCCTCGAGAGCAAAGGCTTCAGTCAAGCTCAGGTTAAATTCAGCAAGGCAGCGCTCAGTAACATGCTGGGTGGGATGGGCTATTTCTATGGTCAGTCGGTGGTCCAGTCACTCTACAACGAATACCCTCTTCTCTACCCTGACGGTACATTGTTCACTGCCGTCCCTTCCCGCTCATTCTTCCCAAGAGGGTTTCTGTGGGACGAGGGTTTCCACCAGCTGTTGCTGAGCAAGTGGGACCCCCAGGTATCCCGTGAATCCATCTCTCATTGGCTCGACCTGATTAACATGGAGGGCTGGATCCCCCGTGAGCAAATCCTCGGAGACGAGGCTCGAAGCAAGGTCCCTGCCGAGTTTGTGGTCCAGCGGAACGAGAACGCCAACCCACCCACCCTCTTCTTGGTTCTTCAGGAGCTCATGGAGCAGTTCTCCTCGAACCCGGACGCTGCGTCGTCTCAGCGGACCTTTCCGTTCCTCCGAAGGCTCTACCCGAGGCTCAAAACTTGGTTTGAGTGGTACAACACCACGCAGTCCGGGCCCCTGCCCAACTCGTACCGCTGGCGGGGACGCGACAAGGATACCAATCTCTTCCTCAACCCCAAGACGCTCACGTCCGGCCTCGACGATTACCCGCGAGCCTCCCATCCCTCGGCAGACGAGCGGCATGTGGACCTGCACTGCTGGATGGCGTTGGCATCGGGTATCATGGCAAGCATTGCACAGCTCCTGGGCGAACCGCACCAGGAATTTGAGCGCACCCACCGAGTGCTGAGTGACAACGGCCTCCTTGATGAGCACTACTGGTCCGAGCAGCTCCGTGCCTTCAGTGACTACGGCAACCACACCCAGGCAGTGTCCTTACAGCAGGAAAAGATATACGTGCCTCCCGGGCAGCCACGGCACCAGTTCCCCGTGGCGCGGCTAGTGCGCTCAGTCCGCCGCGCCCCCAAACTGCAATACGTAAACGCTTTTGGCTATGTTAGCTTGTTCCCTTTCTTGCTGCACATCTTGGAGCCAAACTCGCCCAAGCTAGAGCACATCCTGAGAGACATGAGGGACTCTGACAAGCTGTGGACTCCCTATGGCCTCCGCTCGCTCTCCAGGTCCGATCCCATGTACATGAAGAGAAATACGGAGCACGACGCCCCTTACTGGAGGGGCCCCATATGGATCAACATCAACTACCTGGCCGTGAGAGCCCTGCACCACTACAGCAACCAAGAAGGCCCCTACCAGGAGAAGGTAGCTGTCCTCTATCAGGAACTCAGGACAAATATCATCAACAATGTTTACAGACAATATGCCGAGACAGGGTATATCTGGGAACAATACAACGATGGCACTGGCCGAGGCCAAGGAAGCCACCCTTTCACAGGCTGGTCAGCCCTGACAGTTTTAATGATGGCCGAACAGTACTGATATGTTAGATCTCACTCAAGTTCACTCAAGTTTTTTTCAATAAAAGAATATTGGTTTCCATTTGTCATAAATGAGTGTTAAGACAATGTATCTGATAGGGCTGCAATGATTCATTGACTAATCGTAATAAAAACGATTATTCAATTATCAACTAATTTAGTAATCAGTTGATCAAACCACTGGAGGTTTTTGCAGTTTATGGGTGGAAGGGGGTGGGGCAGCTAAAATTAACATCACATATTTAAATACTGAATCAGGCATAAACTGTCTGGGGTGTTCATATAAGGCTGGGTAGATGATAAAATTACCACAAAAAAAATATTTTTTTAAAGTAAAATATTTCCTCAGTGTTGAGTAAGTAAACTAAAGATGGGTGAGCCATCTCTTACCATAATAGATATGACACACAATAACATTATTAAAAAGAAAACATGGCTTGAATATTTATTTTTAAATTACCTATTTGAGTTCAGAAGAGTACTGTCCCTTTTAAACTGACGCATGTAGCTATTCGTTAATCAAATGTACGCAGTCAGAATAATCCTAAAGACACCATCAGTTGCTTTAATTAATTTTAATGTTTGTCTTTTATTTGAATAGCAGCCTAATGCGTAGCTAATAAAATTTATTTTTCAGGTAACGTAAATAAGTATCATAACACGATTAATCTTTTAAATATTCGGCAGATTGATCGATTATGAAAAATAATTGTTATAATAATTTTAATAATTGTTAAATAATTGCAGCCCTATCTAAATAGCCAAATGTTCCTACCCCTCTGATATGTACCGTAAGCATTGTCAAATTGGTATTGTAAAGCGGGTAGTCCAAATACTTTATTGAGATTGGCTGGTCACCATCACGTGACGGGTGTAAAATGCCGTTAACCCCCCAGTGAAAACAATGAAGTGTGGTTCACTCTGGTGGACACAAAGCAGAGCTACTTCTATGAGCTACTTTAGTGAATATAAGTTTTATGGGGTTAATATTGCTTTGGTGACCGTTTTCAGAAAAGCAATAAGCCACTGGCAGGCTACCTTGATATTAGAGGGTTAGACAACTCTATGCCTCTCACCGGTCTAAAATCCGCGGCAACTTCCTCCCTCTTGTGGCTTATTGCTTTGTTAACCTCTAATCAGACCCCTCAGGTTATACGCAATCTTATTAAATATTGTTTTTTTTTTTTTTTTCTACAATGATTGTAGACAACCTGTTTTTCTTTGCAGATGTTGGTTTTGAAAAGTCTGGTATTTCTGAATACTGTGTAAGGACAAACAGCATAATGTGCAACATGATAATGGATTGCACTTTTAATGGATTGCATTTTTATAGCGCTTTTCCAAGTGCTTTACAGTGGTCCATTCATTCATACATTGGGACGTGAAGCAGTGAACATCCCACACTCACACCAGTGGTGGCAAGCTCACACCGACCAACTCATTAGGCACTAAGTTGCCGCATTTTCAGAACGGCACCCCATACCGGAAGTACGGCTGCTATGATGCAATCGCTGTAGCTGTCAAAATCATTAAGCAAACAGCCATTTGCAACGGGTAACCATGGTGACGCATCTACACAGCGTGTGTCAAACAGGCGACGTGGACACTAAGTTAAAGTGTAGGTTCTGTCGTAGTAGAACCGGCTGCTACGGCAAGCAGGTTTATCTATCAAGTATGGATCGAGTTCCTGTTGCTGCAGTAGAGATACGATACGAAACTTTATTGTCAGGTTGCACTGAAATTTGTCTTGCATCCATGGCGACACTGTTCACATGCAAGACAACATACATCGCTGTCATATGGCTTAAAGTCCCTATTGGAGGCAATTTGGGGTTCAGTGTCTTGCCCAATGAAGCTGGGATTTGAACCATTGAACCTTGGGTCATTGGCCGACTTGCTCAGCTGTGCAGAAAGATGAGTACATTCAACATCAGATCAGAAAATGGACTTATTTGACAAATTAGTGTAATTTTGTTGTTTATGCTGCCTGAACTATTCATTCCCAATTTGCTTATCTTGGAATGAACACCGTATTAATCTGTCAGACAGTGTGCAGCAGTGGTTCTCAAATGTTTTTAAATCCATGGACGCCCATAACTCTGAGGCCTCTTAACCACCAGGGTTGAACTGGTTCAGTTCTTTTTGGTTCTTAGTCCATGAGCCAGGTGTGACCTATGAGCAAAACCATACCTTAAATTATCACCATTTTTAACTGCAAATTAGACATTATATTGGAAAATATGAGGGAAAAAGTCAAATACGAATAAGCTACTAAGAAATGCTCATACTGTATATTAATTAACTTATATTGGCCATATAAACTTTGCACACACATTTCATAATTAACTGGCTCATGTACTAAACACAAATTCTGAGCCAGAGGAAAGACTGCATAAATTGAGTGAACGCACTAAAACCCCTGAGGATGTCTGGACAGTGCTTTGAGAAGCCCTGCTGTACACTTAGCCTGGTGACACATCTTGTGTGTTGAGTGCCAAGGAATAATATGAAATATGACTGAGGCGTTGTTTTGTTAAACAATAAATGATCTAATTATGTTAACCTTTGTGTTACATTAACATGTTTAATTCATATGAACAGGATTTTTACCTTCACTGAGCATAGAATGAAATGGTAATTAAGGTACTGTAGATCTGGTGCAGCAAATTTCAAAATGAGTGTCCAAGTAATGTACCACATATTTTTGTTCATACTATCTCAAGATATATCAACTTTGGCTTGCTGCATTGCTCTCGTGTTCAGACAAAAGTTCTGGCCGGCTTGTCCTCCCTTAAGCCAATTTTAATATAGGAGAGATTACATACAGACAGTATCCGCAACAGCCCACTGTTATAATGCTTGTTTCTGAGGATTGCCAATGACTGGTCTTTGAAATTACATTACAGCCAGAGTCTACGGACTCTTAATGTTTGTTTAGTGTAGCACGGACTGAGACATGTGACCAATATATTTCTGACCAGATTATGATATATATATATACAGTAATAACATTGCATTCATGTTTCATAACGCATATAGTGAATCTGCAATGGGGAACTGAGATGACCCCGCAGAGTGGAGCCGCGCCCTGGGAAACCGTGACCTTCCAGGACCTTCCTCCCCACCTCAACCAGCCAAAGGTGTGAGAATAGACACATTCTGTCACCAAGAACTAACTGCACATTTATTGATTCTCCATGATACTTGCAATTCAAAGAGCCCTAATAATCCCGGCCCTGTCGTGACCCGCGTTGGCCTTGCCCCAGGAATTATTTTCCGCATAGACTTTTTGAAAATGATTTATATAAAGAATACACCACGGACAAAGCCAACTTGGGTCGTGACAAATCATGACAACACAATGTTTTGGGACAATGACTAATTTCAGTGTTTTTCCCGTACTAATTAGATATTGTTTGGTAATTATTTGTATGGTTGACCTTTCGGGCAACCAGACTATTGTAATTGTAACATTTATTATTCTTTTCTCCAGTAACCTTTTTGGCACCCTACTCCTCCCACAGTTTTGACTGTACACACTTGAGCCATATATATTTTGCTAAGAGATATGTCTTATAGTTTAATTGATATTAATAAATTTATGGAATATTTTTCTCCATTGAAATGAATGGGAAAGTGAAAAAACTCAACTTCAATGATTTTTCCCTCTGAGACCATAAGGGCTATGGTTGCACTAGGCTAAGGTTGCCCTATTCCTACATATTTTGTTCAAATCTCACAAAATTTGGCGCACATGCTCCCTGGACCTATCCTACTCCAAATGTCCAATCCTCCCCAAATTTGAATCGCATGTCGTGGGTGGTGGCATCAACAGGGAGTCATAACCATTTCTATGTTCATCCATAGGGGGCACCACAAAAGCGCAAAACATAACCATTGCAAAAACATGATTTGGGCCGTATAAAATAAAATCCCCTGCCAATTCCTTCCACATAATCAGTGGTGAATTGAATTGTCAACATCATAACTGACTGCCAAAATTATTGCAAGGGACAGGAACAAGCGACTGTGGCAACCACACACAATTTTTTAAAAATTGCAATATTTCTAGTATTGTGTTTGTTGTCAAGATTTGTCATGACCCAGGTTGGCTTTGTCCGCAGCATAATCATCTTTACATAACTCATTTTCGAAAAGACTATGAAGAAAAGGAATATCAGGTGGGGGGCGGCAGACAAATATAGATAATTCTGGTGGTCCTTGGCATGAAATATGTTGAGCATCACTAACACGGGAACAGAGATTTTTCAGAAAAACTATTATCTAGTGTCAGAAATTAGAATCTAGGTTCAGGAACTAGAATCTAGCGTCAGAAAATATAATCCGGTGGCAGAAACTAGAAGCTAGTGTCTGAAACTAGAAGCTGGTTTCAGGAATTGGAATCTAGCGTCAGAAAATATAATCCAGTGTCAGAAACTAGAAGATAGTGTCATAAACTAGAATGTAGTGTTGGGAAATACAATCTAGTCTGGACAAAATGAGTTAATACATTGACAATACAATGTTTATGGACAATCAATAATTTCTGTTTTTTCCCCCTTACTAATTAGATATTGTTTGGTAATATTGTGTTTGTCATGACCAGATTGGCTTTGTCCGCAGCATAATCATCTTTATATAAATCATTTAAAAAAACTACGAAGAAAATGAATAGGGCAAGGGCGTGTGGCAACCCACATGTTTAGCATTGTTAGTCGTTGGCCTTGCCGCAGGAATTATTTTCCGCGTAGACTTTTTGAAAATGATTTATATAAAAAATACACCACGGACAAAGCCAAATCTGTTTTTTTCCCTTACTAATTAGATATTGTTTGGTAATTATTGACTGTACACACTTGAGCCATATGTCAAACTGACCAGAAAAAAAACATGTGCTTGTATTTTGCTAAGAGATGTCTTATAGTTTAATTGATTTTAATAAATGTGTGGAATATTTTTCCCCATTGAACTGAATGGGAAAGCGAAAAACTCAACTTCAATGATTTTTCCCTCTGAGACCATAAGGGCTATGGTTGCACTAAGCTCGGCTAAGGTTGCCCCTATTCCTACATATTTTGTTCAAATCTCACAAAATTTAGCACACATGCTCCCTGGACCTATCCGATAAAAGTGACCAGACAGAAATTTTCCCAGCATAATCATCTTTATATAAATAAAAAAATAAAAAATATGATGAAAATGAATAGGGCAAGGGCGTGTGGCAACCCACATGTTTAGCATTGTTAGTCATTCCAGAAGTGTTCGATCCTTACACGCCATACCTTGTTGTAAAGGTGACTAACCAGCGATTAAAACAATATAAATTACAATACCAATTGGTATTATTTTAGATTTTAGATAAATGGATGAGGACTCGGTGCCTCTCTCCAGGTCAGCTGGTTCACGATCAGAGCTGCCTTGTTCACCACCACCTGAGGGAGGACATAGACAAAATGACTTAAGTGGTTGCATAGCTGAAAGTGTGCATTTTCTCTTAAAGATTATTCTTTGCATCGTATGCTTCATTTGGATAAAGAATTACAGGAAACCAAGGATAGAGAAAGCAGATACATACAATACAAAACGATAGCTGGATTTGTGTGTGTGTGTGTAAAGACAGATTTGATCCAGCTTTCATGCAAATTGGTACACAGCATCTGATATTTCATATAGCATCCTGATTAATGAATTACGTATAGATTACTTGACCTGGTGGTGACATGTTTTTGGTTTTGTTTTTTCTGTTTTCACATTCCTTTTAGCTCTCATGCAGAACTCAGGCACTAGATCCCTTATTTAACTCAGTGTTCCACCGAAAACTTGTCTTCCACCATCCAGGCGGAAGGCGGCATCAACATCCTGAGCAACACTCTCTGACCTTAAGCGCTGCTGCTTGGCTCTTTCTCCTTTTGTCAGAGCCACAAACCGAAGGTCACTAGTTGACGTCAATCTGCTGCCAGTGATTTGTTTTTACCCGCGTGGTTTTCATGGCACATCATTGTTGCGAGCACTTTGATTGCATCAAAAGGCGCCGAGGCAACACGGAGGGATGGCATTTTCCCTTTCACTCGCTGACATGTTGACATACATTCTCACACTGAGCCATACAAGGAGCCAGGTTTCTTATTAATACTTTGACATGACATAACCAGTGTCTCGTGGTGGTGCATGTTGGTTCACGGAGAGAAAGAAAGAGAGGTGTACTGTGTGTGTGTGTGTGTGTGTGTGTGTGTGTGTGTGTGTGTGTGTGTGTGTGTGTGTGTGTGTGTGTGTGTGTGTGTGTGTGTGTGTGTGTGCGTGTGCGTGCGTGTGCGTGCGCGTGTGTGCGTGTGCGTGTGCGTGTGTGTGTGTGCGTGCGTGCGTGCGTGCGTGCGCTTTGGCTGACCACTGAGTTCCACCATCTTTTATGAGTGTGTTCAATAGGATACAGTGGATGTAGTAGCACAGTTTAAGGTCCAGCCTGCTGCAGCGGGGCTAAATATAGTGCTCGACTAACTACATTCTGGTAGTGATCGTGAAGGCACAGATTGCCAAACAAAAATCTCACTAGCTTATATAACAAGCTCTATCCGCAGACATCATTTTGTCCATCAACATGCTAAATAGCAAGAATTGTTTATCCAAGGGTGGCCCTGCAAATTTCAGTTTCAATGGACGTGAGATTTGTTTTGTAGTACATGACTACTTGATTAGCTCCAGCAACAATGTGACTAAGAATATGTCATGTGCTTAATGTATTCACTAAGTACAATAAATAACCAATCACTAGTAGAGGCTCAATTTAGTAAGTCACTTAATACCCAATCTGTCGTACAAGAAATGGCATAAAAATAGTAAAAGAATTCTAAGAAAGAAATCAACAAACAAAATAGTTCGTTTCAGAAGGATCCAGAGCCCTCACAAGTTGTTTACCATCAGAAGCCTGTGCGATCAATACCTCTCAGAGACCCACAGCCCTTCGTTCAACCTTTGACCTGTTAACACAAAACACATCATCGTGGGATTTGAGCGCTGCTGAGCCATATCATCTGACTTTTTCTCTTTTTTTACTGTTTCTCTCTGAGGAAATGGATGCTGCATCCCCTCAAAGCAAACCACTGTCAGAGGGAAAAAATGCATTTATTCCTTTGAAGAGTACGGCTGTTCTGTGTGACTAAAGCACTCTCCACAATCCAACCCCCTCACCCAAGACCCCTTTTTTCCATGGTGCGATGGGATAATAGCCAGGCGGCATCAGATCTAACTAATGTGACTGCATAATAAACAGATGAGTCAGGGAGAGGTTCCCATTTGCATATCATCTCACCCTATCAGAGCCTTTCCTTAGAGGAATATGTTGGCTACTTTGTGACTTTCCCTGTAACAAGTTACAGGCTTGTACATATACAGCACAAACAGCTGTACAATATTGCCCTGAAGAGTTTTTAAACACAGTTTAAAAAAATAGGAGGGGGATGGGAAAAAAAGGAAAGAAAAGACTTTTCAAGAGCGTTCACAACGTTGCCTTAATAGTGGATTATGAGTCCTTCAGCACTCGCTACATTTTATCATGTAATTACTGAGAACTTATGCTAGAGGGAGCTAATTAATAAGGAAGGCATTTGAAAGGTTGATAGGGCCCTTATTTGAATACAGCTCGGCTATCATTTCACTGACAATAGAGAGCTGCACAGCATTGCAGAGGTGTAAGTGGATAATTTTGTTAATAGTTCCATTTGGAGTTTAAAGATATGATGGCAGGCTGTATTTGTAGGAAATTGCTGTTCACAGATAGATGATCTCACACATTCCTCAGGCATGCGGATTCTCTGTATGTACATCTGGGCTTTATGTTCCCACCATCTGTGGGGAGATGTTGGCAGTTTTTAGGTGCTATGGCTGTGTGTGTGCATGTGCATGCATGTGTGCGTGCACGTGTGTGCGCGGGCTGCTATACTTGTGAAGGCCAAATGTCCCAACAACTCCAGTAGAACCTGATAAATAGCAGAGGTGTAACGATATGAGCAGCGATGTATATGATACATATCACAAATCGATACATGATTGACAATACGATTCAATGATTTGAAATCAATACAGTAATAACTATCAAATCTATCAGATGGGCATTGTATTTGAACACATGATGTGTTTTTCTTCTCATAAATGCTAAATTCACTGCACAAATGATTTTTATCGTTAACAATTCAATACCGATTCATTCCATTGAAATCCTTATGATACGTATATAAGTATAGCAATACAATATTTTCTGTTTTCATAGTAATATACTTCAATTTCTCTTTCAATTAAAATCGATATTTCGATACAGTTACACCGTTATCATTACACCCCTAATAAATAGACATTGTGAGGAAAATATTTTCTATTTAGGCTATACTGGTACATATATAGTTGTGTGCCAGTGTCAAGTATTAATTGTAGATCTACAAGCTCAGAATTTGTTTCAGTGTGACACGTGAGTTTACATATGTATCATTTTCAGCTTCAGGGTTCGGGTTCAAAATTGCCAAATCTTGCAAAAAATAGGATTCAAAATATCATCCATGTTCTGGCCTGCACAGTTAGATCAACCCTCTGGGTGCCTGGGCTGCACTGCTGGCCGGCAGCGTGCCACAGGTTGAGTTCCTGGACTCATCTCTCACAGCTCATCTCCTGTAGTACATAATCTACTTCACCTGCACAGGAGACTTTACTGAAAAGAAATATGCGAATAAAAAAAACACAACAATTAAGTAGGGGGGGAAAGGATATATACATTCAAATCATATTCATAACCCATTACACTGATTTGTGAAACAAAGACAGATAGACATAATCAAAGTATCAAACATTCATTTCAACACTTATTGAGCAGACTGTCCAAATGAGTTCCCAGTGCAATTTATGGTACACTTTGGAACTGTACAGATGCTGTAGTGTTTGTTGAGACAAGCTCCGTGCGCTACACCTCTATCAGAGCTTATTTAAGCCAATTACTCTGGTTTCCTTATGATGATGATGCATCATGTTACATACAATGGGTTGGTCATGTTACACCCATAGAGCCCAGAAAATCCCTGCCCTTTCGTTTCAGTGAAAGTTGCTCTCCCACTTCCGGAAGTATATTCTCCTCTAGGATTCCCGACTGTAGTGCAGCTGTGTTGTGTCGTGAATATTATGAAAACGATGGTTGTGTTTGGTTTCAAGGTAACTTGCTTCCTCTTCTTAACAACTAGATCTACTTTTTTGCTGTGAAGGTTGCTTTATAAATAAATGTACTACTATCACAAGGCTTAAAGTTCTCAGTCCTAAAGACAGATTTCAGTTCTGAGGATTTCTTACGTGTCGTCATCAGTCCAAATTAGCAAATAATCTTTTTCAGTCTTAGGATTTCTTTTGCCGTTAAGTCCTGTCTATCAGCATCACTATCCTCCTCCTTAGGAGGATCAGTATAATAATTATGATTGGCATCAACATATTCCATGATCATCTCTTCGTAGTCTGTGCATAACATACAGTACATTCTTATATTCCTCTAATATGCTTTGCATCCCATATCCATCAAACCCTTTCCCCCCAGGAGAGTGTGTGTGTGTGTGTGTGTGTGTGTGTGTGTGTGTGTGTGTGTGTGTGTGTGTGTGTGTGTGTGTGTGTGTGTGTGTGTGTGTGTGTGCGCGCACGCGCGCGTGTGCGCGCCTGCATACATGCGTGCGTGACCGTGTGAGCCTGTCATGCATCAGTGTGTGTGTGCGCGCGCGTGCTTGTGTGTGTATGTGTTACGTAAAGCTCACTATAAATAGTCTCACCCTGGATCTTTTGTCTTTACCTGATTCGCTCTTAGCACCAACATTTTTTATTTCTGTCCAGAGCTGTGGAAGCTAGTGCAATGTAGAGCTGCCCGTTACCATAGTTACTTTTGTTAGCTGCAAGCTCCCTCTCTCTCTCACTCTCACACACACTCACTCACATTCACTCACTAACATTCGTTCATTATGTGTTCCTTCTGTGAGTGTGTGCATGTGTGTGTGTGTGTCTGTGAGACACTTACAGGAGTGATTCTTTGAAACATATACAATGTAGAAACAGTAAACATAGTGAGAGATAGAGTAGGGCAGTGACATGCATTGAATTGTCCGGCCGGCCAAGATTTTTCTGTGAACCGGAAACTTAAGTTGCATCCTCTGTCAGTATCCAGGTTTGCCTATAGGGCAGCAAATGATCCTTCCAGCAGACTAAAGCCTACGAGGTGACGCCTGAGAGCCAAGTCAAATAATCCTAGTCACAGTCCAACAGGAACGAAAGCAGCGACAACAATAGCAGTCCGTGCAGATATCCTCGACCCACACACATACTCTCCTTTCCAATTGGGAAGAATACCCCACCGGCTGACATCACCATCCAAAAGGGTGTCCTAAACAAGCACATGGTGTCAGACCCCACCCAGCATCAACCTGGCAATGAGACAGTGGTCTATACCCCCAAATAGATTCAGGACCAGACATGGCCCCTGCTTGGCCAGCAGCCTTCACGCAGGGCAGCAGCCCAAGCGCTCTGTGTGCTCACGGACAGGAGCAAACAATGGAGCAGAGAGCATTGAAGCTCGCCCTCTGCAAAGTCTAAAAGGAGCACTAGTCGGCCTCCATACAGTACTGCAGACCAGGAAGCAATTGCTTGGCTCACAGACTTCACATTTTCCAAATAAATCTGGGCATTGATGGCAGGAAGTTTAGTCACAGACTCAAATGGCTAGTGTTACAATGGGAACATGTAGTAGAATTTCAATCTATTGGACAGCCTTCAGAAAGTAGTAGGGATAATCGGAATAGGCCATATCGGCCATAAAAATGCCATATCGGTATCAGAGTGGACTCAAAATAATACAGATTATTTTGGCTTTAGCCAGCAAAAATGAATAAAAAACAATTTTATGTTAACAAAGAGCTTATTCTATTTATTGATTGATTTAATTAACAGACCCTGCAAATAATCGTAGATCGGATATCAGTCATAACTGTATTTTAAGAGTATAGATCTGAATGCTTGACCCTTTCAGTGAGGGTGATCGGTGTGATTCACCTCTCCTCTTACAGGGAATGGCCAATGATGAAACACTACATTTCAACAGGGTACAAGGTGTCACTGTTTCATGATAATCCAAATTATGTAAATCATAGATTGAAGAATTGATTTATTTGATTGTATATTGCCAAAGGCAAGAAGATATTCTCTTTGCAGCAAGGAGATTGTAAGCTTACTGTACTGTATATTGAAAACGGCATGTGGTGGGATCACAACTGTATAAAGATCTTTAAAGTCAGTCTCTACTTTAATGTGTCACCTCAACTGTTTCCTGGCTTTTCTGGTTTGTTTTAAGATGTTGAGAATAGTTTGAGTATGCCTCTCTCCAGGGGGCCATGAATAAACACCAAGCTATGGAAACATTGGGTTCCCCCTTAACTTTTCAGATCCTGTTGTTCACTGAGTAGTTCTTGACGTTTTGTCAAGGTGTTTTTGCAGGATGAGAAGGTTTATGTGTGGATATAATGGTTGGCAGTGTTACATCGTAATTGATGAAACAAATCATGGCAATAAAATTGCTTTTTGGTGGTCCCACATTGGAATTTTAATGGTGCATAAATGTTATTACTTGAAAATACAGTCTAATCTTTTTTGTCAAGTGCATGCTACTCCCTATTCAACTGAAGTGGAATGAAAGCACGCCACAAAACAAAATTCCTTTCACAATCAGAAGTGCTGTAAAGCGATATAAATTCTCTTTACAGGTATGACAGGACAGTTTATAAAGAATTGTATTATTAAGAACATATTTCCTATGCACCTGACATTATGACTTGACTTGTCTCTAATCATCTGTATCTAATAATTTCCAAACAGAATCTCAAACATACAACAGCTAGGCTGCTCAGGACCAAGAACAGCTCTGTCAAAAATGGCTGGAGATTTGTATGGATCCTGCAGAGAAGAGCGAGGGCCAAGGTGGGGGAGCCATGTTAGAACAGTGCTCTGTGTGGGGGAGTCTGGGGGCATGGCTGAAGAATCATTGATGCCCTCAAACCGCAGTCACGATTAGTGGAGAGCGGAATATATGATTCTAACCTATCCCTGCTGGAGAAGCAGAGTGTACAGGCGGCTGGGGACCGAGGTGGGCGATGTGGGTAAGTATTTTTGGAACGCAATGGGAAACCTGCCACTGCCAACAGTGATCCAATAGGGGGGGCCAGGTAGCGGGCTTCCCTAACCCACTCCCACATTGAGCGGAGATAAGGGAGAATGCAAGAGAGAGAGATGCATGGTTTCTTCAAAAGAGAAGAGGGTTATATGCTTCCTCTCACTCTCTCTCTCTCTCTCTCTTTCTTTCTGTCTCTCCATCTTTCTTCCTGCATTTTGTGATAGTCCAGCATTTGAATGATATATTTGTAACATTGAAACATGAAAAGAGAATGGAGAGAGAGATAGATGGAGAGAGTGTGTGCATCTTGGCAGCAGAAGCGAGTATCTTATATTTATAGCAAGTTGTGTTTCCGGCAGAGGTTTCTCTGCTCTTAGCACTCTCAATCCCTTTTTTTGCGGTTTCTTAACCAGCTGCATTGTGTCCAAGCTTTAAAATGCAGCTGTTTCCCTCATCTATTGCCTGGGGAGGGAGGGGGCTTAAGATGACATGTTGTCACATTGTAATTTTGGGAGGGGGTAGGGTAGTCACATTTCACTGTGCCTTATAGCAACCACCCTTTGCTTTATCGTGGGATTGCTTTAAAAAAATCTGTATCTCTATCTTGGAAAGTAGGAAAGGCAATAATGGAAAGAGAACACCCGAGCTCTTGACGAAGAATTTAAATTAATATGCATATGAAATGAATGTCATTACCATATGGAATGTTCAGCAAAGCGTTTAAGTCTTAAATGTGTTTTCCCATATCTATGTAGAATATTGCTATTGTTTTTATGGATCTTTTATTATTATGCTCAGTTGTAAGATTAACTTAAAAGGTTGTTCAAAAAAGCGATTTATAAGCTAGAGCTAAAATGACATTATTTTCATCAAAGGCAGCTGCAAGAGTTCTTTTCAAAATTAATTTAAAATATTATATAATATATGTTGCTGTTGTTATTATTACCTGGATTATTACCTTATTATTGGAGTTTGGATATATTGAATATATCAACTGGAACTTATCAACTTAATCAACTTGAATAGCATGATTAATTATGTCAATTACAGGGACGCCCGCTGGCCTGGTGGTCCAGGTGCATGCCACATATATGGCCTGACAGTGTGTCACGTGTTCGAGTCCCATTGATGGCGACCTTTCTACATCTCTGTCGCTCTTTCCTGTCCATTTTCACTTGATACAATCATTAACGGTAGGAAATCCAAAAACACATCTAAAAAAAAGTCAATTAAGATACCATTAATGTCAATGTGGCAGTTTGAGTGCTGTATTGTTTATCCATACTGCATTTTATTGCTTTTCACTACATCTAGATGGGCTATAATATCAGATTCTGAAGAATAAGACTTATTATTAAGACTTATGTCTTACAGTATTTGCATATACTGCTAATATGCCACTACAGAATAAAATCATTGCTTATAATAAATGCTGGCTCACGTTGCTGCACATAATATGTGCAGCAATGTGTTGTACTGTAGTCACCATTTAATGACTATTGGTTTCTATGAGCTCAAAGGAATAGCCAGCATTGGTGTTGGTTTATAGGGCAGACGTATAGCCTCAATCAATGCATATAGCCCATATACTGTATGTCTCACTTCTTTGTTAAATGATTCATTCAAAAAGAGTGCTTGGGAGTCCTTAAGTTCATCCTCCTCCCGCATGGTCAACACTTTTTTTTCAGACAACGTTCTTATATCATGCAAGGAAGTAGCCTGTAAGTAAGTCATTAGTTTCACTGTCTCGTCTCAAGATCTCAAGTGAAGTGACAGAAATGAAAGTGCCTAGAGCCCCCCCCCCCTCTCCCCCTGGCCCCTCACTCGGCGCAATTTAAATAAAATTACAAACAATAACGGCATTCTTTTTACTTTTACAGGTGCTATGCCGTTGCCCTTGCGCTATAATGTCAGTAAGTGGTAACATTACATAAATGCTTTTACTTTGGTCCTGTGCTCTGGCATTTATGGGAGGAAAGAGAGGTGAAAGCCGCAGCGCCGCGGTCATCATAATAGCGTCTCGTGACGTGAACCCCCGGTGATCCAGCTGGTTTTTGATAGAGCTGAATTGCTTTAAAGGCAGTTCCGTGAGACTAAACATCTCGGGGCCCTAGAATTAGAGGGCACATCAGAGGTGAAAACAATTTGTTCCCGGAGAATGTCAGCGCTGCAAATGAACGAGCGTATATGCTATTATCACACAGTGGTAACTTCAAAAAGATGACTCAATGGTGCTCATTTAGACTGCAGCTCCTGGCTGCTCCATGAGTATTGCTGCCTGCAGGCCTATATTGTATAGATATTTCATCTTATGGACGAGCACAAAGCTCAGTGGTTCGACGTGGGAACCCTCAGTGTTACTTGGAGGCGTTCCATTTGGTTGCATTTGTAAGCTGCTAAACTCAGAGTTATTGGGTTGTCTTAAATCAGGGGTTTTCAACACCAGCGATCCCTGAGAGGGTTCCAGGTGGTCCCCAGGCTAAATGATGGAAAGTAGGTTAACCAGATGTAACACTTTGACAGTGTAAATTTGGTTTCATTTTTACACTCTCAAGAGTTAAAATATTCGTCATGTGAATTCATCATCTCCACAACTAGAAAATGTAGAAGATTAATGGTCATTTTGATCTGTATTGTTTGACTGTTTTGTTTCCTTTGAAATCCAGCCTGGAATTTTGGACAAAAGCAAAAGAAATCTTTGGTTTTTGGGATCTGTGGGGCTAAAATGTCATCAAATGGTGGTCCGTGCAGCTCATTCTCAATTCTGAAAAAATAGTGGGCCCTGGTATGAAACCACTGTCTTAAATGAAAAGATTTGAGAACCACTGGCTGTATAGTAATTGGGATGGGTTTTATAAAGTGGACATAATCTCTGCGGGGGCCTCTCGGCTGACAGACAGACACATGCCCTGGCCACCCACTGCAACCCAACCCAACACACACTGGCTCTCTCCATGGTGCTGAAACAGCAACTTGTCACAGAACTATAAACACAATACCACTTCCAGCGTGCATCCGGAAACACGTATGAAACTGCACATGAAATAAAAAACGATTCTGCCTGGGCCTGGGAAATGTCAACCATTGAACACCTCAGGGGTTATCGACCCTACTCTTGAAATACAAAGGGGATCAGTGGTGGCAATAACTATATACTTAAGTACTGTCTACTTAAGTACAATTTTGAGGTATTTGTACTTTACTTGAACACACAAAATTTTAGTACTTAAGTTCACATCACTACAATTATTTGAAAACTCTAGTTACTGTAAAGCAATCACCTTCTGCAGTGCACCTGGTAGCGATACTGAGTGGATGAAAAAATACATGTTATGCTTGTGTTGATATTATCTGCATCTATACCCACAGGCTATCCCCTCTTCCTCTGTATTCAGTCAATACAGGATTCCAGTCAATACATTTGTCCATTTCCTGTTGATAAATGTCAACGAAAATGTGTCTGATTTGTGTGTTCGGTTCCCCCATGCAGTCCCATGGGTTTAAATTCACTTCACTTCACTTGTGATTCTTTTAATGGATAGTGGCTACTGCAGAAGTGCATCATGAGAGATCCTTCAAATCATAATCTATAGGGTATCTATTAGGGATGTAACAATACATTTTAATAGTGATTGAATAGGCATCACAATAGGTTGATGATGGACGATTTCAGGTAATTCTGGCGATACGATCAGATATGATTCAATGATTTGAAATCAATATCGTAACTATTTAAAATACTGATACACACACTAATGGAGCACTAAAGAGTCAGGTCATTCATGAATAAAAAGATAACACACATAAAAGGAGTAAGGGGACCCAATAAAACAGATTCATATTGTATACATATACATGTATTGCACTTCCCAAAAACCCAAGCAGCACAGCGTATACAGTAGTGTTAAAGGTAGGGGAAGTGATTTCACTTTTGTCAGATATCACCCTTTTTTTTCTGTTAAAATGCTCTATTATAAGGTGTGCAGACCATATATGGAGTTTCCCCCTCCCCCACGTTAGCAGAGGAGCTAATAAAAGTTCCCCAGGTGGAGGGTGAATTCTCCTCCAATCAGGATCGAGCAGCAGGTTCACATAGTGTAGCTACTCTTGGGGGCCCCTAGTGCACCAGGCTGGTACTACACCATGAATTTCAAATCACTTACCCTGCCTTTAATGGTATCTATCAATTCAATTTTATTAGTGTCAAATCACAACAAGTTGTCTCTGTCTAAAATAATAATACCAATTGGTATTGTATCTTATATGGTTTTAATCAATGATAAGTCACCTTTACAAATTAAGGTTTTGCGTGTAAGGATTGGATATAGTTAAAGGAGAATTCCACACCAAAACACATTGGGCATAAATCTACCTTGATTCCTGTGATACACAATGCCCCCCCGCACTCCAATGCAGTTTGCATGGCCGCAGGTTGCTCTAATGAGGGTATTTTAGTAGCTCTAAACTTATTTTTTTCACCCATCACATCAAAGCACATACACTACTAGATATATAATTGGCCCACTTTATGATTTTTGAAAACTCAGCCGGAACACGTGCGACAGGAGTTTCAACCGGAGTGATTGGAGAGGAGAGTGGCAAAAGGGAGGGGAGAGGAGGAGGAATAATACATTACCTCTGGAATTACATGTAAAGACTGCCCCAGAGTGACGTAAAATTCAAGCATGAGTAGGCCTATCAGTATACTATTAAAAATAATAAAGACAACCTGCGGCCATGCAAACTCCATTGGAGGGAGGGGGACCTCATGGTGAAATGTGGAAAAGGGGGCATCTGTGACAAAAATCAAGGACATTATGTATCATGTCACAGGAATCAAGGTAGATTGATGCCCAATGTGTTTTGGTGTGGAATTTTCCTTTAATGTTGCTGTTTACTGTATATTTTGATATACTTCGATTCTTGAAATTAAAATTTGATTTTTAATGCAGTTATATCGTTACACACCTAGTATTTGTCTGTCTGCCTGTGCGTGCGTGCCTGAGTGCGTGCGTGCGTGATTGTGTGAGTCCAGAATTGTTTTAAAACATCATATTTCCAAGGACCCCATAACAATGTGTGCACACTCAGAGTTCGTTTAAGCTCTTGTGCTTGTCATGTCACCAAAATAGAATTCTGACCATAAATGTGCACCATAAAGCCGCATGGAATCATGCGATGTTGTTTACAATTTACATCACAGATGGTTACTGTAATACTGTTCAACGACCGCAGATGCTCAGACATAAACAGACTTGGAGTGGCTCTATACCTGCACGGCCACTTGTTGCAGCAGCAGCGGCAGCAGCCAAAGCAAAGCATCGCTCCTTTTCGGGGGGAAGCCCGTCACATCCTCTGTCCATGTATGGGCATGAAGTTTACACGCAGCGGGGAATCCTCTCACTGGAGGTGATGAATGGGTAGGAGGGCCGAGAGAACAGCCAAGGTGTATATAAGGAGAGACAACGGTAGTCGCCGATCTGACATTCACAGCAACAGATATCGAAGGAAGCAAATTATTAACTGGACGACAAGGAATTGTTTTGGGGTTGTTTTTGTTTTTGTTTTGTTTTTTATTACACCTTTTGACATAGCCTCCGCTGCTTGGATAAATTGCTTCCGTGGTGAAAGAAGAAAAAAAAAATAGCTTTTTTTATTTAGTTTTCTAATACTTATACCCACATACATTGGAGATATATGGACTTCTAACCTCGCAATTATGTTGAACAACATGGATTTGAACGCCAAGGATTCTTTCTACCCGCAGTTTGACAGTTGCAACAGTTCGTCCATGGGAATGGAAAATAACGTGCGGAAAGATAGCAAGGAGGTGTACGTGGATGCAGAGCGGGGGGTACCGGCTCAGTTTGGCCATGGTGAGTGTTCGCATTATTATACTGCAATAACAGCGCAAGCACTGCATGTCAGATGTGCGCGTGTGTGTGCGTGCGTGCATGCACCATGCACGCAGTGAATCAAATGACCTGTCAGATGTGAGGATTTCAATATATCTGCCATAGTTGGTTATACTTCACTATAAGCTATCATAATTCATAAGGTTGATAAGGCGTGATCACACGCGTGCATGTTTATGTAACGGTACGTGCACGCACCTTTTTCGTCTTGCACTGATAGTTATTATATCAGAATAAAGCAGTGGTTTTCAACCAGTGGTCCTTGAGAGGGTTCCAGGTGGTCCCCAGACCCAGCTAAATGATGGAAAGTTGGTTAATCAGGTGTAACTCTTTGAGAGCGTAAAAATCAACCAAATGGACCCCTTGACCCCGAAATCCAGCCTGGAATTGTGGACAAAAGCAAATGAATGGGGTCTGTGGGGCTAAAATGTCATCAAATGGTGGTCCGTGGCTCAAATTCTGAATAAATAGTGGGCCCTGGTATGAAAAAGATTGAAAACCCAATGAATAAAGTATTAATGATGATTAATGACAAAGTTGTCTTTGTTGTTCCACAGAGGGAGCCCCCGTCACCCTCAAAACCGAAGCCTCCAACTCGGAATTCGCGTTTAACTCCTGCAGTGAGAACCCCAAAGACAGCTACAGCACCCCCTCCTCTTCCGTCGCCTACTCAGGCAGTTTCTACGTGGAGGCTTCTCAAGGGGCGTCGTGCTGCACAGAGACGCTGCTCAACATGATCACAGAGATTGTCGGCATATCTACGGTGCCAATCACCGAGGTGGGTCTACAACAACAACAACAACAACAACAACAGCAGCAGACTAGTAATAATGGCAGCAGCAGCCGTGGTGGGACGTATCCATCACCGTCACCTGCAGGTGAAAACGGCCATGACGACTTTGGGGACCCGGAGGCCAAGAGGCACCATGAGACCTTCACCTCCTCCGCGCCTCCTCCTCCTCCTCCCGGGGTCTACTCCCCAGAGCACACCGCAGGCCAGGCTCCTCCAGACAGCTCGCAGCTCAACTTTTGCGCCCCCCCTCAGCTTCCAGACCACAAGGCCGTGGTGCAGGAGCCCAAGTCAGAAGCCGCGTCTTTCCCCGTGGTGGTCAAGAACGAGTTCGAGAGCAGCTGTTACGAATGGGGCACCTTCCCCAAATCCGAGTACATGGAAACGGGCTTCCAAACCGAGTCCTTCCCGATGTCGAGTGACTTCCCCCCCGAGCAGCAAATGGATGTAAAGGAACTCCTGGACACGTTTTCTCCTATTTGCCCTAACCCCGAGATGCAGTTTAATGTGGAGGGGGGCATCAAACAAGAGCCGTGTTTCTCTGAGACTTGCTCTCAGAGCTACTCCAGTCCCATGTACACTAACTACCCAGCACCAATGGGCCTGAAACCAGTCCCCTTCCCCGCTGAACGACAACTTCCCAACAATCAATGTGATTCCTCATACACGCCCTCGGCGGTACCAAGCACCATAGACTCCATCCTGTATTCTTCCTTATTGCCAGACTCCTTTGCCCAAAGTTACACCACGCGCGTGCCGAAAGCCCCCCGCGCCAGGAAAGCCCCGGCCGCCGGCAACGGCCAAGCCAAAGAGAAACCGTTCACCTGCCCCATGGAGAACTGCGACCGGCGCTTCTCGCGCTCGGACGAGCTCAACCGGCACATCCGCATCCACACGGGCCACAAACCCTTTCAGTGCCGCATCTGCCTGCGCAGCTTCAGCCGGAGCGACCATCTGACCACCCACACCAGGACTCACACGGGCGAGAAGCCGTTCTCGTGCGACGTCTGCGGGAAGCGGTTCGCGAGGAGCGACGAGAGGAAACGACACGGGCGCGTGCATCTGAAACAGAAGGAGAAAATGGAACTAAAGCCACAAGTGATCAACACGTGGCCGTTCACTCTTCCCGAGGGAATATGATGATTGATCGAACCTAATGACGTCCACTCAGTGGGCTACAATAGCCCTGTGTGTGTCCGGTGTTCACATGAGAATCTTTCCGTCTTGGAAGATATGAAGCGAGCTGAATCACTAACACTTTGTCAGTGTCTCGTGCGGCGTTTACTGGTGACACGTTTGGGGAGTTGTTTTTTGCGAGAGGGTTTAATAGAAGTGGGGGGTAGAGGCATTACCGGCCAGTCTTTATTATATGATCTGCTGTTGCGATGCTCTGTCTCTATCCAATATGCATAGACTGTTAAAAAGTGGGTTAATGGCACGCAGCACATGCAGTAATGGTGACTTGTTG
This sequence comes from Benthosema pterotum, assembly GCA_039105355.1. NCBI lineage: Eukaryota > Metazoa > Chordata > Actinopteri > Myctophiformes > Myctophidae > Benthosema > Benthosema pterotum. The sequence continues at coordinate 13,019,901 of CM076973.1, read as the reverse complement.
CTGTTACAGCGAACAGAAAGCAAACCCCCGTGCCGTGCGGCATTGCATGGCTATATACTGTTCAGCACCGCTTTAGCTGGACAGCTCCAGCCTCAGCAAGAGAACCTTTACCATCCGCCTTGTTAAATAGAGGATGGATTGCACTTAACACACTAAACAAATATATTATTGCGTTTCCACATAAGATTTATTTTATTTTGTGCTTTTAGAACTTTTAGAGCAATGATTTGGGGAAAAATGGTTTGTAAAATGCATGTTTATGTCAATGTTCTTTCTTTCCTCCAATGGCGTACAGGCCAGTATGACTGACAACGTTTACACGATTGTAAGAGAACATTTTATTGGCTTTGACCATAAGCTGTCAATATTTTGCCAAGATTTGGTGTTTGTTTAACTTTTTATTATTTGGCTGTCATTGATATTTTTCGTCATTTAGTCCCCTGTGTTGTGTTCCAATTGTATGAATTATTACAGTTGTTGAAAAATATATAGCCTATCATAAATGGGAAATAAATATATTTGTAGGAATGTATACTTCTTTGTATTTTTATAGCTAACTGTATATTTTACATCAAACACTTTTGAACTCCATTTTTAAAGGGACAAATTGCATTCTTACTAATATGGGTGCTACTGTTCAGCACAACAGAGTATTTTAAATATTATGAAATTGATATATTAAACATATATCTGTTCACTTCTCTGTTGATACGATACATTCTTATTTCATTGAACTACTATCTACCTGAAAGGGACCACACACAAAGTACACTTATAGACTACAGTTGGTGTTATTAGGTTCTTCATGATGTGGTTTTACTTTATATTATGTACATTAAGTAATGTATTTAGTCAAGCTGGAGATAACTATAGCAGAACTAGAGGATAATAACATTGCTTTGAAGTAACCAAGTAGCTCACATTGCTGAGAGTTTGTGCTGTGGAGGTTTTTACCTCTTGCAGGTTGGGGGAGCTCTGGGTTATTATTTCCCTGGAGATATATTGTGAAGTGTGTTGTTTCACTTTTAGCAAAAACAATAAAATAAAAAATAAAACGGTGAGAATTTGCTGTCACTATAACAGGGTATTGCCAATAAAGTGACTGAACTCGCATTAAGTTATATTAACTATCTGTAAAGAGTTTTTTGTACATAACAGTTTCTACATTATCTTAATGAATATTGATGTTGTTATTTTTATGAGAGGAAAAAGGTTTATGAATAAAAAAGTCATTGTTTTATTGAATCAGCGAGCGACTGTTCCTTTCTCTCTTTTCTTTTTTGTAATCTACAGTTCATTTCTCATTTCACAGCTCGGCCCGGATGACTCACAATAGGCATTTGACTCAAACACATTGAAGCTCCTCGCGGCTATTCAAACATCACATTTTGGTAAATTAAAAACGTAGCGAAAGGTAGAGAAAGTCAAGAACTCCTCTACCTCCCACATTCATTTTTAATCCAGAGTCAAGTTTTTTCATCCATTTAGAATTGTGTGTGTGTGTGTGTGTGTGGGGGGGGGGGGGTCGTTCTCATGAAACAGAATAAAATCACTGGGTGAAAATAATAATAATAAAAAGATGCTACAATTGAACTATTTATTTGTGGGGAAACACTGTAAAATCATGATACAATACAAAGTGGCTTGGTTGCTCAGAATCACACAGTGCCAACTGAACCCTCTCTCCTCTTTGGCCCGACGGGGTCCATCTCAAGGAAACTTTGGATAACCCTTCCAACGGGCCTCCGTATAATGCGTATAAGCAGCGATTGTGGAAGATGTCAACCTTTGTCATGTCATGTTTTAATGGTCCCCAGCACTCATCCATATTGCAGGACAGCCTTAGCATTGTTGAGACACCCCCATAACCCCCCCCCCCCCCCCAAACACACACCCTGAAAAGCACATGGAATTATAGAAGTAGTTCCACAGATAAATATTGCAAAAATAGCCAATCTACAAGCTCAGTCACAACACCAAGATATACTGTATGTTTATTCTAAGATGTGGCCAAATCCATAGCTGGGGGGACACATTGTCCAGTTGCAAAAAAAGAACCAAAACACAGAACGCAAAAGGTATCCTTTGGTGGTTCACAGTTCAGAGATGGTGTGTGTGTATACAGAGGCGAGGCTGGCAGCAGCCAGCACTATACCAGCATGCTTTCACTCAACTCCCGCCCCGTGAGATTGGGGAATTCCCATTTCAAAGAACAAAGGCAAGCCGAGTGTTACTGAGAATTCACAGGGAGATGATGACTCCAAGGTGCTGATGAGGTGCGCAGAAACGTTAAAAAACAAAACAAAAACAGGTTTATCATAAAGCATAGAGCACACTCGGACATGGTTTCATTTAAGAATCACACTTGTGTGAAGTGAGGGGCGCCTTTGAGGGCACAGTAAAAAGTCCATAGACCTGGCTGCCACTGTGCCAATGAAGCTCATTCGTCAAAGGACCTTTGACCTTTAGATCTATATGATCTATATGCTCTATCCACTCTTGACAGAAAAAGTGACGTCAAAGATGTTCGTAGCCTGATTAAACACTCCCCCTTGAACAGGAGTTCTTCCGGTGTTTAACTGCTCATTATTTCTTGCTTTTGGCTTTGGATAGTCAGCAGCAGTAGTGTTGCACTATATACCATGTTGATCACATGAAAGTTCTCAAATTCTGCCCAAACCTGACTGTACCCAATGAATGCTATAGAGCTGCGCAGTGACGTCACCGCCCCTGTTCCGGAAGTCTTTTCCCAATTCATTTTTCTCATAGACTTTTCGAAAATAATTTATATCAAGACGATTACGCCGCGGACAAAGCCAACTCGAGTCGTGACGAATCATGATGACACACACAAACTTTTGGGACAATAAAATAATTTCTAAGATGAAAAACGAAACAAAAAGTCTTGTATCATGCCGTTTTCTACTTCTTCCCAATTATATATTATATGACGATATTGTGTTTGTTGTCATGATTTGTCACGACCTGAGTTGGCTTTGGCCGCGGCGTAATCGTCTTGATATAAATTATTTTCGAAAAGTCTATGAGAAAAATGAATGGGGAAAAGACTTCCGGAACAGGGGCGGTGACGTCACTGCGCAGCTCTATAGGGCCTAAATGTTATGATAATTTGTCAGGCTGGGCCAGGCCTTTATTTTCAAGCCTGTTGAAACACACACACACACACACGCACGCACGCACGCACGCACGCACGCACGCACGCACGCACGCACGCACGCACACACACACACACACACACACACACACACACACACACAGATCTCTTGCTAGGTGCTATAGCATGCATTCCAGTTTCTTGCAATCTGTCATCGTGAGGCAGGCAAGCGGGTGGCCGGCAGACGGGAAGTAGCGGGGACTCCTTGGCACTTGCTTGCCCACGGCAGTGCGTAAGCGTTTGCGTTGTCTCCAGTATGACATACTGTATAGTACAGTATAGACCAGTGTGAAAATGTCTGCACATGGATGAAAATGTATGCACATGCATTTTGGTGCTGTGAATTAATTCTCTCATGTCCATCACTCACTTAGTTATCGTGTGTGTGTGTGTGTGTGTGTGTGTGTGTGTGTGTGTGTGTGTGTGTGTGTGTGTGTGTGTGTGTGTGTGTGTGTGTGTGTGTGTGTGTGTGTGTGTGTGTGTGTGTGAAGGGTTGGGGGGGCATATATTCCCTCATGCATTGCGTTAGTTGGCTAGCATTGTCCAGTGAAGGATGGTTGAGGTTTTGAATTGCATGCTGTGCCGTCACCATTATCCAGACACTTGAAGAGTGAAGAGTTATTGAACTCTGACTCCTGATGGAATCCTGCATCGGTGCGACTGAAATTCTCATTTGCATACTGATAAAATGGCTCTTGATAGATTTGTCCGTGAAGTGCTGTTTGGACTTTTCGTCAGCTGTGTCGTCCTTACCGCACATCTTTTGACCAGATGAGGCTTTTATACTCGCGCTCCAGCGCGCCACACAGCCACTTCCTTTCTGCTGACTGACATTTATAGGCGCGACCGCCATATACAATGTGTGTAATTGTAGAGGCCATTAAGTAATTGTATTGGAAGGGCTCATGACCCCTACCGAGCACCTATGATACCTCCGAACGCGTGACCCCGTCCATCTGCTGTGAACAGTAGCCCATCAAGTCCATTAGACCCTTTGCCATCACTTTACTAATGCAAACATGTTAACCTTAGACATGTTTGCATTGGTATTTCACCCACTTCAGGGGTTCCATATGATTCAAGTGTTCCACGTTATACCAGCGAGGAAGCTTGAACCAAAAAAAAAATGCATTTTGACTCTTTTATTGTCTCATCCAATTAATCGCTTGAGTTGGGATTGCATCTGGATAAGTCAATGGGTCTATTTATCTGCTGTACCAAATGAGGCTTTTGGCACAGGATTAAATAGAAAAAGAATCCTTCTAAATGAAACAGAGAAGGGGATTAGATGGGCTTGGAACCGTTGGATCGACATCACAGCGGAACGATGTGTCCTTACATGTACGTTTCTGGAAAAGACAAACCCTAGGATTGCAGTAGACGCACGGCACGTGAATAAAGTTTGGCTTTTGTGCTGTTTACTTTAGCCCATTTTACATTTTATTTTGTACTG
>CM076973.1:12892773-13010273 GCA_039105355.1 Benthosema pterotum | reverse complement strand
GATGGGTGCTAATTCATGGATGTTTTGAAGGAGGATGGGAAGTCACGCTTTTTCATAGTTGCTGTTGTTAGGGCATCCCACAATTTATAGGCACAATAGTAGAATTATTAATTCATCCCGGTATTTGTGCCGAATCTAGGAGGAATGAGATCAGTGGTGTGTCCATTGGTTTTGAGCTCCTCGCCATTTCTATTCATGTTGTTAATATGAGTTACCGTATTTTCCGGACTATAAGGCGCACTTAAAAGCCTTTAATTTTCTCAAAAATCCACACTGCGCCTTATAATCCAGTGCGCCTTATATATGGATTGTTTGACTGCAGGTGCTTCTATTCTATGTTAACTGTAGTAGCTTCTATTCTCTGCGCCTTATAATCCAGTGCGCCTTATATATGAACACCGTTTTACAAGGTGTGCCTTATAATCCGGTGTGCCTTATAGTCCGGTGCGCCTTATAGTGCGGAAAATATGGTACCTATATCAATTATTTTTTTGAAATAGGTAACTCATATTAACAACATGAATAAGGTATACTGTACCTCTACAGACATACAGTATACACAGTTTGGGTACTCACTTTTCTCTTATTAATCACCACTACTAAAATGATTGTTTATTATTATAAAATGTCTAAAGTAATAAGGGTGTTTTCCATGCTCATAAGTATAGTGATAAAAAATTGAGTACAGAAAAGTGAGCAGAGAAATTGTGATTGGCCGCTATGATTGGCTCGAACATATGCCATTTGGACAAGGTAATCATGAGGTTCTGGTTGCCTATGTATATAGTATAATATATATAATACACTTTTTTTAGGCTGGAATTTGAGGTGCCAGTGTGTTTGGCTGGATGGTGTACCATTGGCTGGGCATCACATAATGAGTATGCCACAGGGGAGTTCCCTGTGAGGGTGACATTCAATATGGCAGATCGAGGAATGTCATCAGACATTGTGCAACACTCATAATGAGATTTCCCTCTTCTCCTAAGGGACTTGCACACGGACAGCAGCTTGTAATGTTACTAGGAGAGGATGTATGTTAATTGGTCTTGAATAAAAAGGTACTGTATATAGCGAGAATACAGGTCAGAACAGCTGCAACAGTACAACAAAATGAAATCTGCAAGCTCTAAAACCATACTCCTGCATGTACAGTATAGCATATGAATAAAAGTTCTAAAAAATCTAAGTTTGGTAATGTTACCTCACTATTGATAATGTGGAAATCAAGCAGTAATTCCCTTTCTGTAAAACATTCATAAAAGCGCAACAGTGATGTAGAATAATTGGCAGTTGCTCATAATACATTCTAGCAGACTGTTTGGATTGTTGGCGGCGCCCACTGAAGCCGCGCGTCATGCTGTATTGTGTACTTTAATGTGTGTTGTTGTTGTAGTGTTCAACCAGTTTGTGGAACATGCACAGCCACAGACACACAACCCCTAGCATCCTTATTCTGGGGTAACAATCAGTGAAAATAGCAGATTTATAAGCTTGCTGTTGTGAGCTTCTAGATCTGCTTCTAGATTTGATAAACCACTTGGTAAACAATATTTTTGCCCATGCCTATGCCTATACAGTAATATTTTTGCCCATGCCAATATTTTTGCCCATGCCTATTCATGCCCATGCCTAGATCCGGCCCTGCACTGGTATACCAGGAATGGTTGGATACTGGATACTGATACTTGGTATACTGTGGAAAACCTTTGAACATTTAGTCCGGAAAGTGAACATCTCACATCATTCGTGTTGCATGCCCAATCACATATCGTGCAGTTTGTCAGGGGGTCTCTGGGGCGATGGCGGGTTGATTTTGGTACCATATTTAAATGAATAACAACCAGCTGTGTCCTCAAAAAACACACAAACTACAGTATGCAGTGTAAAGCGGTCAACACTCTGCATCAACGCCAAGTATAGCATGAGTCATAGTCAATGGGATATACAGGCCAGACCGCCAGAGCGCCAGACTTCCATGATTACATTCCAGCACAGCACAGAACCTGAATTCTTCTGACTTGTCTCTCCTCTCCTTCGGCGACAGAGCTTTCAATGTGGCAGCCCCTGCCACATTGAACTTTCTGCCTATGGAAATTTGCCAATCGGCAAGATTGGACTGTTTCAAGTTGGTGCTATATAAAGTCAAGTTATTCTATTTTTGTATTCTCATTTGTATTCTCATCCCATTGCCCTTCAGGCAATGGGATGGCATAGTGTGAGGGACGACTTATTGCGATATTTACACGTGTTGCGCGGAATGTTACAATTCATTTCTCAAAGCCATTTTACTGCTATGTGGCTTATTTCTACCATATATTTCTACAATATATTCTAACCTGATGATTGAGTTTAAACACAGTAATACAATGTCTGGATGCCAGAAGGGAATAGTTCTGACAAATCAATGAAGACACCTGTGATTGTGGACGACTATTCAGAAATGGGATAAGAACAGGTCAACTTTCGACTTTATGGAGATATTAATTTAAAAATACACAAAATTGAAAATTTTGAAAAACCCATTGAACTTTTTCCCATTTTTTGGCATGTATTGTTGGGTATGGCTATATGATGACCACAGATGTGGTCAAAAAGTGTGAAAAATGTATTATTGAATTCACCCGCCTTTAAAAACAGAATCTAACTCCACCTCACCTCCACTCTATTGGCTCATAATGAATCTGCTAGAGATTGCTGTGCTGTGATAAGCTAAAAGTTGCCTCTATTACCTTTAAATTCCAATCGAATGGTGAATTTTACATCAGTGTCTGAGCATGTCTATTTTACACCTGATGTACCATGATAGGGATGCCCCTCACTTCACACAGGTGATTTTTTATTGACAAGGCCTATTAGTTACCATCACAGTGCTTTCTCAGACACTCAGTCAGCAGAGAAACGCTGGATGTCTACTGAGGTGCAATCTAATAGCTGTTCCCAGAAGCCTACCTTGTTCCTGTCACCATTTGGCTTGTACTGTGCATTTCCCAAGCATAAATGATAGTGTAACACACAGCCAGAACTTACTTTTTGATCTGAGGCACCGTGGAGCGTTGGAAACCTCCAAAGAGACATTATTCTTCTAATTGCCTTTTATATGTATGAATCAGACCATTATACTATACCCATTTGAATAAAACAAATCTCCATCTCTCCATTCCACAATTCCCCATCGGATGTTGCAGATAGTGTTTCAAGTGATCACCATGGGAGTTGGTTTGAGGCAGCGGTGTTGGCAAAATGGTGAATTAGTCTCTGATTTTGATTTTGCCTGTGGAGGATATACCAGCATAAACTGGGCCACAGAAAAAATCTGTAACTTAAGCTTTAAGACATTATATTCTAGCCTCTTTCAATCAATATTTCAATCAATGTGCATGATATTATTGAGAATTTATTTTCATGTAAGCATGTGAAAAAAGCAAATCTACAAGGCCACTGCATATATACCTACTGTATGCGTATGGCTATTTTCCCTATGAATACAGGTGTGCCAGTATATTTTGACTTGGCCATTGGCGTGCCTTTGGTGACAAGAGGTTTGAATTCCAGCTGAGTAAAGTACAAAGAGTGGAGAGAGTGATACATATTTACTAGTGCTTTCTGTTTCTGGATGAGGCCACAAGGATCATTATGGGCTTCAACATTTTTGGAGGAGTGGAATGTTGCAACCCATCTTTTAAATATATGCTAAATCCCCTCCAAAAATGCTAATGTTTGAAATTAACAATATGCACTATTTTCAATTAAATCCATTAAGACTTGGAACAAGTGAATTGGAAAGCATTCAATGCTTCAATGCTTCATTCAAGAACTTCCCGCAAGGTATTTGGATGTTGTGGCATTTGAACCTGTGACCTTAAAGGCACTCTGCAATACAGAGTGTTAATTTAACCCTGAGAGGGTTAACATTTAGAGTCCTCTACCATGAATGTATCAAATGTATCATAAAAGTAATACCTTTTCTATACACTTTGTGGCCTAAACAACCACTCAGATAATCATTTTTCACATTTTCTCAGGGTGCTATTTGGCTGCAGACAGTACCAGAAATGTCCACAACCGCCCTCCCTCACTGCTTCCCCCTGCCCACCAGGTTGTTATTCCCTGTCTCGTTAGTTTATCAAACACAGGATAAGAAGTTTCAGTTTGTGCTAGCACATACCTACGAGTGTTGTTGTGATGAATGATTGAACGTCTTGCTGTCATCTTATCGTCATGGTTGACGGTGACGGTTGGACCTGGATAGAGTCATCTGTCGTCGTGGTGATGATTGGTGATGAGTGTGGTGGAGCTGGATTGCATAGTCCTTGTGGGACTATGCATGGCAGGGGCGTCCTACTCCCTGAGTCAAGCCTAAACTAGCCTCGACACCAGGGCTTTCATTTTCGTTCGCGTTGCGCGAAAACGGAAAGCCTGGACTAACCTGTTACACACAGTGGCCTTGAGGGAGGAGTCAACCTTCCGGGGTGGGCGTCGCTCTAAATGATATGACGTAGAACAGCAGTGGACGGGCGTGGGAGGGGCCGGGGATGACGACACGTTCGTGAGATCAAATCAGATCAGCTCGATCTGCCGTGTGGATCCCACGGCACCCCGCCCCCCCAAGGCCAAAATCATTGCGGGTTAGGCCAGGCTAAGCCTAAACTGACCACATACCTAGGCTACTGGTTTGCTACTTTGGGTCCCAGCAGGGGTCTTTCCTCCTCATGAAGAGCCATTGGCTGCTCGTTTCCGCAGCTTTGATGGCTGAGCGCTGTTTCTGGCCTCTGGACTCCCAGGTATGTGAGCAGTCTGATGGTGGATCTTGCCACGATCCACCTGCATCCCACCTCTACAGGGCAGACCTCAGTGTTCCAGCCACGGTGTTGCGCTTCAGCAGCAAGCTCCGCATAACGTAGGTGATTACCCTTGTACGCCTCGTCCACTGCGTCCTCCCAGGGTACTGTGAGTTCAGCTATGTACACCTTTTTTAGAGAAGGGGACCATAGTGTGATGCTCACAAGAGATTTGTGATTTATTTAACCAGGGTTTTCTTTTTATAACCATCTGTTTTGTAACTACCTTTCTAAACCGTAACACCACTACAAACAGGTCAATAGGTGGCACTGTAGGACCCAAGGTATACCTGTTTCTGTCCAGCGGTGTAGTGTCTTATGCGCATGCGCTACCGTCTCCCTCCATACTGAGAGAGGAAACGGTGATTCAACTGCACGTTTTGCTATCTCCATCGTTTTAATAGGCCTAGCTATCCTGTTTACAGGTGGGTAATATGTTACAAACAGAATATATGTTACACACAGAAATGGTTAGCGTTTATGTCTGCACGTTTTGAGAGTAATATGGATGTTCTATGTACTCATTTAGGTGCAAAACGAGTACCAAGTTTGTATAGCAAGTTCCTCATTGTTCTCTATGGGTACTTTTACATGCACAGAATGTATTCGGAACGAATGTTTGTGCATGTAAGGTGACCAGATGTCCCTCTTTGCGTGGGACAGTCCCTCATTACCAAGACGACTGAACAGGTGTCAGTGTTCAAATGAAATAATATATGGTATTTCCACACATAAATATGAACTCAAGATGTTAATAATTTGCACGTTTGCCCACTTCACTTGTCCCTCACATGCAAATGCAATTCTTCCTCAAATGAACAGTTTGGATCTGGTCACCCAGGGATTAAAGTAAAAAAAAAAAATCTTGAGAGAGACTGAAAATGATCTTTTGCATATAAGCACTGAGCTAATTAAATGACCCCTGTGAAATCATCAGGACTGAAATCAGTACCCAGTACTGAGAACTTTAATCCCTGGGTCACCCTAAATCCAAGCTGGATAGATCCGAATACCGCCCGCCATGTTCCGTCTTGTTTTACAGTTCTAGTGTCTTTGAATCTCATACTCCATGTTTTGGTTTCTTTTTGATTTATAAAATGGCTGGCTCTGTTTATTATTTTGTGTACATTGTAAACCACTATAAAGTGAACAGTGTTAAAAACGGGTTTGGGGGAATTGGTTTATATACATATGTAAATAGGGTGATTAGTACCTGCTACTGTTTTGTGTTGAGTTCTACTGATGCTTTATAGCACTTTAACATAAAATGCACCTTAAAGTTTACAGTATCAGTCCAAAAACGGATTTAAAGTAGAAGTACAGGTAAAAGTGAAGCTGTATCAGAGATGTGATATGGTGTTTATTTGTGATGTATTGAATATGCCAGAAGATGAGTATGACAAGTAAAAGGGTTTATTGTATTTTGTTTTGATTATGGCTGTGAATATGAATGTTCTGTGAACAAAAGAAAAGGAAATGTGAACATGAATCTAAACAACATGTCTAGACAGACAGAAAGAAAATGAACAGTATTGTTTATTATAAGTAAAATTCAGTATTATTAATATGCTGGGTAAATATAAATAATAAAAGGACAGTGCAGGAGTCAGGGAAATTATTGTTATTGTGTAAAATGTGAATAAAATATACTGAGGGGAAACGGTGATTCAACGCTACACATGTTTCGCTGTCTCCATCATTTTAACAACTTTATCCTGTTTACAGGAACCATACATCTGTAACCAGGGTGCCATATTTCAGTACCCGTTTACAATAGCACCAGGTCAGGTCTCAGGGTGGTTGTCGCAATCTCCGGAGGAATTCAAGACCAGCTGTCACCCAATATCGGCCAACATCTTCCAGTCCCGGGCAAAGTGTAGCTGGCCTCGCTCAGATGGTGTGGAGCCGCTCCTGGTTACCTTAGCCCCCTCGCAGACAAAGGTAATTGCCTGTTTTTGGCTGGATGCTGGTGGTGGTAGGGAGTTGGTGGCTGCTCGTCTGTCCTCCAGGGTGGAAGGGAGAAACCTTGGGACCTGAATGTGCCGCCATGTATACCGTCCTTGGGTGAGACTGGTTTTGCACCTTGTGAGAATGTGTCTGAGATTGGCTGGCATAGAACATGGGTTTTCAACCTTTTTCAGACCAGGTCCCACTATTTATTCAGAATTTGAGCCATGGACCACCATTTGATGACATTTTAGCCCCACAGACCCCAAAACTAAAGATTTATTCTCCTTCTGCCCATGACCATTAATCTTCTAGTTATGTTAGACTTGGGCTAATTAAGATGATGACTAGTTTAACTCTTGAGAGTGTAAAAATGAAACCAAATGGACCCGCAAGGGTCCATTTGGTTTCATTTTTACACTCAAGGGTTACATCTGGTTAACCAACTTAGTTGGGGAGCACCAGGAAACCTGAAACACTGGTGGTCCCCGGACCACCGGTTGAAAACCTCTGGCATAGAACATAGGGCACATGCCGGATCTTCACCGAACCACTGGTGAAGATTACCTGGGCTTGGAAGGAGATCGTATGGAGCTCTGAATATGCATGATCTGCCTGGTCTCACTTGCTTTCATTGGTCTTCTTTGAGAGGGGGAGGGGATTCCATATATGACAATGACTGAAAGGGTGGAGGTAAAGTTAAAGGGGTAGGAGTATTTAACATTGGTATTTTTAGTGACATCGCTAACCATAAGAATATGAGAGAGCCCAATCATTTTGTTCAAAGTCCTGCAAATGCCATGGCAGATCTGTTTCGATCACATGACTGCAGTCCATAGATACTGTATACAGTGCACCAACGTGTGTAATTGTTTGGACAACATCAGTTCTTTTGCAAGAATCATAGATGTGGCCGATTCAGGCCATGGGTTGTGCTCTGGCATTCACACACGTACATGTACCACGCACGCACACACACACACACACACACACGCACGCACACACACACACAGATGGATGGAAGCACAGACAGGCGTGTAAATTTCTCGGCCACACCTTCTGTCTGGCAGAGACAATTAGGCCATGTACACATGTTCAGTTGGCAGTGCCCAGGATCAAACCCATGACCTTGCTATACTAACTCGACTTTGAGCATCTATTATCCGTTCAGAATGCGTTAAATGCCTTAATTGTGTTTTACAAACTCACTTGTACTCATACATACAGTCTCATATGGCCTACGCACGATGTGCTTTGATCTTCCTGAGTAACACATAATTTAAATGATTCTGTCCGGTGTTCTCCCCTTCCACGACAAAATTTAAAAGGTTAGCAGGCCTCTATGATGGCTCTGTCCGGCTCCCTAATGGGCGCTTGTGGTTCAAAATGGATTGAAGAGCTTTTTCATGTCTCCTGAACAGCCAGCTCTGTCCTCTCATTATTATTGCTCATAGTAGCCTCACATCAAATAGCCTCATTATTTTCAACAAGGTAAGGAAAGCGTAAGGTGAGAGGCAGACATGGTTCTACACAGTGAACTGCCGAGTACAAATGCAAACGGAACTATGCGGGATTCAAAGTTGTGATGAAATTCATAGGCCAAGCTAGACCACTATAGACAACCACAATTGTCACTATACAGTATAATTTATATAGAAAGGAAATTATTGAGAATATGTTTTGCATTCCGTGTGTGTGTGTGTGTGTGTGTGTGTGTGTGTGTTTGACAGGCCAATCTCTGGGACTGTTAACCCTGTCGAAGCCAAACTTTACAAACATGCTCTCTATGTCAACCATGAACCTCTGCCACAAATTTTCTAGAACAGCCGGTTATAGTGCTACCATGAGGAAGCTTTTCACATTCTAACTTAAAAATGCACCAATCTGTGCGAAACGTTGCACGCACCCTCCGTAGAGAACAAGAACGAACCTTTGACCTGTATTTTTCACATGTGCTTTTTATAGCGACACAAAGAAGCTGATTTTTGTAAAACACATTATTTCATATTACTCCTCCAGATTCTGGCCAAAAATCCCCACAAACCGTTACACAGTATCTCTACAAGTTACACTCATGTGCTCAAGACGGTTCTGTCCAATAAGTCAAATTCCATCCTAATTATTCACAGGATTTGTCTGTTTTGAACAGAAAGCATTAAATCATGAATGCTGTGTACAATTGATGTGAAATCTTTAAAGCACTTTCCTACTATAACCACACCTATAACCTAAATATAACCACACCCTTTTCACACTGGCCTGTTATAGCGCCACGCTTTAACAACACAAAAAGCCTCAAATCATCAACTACCTTCAAAGGCATGAGAAGAAATTGCACCCTTTTCACACCCATTTCACATTGACCAGGGTGAGACCTGTGCCCGAAAGGGCACTTTTTCCAGTTAGTTATTTGTGTCACCAACCAGTTTTCAATTTTATAATATAGAATAATGTGTCGTGTGTGGACTTTTGGTAAATAGCTCATTGCTATTAACTATTAAATAAAAAAGAGAGTTAAGCCAGAAGGCACCCATATAGAAAATTTTCATATTTGCGAACTCAGTGGCACCTTTCATACAATCCTCATACGAGAAAAAAGTTAATATAAAATCCATAGTATTTTTTGTAGAGTTCACCTACTGTATATGACATTTTTTTCCACATGGGCAAAGCTCTCTGTCTAGAGTCTACCGAGCAGTCGTCTTTCCTACTCTATGGTGATGAGGTGTGGGTCATGACTGAAAGAATAGGGTCGCAAATACCAGCGACTGAAATGAGTTTTCTCCGACGGGTGGCTGGCATGCATCTCCCTTAAAGATAAGGTGAGAAGTTCAGTCACATGTGTAGAGACTCAGAGTAGAGCCACTGCTTCTTCACCTGGAAAGGAGGCAGCTTAGGTGGTTCAGGCATCTGGTTAGGATGCTTCTCGAGCATCTGGTTAGGGAGGTCCTCGATGCACATCCCACTGGGTGGAGACCCCAGGGTAGACCAAGGACCAGATGGAACAATTACATCGACTCACTGGCCTGGAACTGCGTTGGGATCCCTCAGGAGGAAGTCAATAATGTTGCTCTAGCTGGAGAGGGAAATTAGGAGCACTCTGCTGGAGCTGTTGCCCCTGTGGCCTGACTACGGATAAGCGGTTGATGATGGATGGGTGGATGTTGATGATGATGCACTTTTATTGTGGCTAATCATCTTGTGTAAAAAATGATATACAAATAATACAAACTTGGTACACAAACAGTAAAAGGAAATTAGTCAGACACAATGTCTCAACTTTGTGCTAGCTGTGCACATGCTTAAAGTCTAGTCTTTTCAAACAATATCATATACATAGTCAACGTTGAGAGCTACTGTAGAATAAATTACCTGTGGTGAGTGATCATCAAAGCAGAGTAATATGTTTTAATGTCACCATCATATCAGCTCTCAGATTAATTACAACTGAGTAAAGCTTCTATTTATAGCTTAATTGAATAACATGAGACATCCATTCTGACACGGCTAGGTCAAAGGCAGGGTTGAGGTAACATAATGCACACACATGCCAGTTAATTATATTTACAGTGCATGCAAATGCATGCAACACCTCTGTAGCCTGTTGTCATACCTACAGTGAACCCCCCCCCCCCCCAAATAAGTTACCAGTGGAAAAATCACAAGGGCCATACTTGATAAGACATACTCTTGTTACTATGGCAACATCCATGGCTGAAGCTAAGAATGTGGAGATGTGGAGCGTTGACATTTGTTGTGTGTTGCATGGGTCTTTTAGCTGCAAGACCCATGTGTGGTTATAGAGAGAGATTAATGGGGTCACAATTAGTAATTTGTCACAGTGGCGTTCAGTTAAATAGCTGTTTTGAATTGTCTGTACACACAAAGAGCCACCAGCTCTACCCATTGAATGAGATTAATGTACTTGGGGCTCTGTAACCTGAACATGAAATGTGCTACAATGAATAAGTCCAATGGAACAGCATAATTATTTGCACAAATGGTGACTTTTGGGTGTTTAAACGTGTTCTGCTCTTTCCATGTTTGTCCTGGTATCTATCTTGCATCAGCATGCAGCCTATTCTCATTTCATACTAGCAGTGTCGTGATGTAAAACATAATTGGGATGTTTTACAGGACATTTAACGTCCAAAAATTAAAAAGGTAGTGTTATTATACAGGTATTATTCCTCTGAGGGAGTCAAATTGAAAGGGTAGCTGACAGAAAGTGAGACTATAACAAATTAATCATCTGTTACTTCAGCACATAAATCCCTACAGTAATGTGACTCTCATACTAGCACTTTTAGCTAGACTAGTGATAAATGGGAAAATAACCAGAGGGTTTGTGGATGGGTTTCATTGGTATGCACTGCAGTGAATGTGATTTTTCAGCCTTTAGCCTAAAATTCATCACATTCCATCCACTTAATGGGTATAATTGGCTCTTGAGCTAATGGGCTGCGTTACTGTTTGTAGTTGTTTAGTTGTTTTGCTAACTCTGCAAACAAACTGGAAAGTGAAACAGACAGAGAAGTATGTATACACTTGCACATTTACACATGTGCACACATGAATGCATGCATGCACGCACATACGCACGCGCAATGCTATGCAACTAACACATTGCATGGGGTAGTAGAGGATACTGTATGCGCCCGTCACACACACACACACACACACACACACACACACACACACACACACACACACACACACACACACACACACACACACACACACACACACACACACACACACACACACACACACACACCTGGCCTACTTTGGCTTCATTTAGTCTCTTCTTCCGCCTGTGCATTAAGGCCTACCTGTGACGCATTCATTAAAAGGATCCCTGTCTAATAGGACAAATAAGGCTTAAAACCAGCAGGGGCGAAATCCAAAAGCGACCTCGCCCGCGGGCGCCCGTTTTCAAAAGCGGGCGCCCGCTTTCACAAAAACGGGCGCCCGCTTTCACAAAAACGGGCGCCCGTTTTCAAAAGCGGGCGCCCGTTTTCACAAACGGGCGCCCTTTTCAAAAGGTTATGGTTAGGGTTAGGTTAGGTTTAGGCATAGGTTTACTGAGGTTAAGTTTAGGGTTAGAGTTAGGTTTAGGCATAGCCTAGTTTGTGAAAACGGGCGCCCGCTTTTGAAAACGGGCGCCCGCTTTTGAAAACGGGCGCCGTTTTTGTGAAACGGGCGCCCGTTCTTGTGAAACCGGGCGCCCGTTTTTGTGAAAACGGGCGCCCGGTTTTGAAAACGGGCGCCCGCGGGCGAGGGCTCAAATGGATTTCGCTGGCTCTCCTTAAAACACTATACTTGCCTTTATAACTAAAACATGCAGATAAAAACACCTTCAATACTTTATTTCTTTCATAAATAGAGAATCTGTCACTCACTCGGAGGTTTACCAGGCACAGCATGATGATGTCACATGAGAATGTTCATCCATATATTCCATAGAGCTAGATCACACATGACATCATCATCCTATCCTGAGTCTGATATTGGCCCCATTGTAACCGATTTACGAGGAGGCGGGCCCTTGATTTTCCCTCAACCAATCACTGGAGATCAGCGAATCTGTCTTCCTGTGACGATGTTTGCAGTCAACAACAACAGTTAACTAGCAGTTAACTGACTAGCAGTGCAGTTGGCGTCGGACATTTGCACTATTTATAACTAAATGCAGTATTAAAGAATGAAACTTTAGTTACAATGAAACTCTTGTTACAATGAAACTGAATGGATGTGTGCTGTTTTTAATGGGAAACTGTTCCGTTGTGGCAGTTAGATGATCCTCTGTGTTGATTGGCTATTTTTTTAGACTCGCCTCCAACTCCTCCTCATTGGACGAGCCGTTTTTCCGGACGAGATAAATTGAAACTCTTCATCACAACACCAGACCACATCATCCTGCGCCAGGAGCAGTTCCTGTTGAGTGAAATATTCTCTATTTATGAAAGAAATAAGATGCCATTGGTGTTTCTTGTAGTTATATAGGGAAAGTATAATGTTTTAAGCGATGTTTATCTTATTAGTCAGGGATCCTTTTAAGCATCTTCTTCCCCCTTTTTAGGCCTACATTTTTAAGAAGGTTATGGGGACCAGTTGGTGACCTCTCTTCCAGCCCAGGCCAAGGCTTTATCTATGACAGATGGATTATAATCGCACCTTTGAGCTTACTGAATTCTCTGGCAACTTTAAACTTAGGTCGGTGATACTGGCGAGACAGCCGACCTCCAGGAAAGCCTGGCAGGGTAACAGGGAGCCGCAACCCTTGTGGCACTTGCAAGATGCAGAAAGTACAAGATGAGAATTACCTCCGGAGTTTCCCGAGAGGATGAGAGGAAGAGAGATTTGTGAGGGCGGATTCAACAGCAACAACGAGGACAGTGACACAGACGGAGAGAAGGCTCAAACAAACCACCTTTCTTCTGACTGGAAAAAAACACCAGTAAAGTAAGGCCAAGGAAATTGTGGACAAGGACGGACCTGCACACATTATTGCAGGTCTGTCTGGTGAGATGTAGGAGGATCAGGAGGCTAACCGTATTGTCCTAGAGATCTCTCCGTGCCTGCAATCCCCCAAGAAAACTCAAGGCAGGGAGAGCCTCCTGACTGTTGGCTTTGGCATGAGGGAAACGACAATATATCTGGAAGCCTGGCAGTGATTTGGCTAATCACTGCTGACCTGCCAACTAGAGTTAAGGGTCAAAACACTTTAGGAAGGTTGGAGACCACCTGATGGCCCCTCTCTTCCAGGCCTATAGTCTGAGGCAGACCATGACTCCATGTCTGCCACACCCCCATTATTCCACTCAGTCGATGTCACAGTTTTCCCCTCTCTCTGTAGCCTAATGGTAACACACCCACGTCCACCTGTGAACTATCTGTAATGATCCTGCTCCTTTAAGACTGGACTAACTCCTTCCTCATACAAACTGTCAGTGCATACTGTGTGGTTACCGTGTTCATGGATCCCTGGTTTGTTGTTTTGCGCTTCTGAAAGGTATTAGCTTTGTACTTAAGCATCAGTGTTGGGGAATATTACTTAGGAAAGTAATATATTACTTATTACTTATTACCCCTTCAGAAAAGTAATAATATTACACTACTTATTACTTGGATGCAAAAGTAATATGTAGTATATTACATATTACTTTTTTATATTACTTTTGCACCCAGATCCCTGAAAAAAGGAAATTAGCTACAACTACACAATCTGTCAGCTTCTTTTAGAGCTGAATCTAATGAAGAAGAATAACAAGAGTCACAAATCAGCCAAACATCAATTGGGTGACTGTTGCCCCCACGACCGACTACCGATAAGCAGGTGAAGATGGATGGATGTATTTAGATGAATGAATACAGACATCCCACCCTGGAAAAAAATACTAAAATATCTTAATATTTATATGCCGCACATGATTAACATATAGCCTACCATAGATTACATAGTTGCAGTAGGCTGTTATTTCAGTCAGTGGATTGTTATTTAGTTACAGTTCTGTCTGTCAAATATGTTTTAATGCAAAATTAAAATGTATGATAAACATACATAAGCATAAGATCTTTTTGATTTAATATTGAGTATATGAGGGCTTATAGCTCCAGTGTCTTAATTGATGATTAAGCCACTGGCATGCGTAATCAGAACAGCTGTGTAGCCTATGGGAAATCCCCTGACAGACAGCGCATACATACAGGCTTCAAGTGTGGACATTTCCCCCAGCTATTTTGTGTGATAAACTCATATTATAAACGCATGACCTATATGGCAAATGAAAATATCCTTGGATATACTTGGACCACAGTTGGAATTATTGCAATCGGGTGAGAATGGACTGAGATTTTTTCGATTCAAATCTCAACAAAGAATCACGGAGTTTCACCGGAGAGGTAAGAGCGCAGAGCATTAGCGCCAACTCCGTTCTCTTTAAGTGGCCAGTCCAAGCGCGGCTCTTCTACATATACTTCTATTGAGGATCGGGACAATAAATAGGGACAACAAGCTGCACAAACAGCTTTCGAGCGCTACGTTTCTGACGCCTCAATGCCGCAGCTTTGACACCAGATGTCTTTGTACGTCTGCCTAATAAAAATCCGCTGCTCATCTTTTTTCCGATCAAGCTAAACTGACATTAGCTCATCTCCCTTCACCAACGCAATAGCCTACTGTTGAACGCAGCAGCATGACAAAAGTAACGAAGTAATATTAGTAGAAGTAACTGTAATATTATTACTATTTTCTAGGAGGTAACGTCGTTACACTACTCGTTACCTGAAAAAGTAGTAATATTACTCGTTACTCGTTACTCGTTACTCGTTACCCCCAACTTTGTACTTAAGCATTAAGCTTTTGGACTTGTGTGTTACTTTTGGATCCTGAAGTCTTGCACTACTTACCTGTTTGTAAGCTTCACTGCTAATAATAAATTATCTTTTGAGCTTATTCTGCATTGTGCTCTGCATTTGGGTTCACTCTTTGAATACCCTGACAATCCACTACAGATGGATTCATAATTGCATCTTTGATGTATTTACAAACCTTTGTAGTTCAACAGTTCAGTGTGAGTTTTGAGTCCTACACATGAAACCAGAAGCCTGGAACCCAGCCTCCATTGCTATGTTGAAGTTCAACTTCGCAACTCCGTCTGGCAAGGAGCCTACCTCCACGAGTGGGCGTGGCTTATGAAGGTTGTAATCCTGCCAAGGAATCTGATTGGTATCTGGTTTGTTTAGGGTGTGTGTGTGGGGGGGGTCCACACGGCACGATCTGCCGTGTGGATCCCACGGCACCCTGCACCCCCCAGGCCAAAATCATTTCAGGTTAGGACCAGGCTAAGCAACAGGCGATGTCAGGGAAATTCGAGTCAAGCAGGCACTGGCCAGACTCAGTTGTCAGTGACATTCAGAGGTTGAAACTTGTAACGGCAGCAGAGGCTGGACCCCATGCCATAAAAAACAGGGTATAAGCACTCATTCAAAATTTGAAATGAGTTATGTCTTCCTATATGTGAATGCTTAGGCTATTAAAACAATCCGCGTGGTTGACGTGTATGGTATTTGACTATACTGTACAGTATATGCACTCATGTCAGTGTCTCAGACCAGGACAGAGTCTCGGTTTTCGCACCACCAGCCCTGCAGTACATTCTTACAGAGATAAGTCATTCCTCCTGCATGCAGTATTTTTAGGCATGATACCAGACTGCTCTCCAATGTTTCTATTTCTGAGGTTACTTCATAGGACTACACACTCCTGTTGATTTCTGCAACACACTGTCATACATTTAGGACATTTTCATTGAGATATTACTATGTTTTGATTATTCATTACTAGACATAAAGCTATAAGCTACCTAAGTGTTATTTATTATGCTTAATTCCTGGAAGAATATTACTGGTGCCCCCTGCTGTTCAGAAGCACAACTTTCCTGACCATTGCTGCATATTGTTACATCACAGTCTCAGCTTCCTCCTGATAGTGTCTTTTTAAGAATAGGATATTTTGTGTGACATGACCAGAGACAAATAGGTCTCATAATTGTCACCGGACCTGCCCCCTCCCCCCACAAACCCCACAATGCTGCAGCAAGAAAAAATATGTTGGGTCATTTTATTTTGACTTGTTTCAGCATCTTGTTACTTTCAACATTTCAACATCATAACAGCAGTAATGGATAATCAATAGCAAAGAATCAATAAAAAAATGAAGAATCTTTGAATGTCTATTGTAGCGTCAGGCAGTGGCTTACATTCACATACCTTTCTGTGCATGACGAAGCTTGTTTCTCCTTATACAGCTGCAGAGTGTCGTTGGCTGTGACACCACATGTCTACTTTCTTTACCGCATCCTTGTGACAGTTTTACAGAGCAAGGTGAGTCTCGCTTGCCTCATTGTGGATCGGAAATAGGTTTTGAGTGTCTCCAGCCCTGAGAATGACCTTTCTAAGCTGCATGACGTTACACGGAGGACAGTCCGCTATTGCGGTGTCTGGTAAAGTAATCGTTGGCGGTCGCACCCTTGACACCTTTTAAGATCTCCCCACCTCCGGATGTTTACAGTATAGTAGGACATGGGGGCCCCCAGTCCCTGTAGCCTGGTGAAACCACTCCCCCTGCTGGACAACACATTCCAGAAGGGGGAGTCTGGACTGGACTCTCTCGGGCAGAGACGATGCGCCCCAAACCAATTCTGGTTTGGGAAACAATATGCATGCCATATGTGGCTCTTAGAGGCGGGATCAAGGCGAGACTGATACATGACACATTGACACATTGACTGACACATTGACCTGCGCTTGCAGAGCGCAAAACACACAACCTAACAAGACTATACAACTCGAAATGACTATCAGATTCTTGTCACCCAGTCTACACAGACCAAATACAGGCAAAAGGAACATGTTAACTCAGTACTGTCACAATCTGGCAGAGAGTCCCTCAGCACCATTCACAGAGTTGACTCTCATTCCCTTGAGTCATATTTGTCAAACTCAAGGCCCGAGGACTAAGGTCATATATATAGCCCAAGTTATAGCCTACGTTTTTTTTTGTGGTTGTTTGATGCATAGTTTCGTTCACCATAACAGGACCATCATCCTTCTAGTCTCCTCAAAAGCAACAGTATTTCTATTGACATCATCAGCACGAGCGTGCTTCGATATTGTCGAGCTTTGCAGTCAAATCCTTTCCTTTCATTCACCGCTCTGACATCGTTGTACATTCTCATGGCCAAAAACTAAAATAAACTCTTGGCAAAATTGTTTCCCTGGCTGTGGCGAGAAAAGAAGGAGAAAAAAAAGTCCAGCATGCGTTATGGTTGCTAAGCAAACGTGACTAATAATATCCTCGCGGGAAGGTTTGCATGAGCCCAGCAAAGCAGAGCACATGATGCACGTTTCAATCTCCACCAATCTGTAGAACAAAAGACCTTCACCACTGTAATTATCCCCACAATGACTATGTCAGTCTCCTCTCATAAATATGGAAACGGAGGGATGGACGAAGGTGTTCAATCTAAAATTATTACGTTTTTTGATAACTGCACAGCATCACTTATTCTATCAGAATCTGTCGAAGGGGGTGGAGTTTACAAAATCTTTTGTAGGCATCAGAGCTGCACAATTCATGGCCACGGCCATGCACGTTCCTCACAGCGTATCACACGACATGCACGCGCTCAAACGCCCCCGCGTTTCACACAATACTTCATAACTACTCTGGCAAGGTTCATGGACCATCACACCCCTTCTAATGTCTCCACATATTTTACAGTAAAGCATACATTGACTTATTGTCTCATTGCACAACACCACATGCTGAAGTGGTGCACCGTCATAATCGTCAACCCTTTGGACCCTATACCCCTTCTTTTAACCCCCTCTCTCTCCACACACACACACACACACACACACACACACACACACACACACACACACACACACACACACACACACACACACACACACACACACACACACACACACACACACACACACACACACACACTACAGTACTGTACAGTATGCTACAGTACAACACTACAGTACAGTACACTACAGCTCAGCACTACAGTATAGTACAGTACAGTATGTAGTTACACAACAAATGGTATATTCCCATCTGCATTTACACCCTAGTCTCCAAGTGTATCATTCACACTCATTGCTCACACCAACACCTTCCTTGCTCACTACAAGTAGCAGTGCAACATTGCACGGGTGAAAACGTCTATAGAGCCAACAGTGCATGCATGGAACTAAAATCGAGGCCGGTTGGGTTTCTAGTTATGTCAATCTTTTCCGCGGCACGTCTGATGTAGAATACGTAATAGAGCCTTTTCAGAAATGCCAATTTACTAAACTAGGCTATAGGCTTTGTTGTGTGGCAGTCCTTATTTTATTAAAGAAAGTGTATGCCACTGTGTTCAAAATCAAGTTCAAGCCTATGGCCTAAAAACTGTCACAGTTTTTACACATATATGTGATTAGCACTTAAGCAGGCACCTTGGGAATGTAAGGCATTACATGTCTTGTAATGTAATTTCTTTGTGTATATGTCATAGCATACCAGTATAAAATCCTATAGGATTCCGAAAAAAACAAAACAAAACAAAAAAAAAACAAGCGCTATACAACAGCACAATGAGTCACATACAATCAAACAGGACAGACACAAACATACAACCAAACAGGACAGACACAAGAAGACAACAAGCACAAGTAGATAGCACACAAGACCAGGACCACTATAGGACCATAACCCACATGGGGAGGCAGTTCTATGCACTTGCATTATAAAGTCTGACTGCAGTCAGCATGAAAGGAAGTCTATACCACTCTGTGTGCATTCTCGGGAGGGAAGGTGAGCCTTCGCTCATCCTGTCCTGCAGCATGATATGAAAAGGGGTGAGAATTTGCCAGCATGGAGTTTAGTTTGTCCCTGATCCTCCTCTCCGCAGGCTCTCTATTCGGAGGCCATGACAACAGATCTGGCCTTTAAAGTTTATAGTTTAGATTTTTGAAACTTAAGTTGTATAAAGTACTTCCTATTAATATAGTGGTGTCATCTGTATTAATTGATGTCCAGAGTCCTGTGGGAGTTCTGCTCTGGTTTTGGTGAATATTCACTATAGCTCCAGTCATAAACTATCAGCACATCCTTCGTTCACTTTTGACCTCCTTATCACATGGAACTATTATTTGGGTGTCGTGATATGGACACAATAAACAGTTCCCTGTGATAGAGGGGTCAAAAATGAACGTGAATGAAGATGTGCTAATATTTAAGAAATTGATCAAGAATACAAAAGAAGTTATTTTTTGGATTTATTTACTTTTACTGCATGGCCCCAATGACCCACACAAAATGTCCGGAAATACTTAAAATTTCACCAAAACCAGAGCAGCAACGACTATATTAATTGCAAATATTTCATTTCCTGAGTATATTTTGGGTGATGAAAATGGGATGTGAATGGATTCTGTTTAATCATTGTTCTGTTTAATCACGAATAGCCCTAACTAACAGTCATTACTAGACATTTCCACCATTCAGAAACCATGCATGTACTTCCCCACTTTGGCCACTAAGTGGTGCACAAGTGACACTATATTGAACGCACACACGCACACATGCACACATGCACACACACACACACACACACACACACACACACAAACACACACACACACACACACACACACACACACACACACACACACACACACACACACACACACACACACACACACACACACAACTTTTAAAATACAGAGTTTGATTTCTGTCATACTTAGATGCCCCCTTTTCTACATTTGACCCTGAGGCCCCCCTCCCCCAATGCAGTTTGCATTGCTGCAGGTTGTCTTTATTCCAATGCAGGTATTTAAGTAGCTTTTTTTCCACACATCACATCAAACCACACACTACAAGGTAATTGGGCCACTACATTATTAAAAAAAAAAAAAAAAAAAAAAAAAAAAAAACTCAGGTGGCACCTGTGATAGGTGGATTATCTCTGGTATTACATGTAAAGCCTGCACCAGAGTGATGTAAAACTCATGCGTGAGTATCAGTATACTATTAAAAAATGATGTGTGGAAAAAATAATAGTTTGGAGCTGCTAAAATGCCTGCAGTAGAATAAAGACAACCTGCACCAATGCAAACTGTATTTTACATTTACACCTCAAGATGTAAGTGTAGAAAAAGGGGCATCTATGGCGATGTACATATTACTGGGGTACGATTCATATTCACATTATGGGCTGTAAACTTCCCTTATTTCCTTTTGAGACTTAGAGAGGAAGTTGATGAGACTTTGTGGAGAGGTTGAAGGTTAATGGAACCCATACTGTTCTAGCAATAGCGAATGCACACAGCAGAAGGATGAAGGATCTGTTTTAGTGCAAATAGCAGTCAACATTATTCTGAGTCATGTGGGTAACATTAAAGGAGAATTTCAGCTGTCTCAAAAGGAGAGGGTGTGGCACATGGTTTACTGTATGTCTGAACCACTGCTGAATGAAAAGTGAAAGTGTGCGTGTCAACACGCTACTGACATGGTGGAGAGAGAATATATTGGAGTATATATATATTTGGAGCGATGGAAATAGCTACCTCCCATAGCCCCATTCTAAGCTTATAAAACAATAAAGTTTTTTTCCCCACAAAATAACAACTAGGTCCCTTTTTTGGAAATAAATCAACTGAAAATAAAGGCCTTCTGGGGTGGAATTCTACTTTAACTAGTGTCCATTCCCAGTTCTTCAGTTTTGTTGTAGTTGTACTTAAATTGTACTGTAAATCTCCAAGCTGTTATCCGTATTGTTGTAGTTGCACTTGACTATAAATCTCCAATTTGGTTTAATTAAAATTAATTAAAAAAATAATTCATTCACACATACGGACAGATATAACTGCTTCTACGATCCAGGTACAACAACTAATAAGCTACAACAGCTACAACAGTCTGCTACTCCAACCGGACATGGATCAGTGATAGATAAACCTGCTTGCCGTCACAGACCTTTCTACTATAGCAGAACCTACACTTCCATGTGGCGTCTACATACAATGCCATAACTATGTTTCTTGTAATTGTAATAACTGAAGAAATACAGTACAATATGTCATATTATGTCATACAATGTCATATTAACCATTTTTATGTTAAAATAACACAGATTGCTCCAGCAGCTTTTGTCCAGTGCATGTTTTTTTCCCCTTTTCTTAAGTGTTTATTTTTTGACACCTGCTGCAAGGACGTGTCACCATGGCAACCCAAAAGGGCAACCCGTTGCTGTCGGACGGCTGTTTGCTTAACAATTTTGACAGCTACAGCGATTGCGTCATAACAGCCATGCTGAAAACGATCAAGGCTTAAGTGCCTATTTCCTTCCTAGAGGACTTGCTGCCAGCACCCATAGGCCAGTTATCCCAACAGGCCACACAAAATCCGTTCTTCCTGGCACCATCTATTTAATAAGAGTTGTATGGTGTTTTACTACACTACTACTAAGTGGGAGATGGCAGGGCTTAGTTAAAGTTGAATTGGTCCAAAATGCTGCAGCTCGCTTGGCATTCAACCAGACAAAAGTCACACATCTCTCTCTTCTCCGCTCCCTTCCATTGGCTCCCGGTAGCTGCCCGCACAGTACAAAACTGATGCTGGTGTTCAAAGCATCCAACGGTATGGCACCCTCTTATCTTTCTATAGTCTGATCGAACCCTCCCACGTGTACCTAAAATTAATAAAACATCGCTCCACACGTCCCAAACTCTTCTCCCTTCTGCATGGCTCCTCAATGTGAGCTTGAAACTATGACCAATGACAAAAAACTCCCACCAATAGGCCTACCTATTGAGAGAAATTGAAAGACAACGTAATCTCTCGGATGGACCTCCGAATAGTATATTTTCTGGAGTGGAAATATAAAGAATGCTTTACCTACTCACCAAAATAAACACGGCTTGTGTGATTAGAAAGCCTACTTTCCTTAGTGGAAACACCCAAAGCCCCTGCACCCCACATATAAAATAGACATTTTGGCCAGAACACGATTGTTTTTCATCGGAAAAAAACGCAATAACATCCAGGATTGCCAAGAGAAAACCTTCATCGAGATTTTTTATCCTCCAGTAAAAAATCATTAGCATTCTGGCCAAAAGGTCATGTGGTGGGGGCTCTGGGTGTTTCCACTAAGGAAAGTAGGCTTTCTAATCACACAAGCCGTGTTTGTTTTGGTGAGTAGGTAAAACGTTCTTTATGCAGTATATCCACTCCAGAAGAGAGAATGGTTGGAGATCCATCTGAGAGACGACGTTGTCTTTCACAGAGCTCCACTGCAAGGCAGAATCATAGAAGCAGTGGAGCTATGGATCAGAGCTAGGCCTCTCTTATGATCATACATAGTGTACACATCATTTCATTCTGACCAATCACAATTTGTGTCCTCATCTTTCATCTTCAATGTTTGTGTTCACACAAACACGATAAGCTGGCCCATTGTCAACAGTATTCATGGTATTA
Source organism: Benthosema pterotum (assembly GCA_039105355.1). Classification (NCBI taxonomy): domain Eukaryota; kingdom Metazoa; phylum Chordata; class Actinopteri; order Myctophiformes; family Myctophidae; genus Benthosema; species Benthosema pterotum. The sequence continues at coordinate 12,987,440 of CM076973.1, read as the reverse complement.
ACACAGTGTTTTTGTGTGTGCACAAACCATCAACGCTGGAAATAGGAGGGGCAAGGCCGCTAGCCCCCCTCAAAAGGTTTAATCAAACGACAATCCTAGACTAGAGGATGGGAGGGAATGGGGCGCCCCCCCCCCCCCTCTCCCTCTCTCTACACCCCCTCCCTCAAAGCGGCCATTGAACATTGTCGGAACGACTCCCCCTCCAATAACAGCCAAATATTATATCAAACTGTGACAAATCCTCTCTCTGTAGAGAGCAGAGTCATCACTTGTCAGTCTCTCAGTCTGTCATCATCCATCCATCAATCAATCCAGGCCCGGATATAACATTTCCCAATTGGGGGTTAGACCAAAATGGTATACCCCCCTCACACACACACACACACACACACACACACACACACACACACACACACACACACACACACACACACACACACACACACACACACACACACACACACACACACACACACACACACACACACACACACACACACACTAGATTTATCTAGTACAGGACTAATACTGTATTAGCCAAGTAAGCAGCAGTAATATCAGTTGTTGAAGTTGCAACAGGCACAAAGCCTGCAAAAGTTCTGACTGAGAGTTTTCTGTTTGTAATGATTAAACGGTGTTGGTTTAGTGGGGCCACAATTGTAGTCTATAGCAGTAGTAGTGTTTCAAATCATTTTAAGCAGGGGAGCCCAACCAGTACATCGGGATCTACCGGTAGATCTCGGCCTGATCACGAGTAGATCTCGGGAAATGTGGCGAGGAATGAAAAAGTGTGGTGGAAAAGAAAAAAAAGAGCGATTTTCGTGTGTGTGTATGTATCTGGACTGTTCTTATTATTATTTGCAATGGCAGTGTTTGTCCAAGTCTGTTGTACTTATGTTGTACTGTTGTAGGCATATTTATGACATGTCTGTTGCACTTATGTTATACTGTTGTAGGCCTATTTATCACAAGTCTGTTGTACTTTATGCTTATATAGACATAAAGTAAAGTGGTAAAACAAAGTAGTGTTGTGTTGTTGTGAAGTTACTGTAGGCTGGCAACCATGCGTGTGGTTTGAAATGCTGATATTGGACTGGGACAATAGTCCATAGGCCAGACAGGATGTCGGTATCACTTGAGGCGGCAAAACCTAACCTACTCTAAAATGTTTATAGGGTCAATATAAGTAAATTAAAATATGATAGACCTTCCACAGGAGTAGCTTTTTATGTTTTTTGGGCATTTTGTTATTTTTCTCTATAGGCGGATTTTCATTAATTCCAAAGAAAACTCTTACACTCAATGGCACATTCAGCTCTCTTTTTGGACATTGCTTATTATAGATTTAAACAAATCTGTGTCCAAAATTGGTTGGTTAAGTGGGTGTGGCCTGTAATTCCTGAAATAGCTGGTATTATTTGGTGGTGGAGCAGTTATTTCAGGAATTTAAACTGAATGGGACACTGCTATCATGTGGTATCATGCAAGCAAGCCAAGTCAACTTTAGATTTAAAAGGGTGTTTCTCTTGTCTGGGACATCCACCTGACAGCAATAGGATGCACTGTGCTGAAGGAAGTTAGAAAGTGAGGAAGGCACTCGCATTGAGGACCTGAATGGCATGGCCAATGTATGGAACCCTAACCTCCCTGTCAAATCAAACTCAGCTTCTTCCGTACAATGGTAGTCTTTTATATGGCAGCTGGACAATGAAGGCAACCCTGAAGAAGTCTCCAGACTAACAAGACCATGGGTGAGGGAATACCAAGGGTGAGACAGAAAATAGCAGCCATTGGAATAAAAAAGGACACAGAGTCCAAACCCCTGTGGGGACCAACACACAGGCTCCAAACAAACAATGTCCTACATAGCTGGATGTACTCAAGAAAGATGCAGGAGCTCAAATCACCAATGAGCTGGCCAGGTGTATGGACATTAACCATGTGAATGGAATTGAACATGGATGGCTTGTCCACTGAAAACTTAATTGCGACTCATACAGCAGATAACTGGTGCATTTACCAGTATATAGTGACTTTATCCAAGACACTTCACATAGATTGTGCAATACATTCACCCACTCACAGATTCATACACTGATCAGACAAAAAAATGCAAGGCACCAATCTGCACATCGGGGACAATTACGGGTTCAGTCAGTGTCTTGCTCGAGGACAGTTCACCCTATAGTCTCAGAAGGATGAACTGTTCCACTTATACTAATTAGGTAGCTGATTCAGATAGTGTAGCACAGAGGTTCTAAAATGTTTTAATTTCAAGGAGCAATGCTTCCAATTGGTTTCATTTTGTACACTCAGAATTGCACACCCGTAAGGGGCCCTGCATCCTCAACAGCTCAGTTGGTGTCTGTCCTGAGACTGGAAGGTCGGGGGTTTGATCTCAAACAGGCTCGATTAGGACCCCTGTGACATACTAGTCATGTCCATGGAGTGTACTGGTACATCAAGTTGCCTCACAATACTGCAACAGGAGATAGGCTCCTGCCATATGGGTCACATGGCTTGGCAAGACTATAGAGCATCAGTTTGTTGCGAACAAGCTGAGTAAGTTATTGTGATGAAACCTGTGATGAAGGGCAGGGATAAGTGAAAACCATTAGGGATATGAATACAGTGTGGTTCTGCAGTACAGTTCTACCAACCTCACTGGTGGATCTCCTTGTCACTGGAGAGCATGGACAAGAAGACAAATACTCAAGTTGTATGAACACAATGACTGTGACTGCATTTTTTCTGCATCGTGCAAGCTAGTGGTCACTGTAAACTGTTGCTTACATATTTCTGATGTTTGCCTGTGAGCGTGTACAGGGCAGAATACTGTAATGGAATGTGTGTGTTTTGAACTGGCCTATACGATTTTTATAGTGAGAATGTTTTTTGCGATGTTATTAGTGGGCGGCGTTATTAGTGATGTTATTAGTGGCCAAGGAGAACCCCACTACTGTTATTGTGATGGCTGTAAACTTTTTTCTGTAAACTCTTTTCTAGGGGAACCCCACTACTGTTAATGTGATGGCTGTAATTTTTTTCCTAATATTTATTCGTAAACTTCCAGCCAATGAGAACTAAACTGTTCTAAATGACATAACTAAAACATGTTTCAAAATTGGTAGGTCATTAGGGGGCACTGTATGTATCGGCTGAGAATGTGTATGTTGCTCTACTCCACAGGGTTCAATGGCAATGAATGAACCTAGAAAATTACAATATCATTGGAGCAACCCCACTTTGCAATTGCAAAATTGCATTCATTCTAGTTATATGTGCTATAAAGCATGGGTTTCAAGCAGTGGACCGGAGACCTTCAGTGGTCCTTGAGTGGGTTCCAGTTGGTCTCCCAAGCAAAATAATGCTGAGTTGATGTTACCGGTAACTCTTGAGTGTAAAATGAAAGCAAAGACAACTGTTATCTTTCCTATGGTAGTAGCACTACCAATATACTGTACATACAGCATGAAATTGTGGACAAAATGTATTCTTTATGGGAAAAAAGCCTCTCCAACCAAAAAACAGGTTTTGGTCTGAGAGGTTTTTGGTCTGGGGTTTTACTTTTGCAACAATTGATTTACTTTCTCATTTTACCATGAAAGCAGTGCTTGGTGCTTGGTAAGGATCATAGAACAGGAAATGGAACATTTTTAAGGATTCTTTTGTGTTTTCCTGGGTCATCCTCGTAATCAGTTGCCCGTGTGTTGAAACCCCGGCCCTCGACTTGTACCAATTATTTTATTCTTAAAAGGTGTTTTTGCTGGGATTTTGCCTTTATTGTTTGATAAGGGGGGTGCAGCAAATGGCTTGGGACACAGTCCCATGGCACACAGTCAGCAGTTATTTGTACTTACTTTACAGTATACTTAATTATGTATATGCATGCTTATACTGCATATACGTAATTGCATATACTTAACAGTTATGCAATATTGTTATTGGCACATAAAATACCAGCATGCCACAGGCATATGCCATTAATTTTAGGAATAGTTGCACTGAGATCCTTGACCCTTAAAATTATACAGACACCCTATTTATTGCATTTATTTATATAATTGCAACACTCATTTTCATAAAAATGATAGTTGGGACATTTTGACAACTTTTTATCATGGCTCATTCAAGTAAGAAATATTCCACAATGTGTATTCAGTTCATACCCAGTCATTGATTTGTTTATTCCATATGTATAGCTGATATTGACTGAATATACAATTTTAGGTATAGTTTTGAGGTATAGTGCAGAATTCTGGCTACAGAAAGCATAATTTTCAAGATAAAAAGGTAATCTTGGAGTCAAATTGAAGCTTAGGGACAGGGGATGTTTTTTATATACAAGTGAGGCTGTGATACTCACCATAATGTGCTGGTAAATAACCATCTTTGTTGTTATTTTTTAGGCGGACAGCATATTTTTTTCTGTTTCCTGGGATGATGCAAGTCATATTCAACAATAAAGTGGTAGCAATCCCCAAAATCCTATTCTACCAGTTACCCATATGTGTCAGGATACTCCATGGCAAATTTTAGACTACCAAGTTGATATATGTAATTTTAGCAAATTAATACATGCCTTTATACAATTTCGCCAGAGCCATATACCCAAAGGGGGGGTTTGAGGTGATAACTACTATAAAGCTACCAGTCAGAAATGTCTATCATATCAAAACCTAATCTAGGGATGTATAGGAACAAAAAAATCACGACTAGAATTTGCCGCCTCAGGTGATACCGATATGTCCTATCTGGGGCCTTGGCCCATGTACTATGGTAGGTCCCGGAGGGGTTGGCTGCTGAAAAGTAGATCTTGGGTCAAAAAAGGTTGGGCACCCCTGATTTTAAGTATAATTTATAGTCAGGGCATTGAGGGGGCATTGCCCCCACCCTCCCCCATGCCCATGCCTAGATCCGGCCCTGCCATCCATCCATCCATCACCTCTGCTGTCCTGCTCTCTGCCTGTAGTCCACGGTACTGCAGGCCTACACTGGATTCTGCTGCAGAGTGGGGCGCGTGACGTCAATACGGAGTGCTGGAGCGGTTCCTTGCTGGGCTTGAGCGAAAAAATGGGGAGAAGATTGCGAGGTGAGACATACGGCTTTTCTTTTGCTACATTGATTGCAGCGTGTGTCACGTATGTCATTGTGGGGTGTAGTGCACAGTGCATACGTGTGTGTGGAATTGTCATCTCGTGGCTACTGCCCACTCCGCGGTCCACGCGTGTTATTTTTTTTAATAACACGGAATTTGGGATGCGAGCGACGGCCAAAATCTGGACATTCAATTCGTTTTTTTGAGCCAATATGCACGATATGGGCGTCCATAACAAATGAATGCGTTGATTGCTGCGGTGATTTGGGCTACAGGCTACCGGTCCTGTCCGGGTAGTTAGTTATTAAGCTAACCTGCTACATTTTTTGTATCAATTGATGTTCGGTTATGCTTCGACTCCACACCCACATCATGTGTTGAATGTGATTGATCCGAGATAGTGCAGGGCAGATATAATGAATACTAATAAGCCTTATCACTGCAGCTTGCTTGTTTATACTGCTGCCTGTCACCCTGTTTTACTAATCAGTTGGCATTCATTAATTTGATTCGAATCGAAAGCCTGGCTCTGCTTCTGAAAGATGCAAGGGGAGACCTTGACTGGCCCTTTTCCCCTTTAAGCGTGCATCATGCATGATGATCCACATTTCGGTGAATGAAATGTCTGCATGATACCCGTTCGTTTGATTCCAAACATGATCTCATTATTAATAAAGTACTATAATTCGTTCGCCAAAGATAATCACTACAACTGGCACGTCCATGCAGTCTCCTGCTGCCATCATTAAAAAAACACGGGCAGATATCGTAATATTTTTGGTCATTTCCTCCGCACACACGCGGTGTGCCTGAGGCTGGGCTGGAGGTGTAGGTGTTGAAGGATGTTCCCCCTGGAGGGTTCAAACTGAGGTGCTGTAGGGTGTAGGCCTACTGTATAGCCTATATCTCACACACTCAGCCCTTGACTTGGAACAACATTGTCAAAATTTGACAGAGCCGGAAACTGCACTAGTGTGACGACCACCAGTGACCACACTGTATGGCAAGTTATAACGGATCGTTGCTGGGCTTGATTTAACTACCGCTACACAAAGCCATAGGCCTACAGACAAAGCATGCAGCAAGGGCATAATCAAAGTACAGGCATGGAAAGGATATTATTGTATCTCTCTCTCTCTCTCTCTCTCTCTCTCTCTCTCTCTCTCTCTCTCTCTCTCTCTCTCTCTCTCTCTCTCTGTGGCAGTATAACAATGTGACAAATTAAAGGCAGACCATTCGAGCTGAAGTGAGACACTTTGCCAGCCAATAACTTACCCAAGCAGCAGCAGCAGCAGCAGACCCTTGTGGGAGGGTAATAGCGGTCACATATGGTTTGTTTCTGGTCCTGGAGAATGAGATCAAATTCAGACCATTCCAAACAGATGTTCCAAGTTCTGGTCAGGTGGCAAAAGTCCTTGCAGTCTAATGTAACTGTAACATGATGCAACTCAGACTCATCCATGCAGACAAGTAGTCTCACTTAGCCAGACAATTGGAGTTGTCCGCTACACTTGCTGACATTTAATTCCAGTTTGGGGCTATAGAACAGAAGCGGAGGAGTTTACAGCTAAGCGGTTTAGCACTGACACACCTCTCTCTCCGTCCAGCGATGGTCTGGATATCTTCAGTTCAGTCACCATCTTCCATACATCCTCCATCCTCCATACATCTGGCCAGCTCATCAGTTATGTTTGCCCCTGCATCTTTCTTTAGCACTTTAGTAGGCCTACTAATGAAGGAGGCGTAGGTGTAGGACACCCTTGCAAGCAGTGCCTGTGTGCGTGTGTGTGTGTGTGTGTGTGTGTGTGTGTGTGTGTGTGTGTGTGTGTGTGTGTGTGTTGGCTCCCATATACAGTAGCACAAGCCTCTGGCTGGGAGCTTAATTCCAGTGTCTGTGGCAGTGGCTGGTCAGTCAGCCTCATTGTACTGGTTGCTCTCCTCTCACTCACTCTCACTCCCCCCCATACAGAATGATGCTGGTAACATAATTGTGACCCGTTGATGTTTAGTAGGCTACTGTACACAGCATTTTGGTCTTGCGCTTATCTCACGACTTGTTTAGGGCAGGCTTCAGAATCCAGCATTTGCATTCAGAGCTTACTGTAGTCAGAGATTGGTTTTTACTTTATTGATCAGGGTCCCCCAGAGCTCTAACTTGGTACCAGCCTCTTCCATTTACACCAATATCTTACCCAGAAACATACAACAGACACAAGCTTGTGTTGATAGCTTAAATCTCCTATTTTCGTCCATTTTTTTTGCCACCATATCCAGAAAAACTCAAAATCTGGGAAATCGTTAACCCATTGATGGCACTGAACCCATCAACATTGTATTGCCAGTACAATACTGGGTGTCAAGTGTTAATCAACTTCACAGTTTGTGTGTATGCATAACATGAGTGTATGCACTCATGTTATGTCAATCACACTTGCACCGCTGTCAAATATCACATGCGTATTAAAAAGTATTTAGACTACGGTCAATTTTATGTGTCATGACTCATGACAGAGCTCAGCCATGCATTCTGCACGTCTGGAATGTGGGCGTTGGTGACAGGTTGACAGTTGACCTAGTGATAGCCTAATAGGCAACTATTACCATGGTTTTGGGAAATCAGGACAACAATCTTCTGGTCTGTATGGGATATGGGCTATACCTAATGTGAAGTTTTTTTATTGAGACTATGCTGATTCCTGACCCGAATGAAATAGTTTGCAAATCCAGCGGGCACTTTACTGGCTCATTAGTTGGTGGTCTACTTTGAAACTTGTGGCTCCAGTGCATGATCGAACTGGGCCACTGTTCATTCTTAAAGCTGTTCTGAAGCGGTCAGGATAGTTCCTTTGCTTCTTAGAAAGTTTCTGAAACAACCCTTCCTTATTGCGGAAGTTGAGGATAGAATTAACCCAATATTCTCCTTTTCTCTTGCTTTTTCTTTTCTCCAAATGGGTCTGCTCGACTCCATTGCACTCTGAATTTCATTCTGCAAATTTGTGCATAATAAACCTTTCAATAATTGGCAAGCCAGTCGGTGTGCACGGATGTTTTGTAGGATGTTTTGGTGTGTATTTCGTGTGCAGTTTTTCACCAAAAACAGTGCAAAGACCTTAACTTTATGAAGCCATAGGGAATGAATCAACAGAAAAAACACTGCACTCCATGCAGATCGAGCTCAACAGCAAGTCTGATTTACTATGTTCTTTGATGTATTTTACATCCAAGACTGTCACTTTTGCTGATCTGTAATCCCCAGTGAGTGTTTGCTAGCATACTGTTTTATTGTCCATTGGCTTGCCTGACCTTTGCAGTGTTGTTTGATGCAAATAAGACAGAGCCATTCATCGATGCGACACCACCTCCTGGGATGTTTATTCTTTATCGCTTGTTTATTGAATTAGGCTTTTCCTACCATTTTTTTGCACCATTGTCCCTGCGGCCTCAGTATTAGTTACCCTACAACGCCATTCCCATGCTGTGTGTGTAGACTGGCTCTGTGCGCCTGTAACGCAAGTAGACATGCCAAGCTGAAATCTGCATGTCAGAAAGAGAGTAACAACTTGCCTGGATGGATGTCTAGACAGGAACTAATGAGTGATCTGTCTCTCTAGAGGTAGGCTTTAGAGAAAGGGATGAGTGCACAAAGGCAAGAGGGGGAGAATATCAATAGAGCGGACATCATACTCCTGTCAGGATGTTGGCAAGTCACGCTAAGAAATACTCCCCTGGAAATGTAGGGTAGTCTGTCGGGATTTATTCAACAACGGACAAACACGCACACGTATCAGTTGACATGCAAGATGGAGTCACGTTAATTAGTAGACCATTGTCTATTCATGTTAAGCCACCAATATTAAAAGTGCGGTGAACCGGAAATAGAGGGCATTTTACTTTGATTGGTTCAGAAACTTCAGATCAGCATTTCAGGCTGAAACTTCAGAGCCCGCATTCCTTCAGGTTATGGGACAGCTGTATGATGAGCTATATACAGTACAGCTGTACTGCTTTGTGGCTTATTTCTACCACTGTGTTCATATTCTAACGTAATGAGTGAGTTTAAACCGAGTAATACACTGTCTGGATGCCAGAATGGTATTAAAAACACACTATTTCTGACTGTATTTAAGACACCTGTGTTTGTGGAGGTCAGCCTAACTTCTATTGGCTTTTATTGATTTGATAATGGTTACGTCAGTAAGTAATTAAAAATCGACTTTTATTGACTTTTTAAATGCACAATTTTTTGGGGTATTTTTTGGTATTGTTGGGTATAGTTATATTATTGACCATGGATGTGGAGTGAAATTGTGAAAAATGTATTTTTAAATTCACCGGCTCTTTAATTCTCTAGGTTTATCTCTTGGTGCGTCTTAATTGATTAATGCAAAGGCACTCAGACAGGTGTTTTACAGGGATCAATGCCAGAGACTCAAGTGTAAGGAATCACATCTGGCAGCCAAGGTCTGTCCAATAAACACTACTTCGATCTTAGGCCTGTTACAGTACACTGACTGTAGATAAATGGAAGATGTACATGTAGAAAATGGAAGATAAAGGAGAGGGTGTTTCTGAGTGTTTCATAGAAAGCTTCTGTAATGTGTGTATGTACAGTATGTAGCGTGATGTACAGTCGTGGGTAATGGAAGATAATTGCTTCTGTGTGAACAATCCCCTCCGATCAATAGGAGGCAGTGGAGAGGCAGGGAAATGGTCTCGCTCCCAGACCCATATTTGTCATCTATTCCATCTTGATCCTGGCCAGAGACATGTCACAGACATTCCGGGTTCACTACATGTGCTATACTAACCTTAATAGCCATATTGTTATACCGTGTGTATTGGTTGTTGTTATTGTTGTGATGCCATGCAATATAATACAATCAAATAATAATAAAAATGTAAAGTGAGGGGCGGTCTTATCAACATACATCATCATGCATCATTATTCTCACATTGGCCAACCGGAATGCCTGTCGCTTGTGATTGGTTAGCTGAATTTTGACTGATTTCTTTTCTCCAATCATTGTCAAAGGCAAATCTTGAGATAATAATAATATATGGTAGATAATATAGGAATCTAATATGAATCCTATTGGATTCCTATTGGAAATCCAATAGGATTTGTTCCAAAATCTGATAGGATTTTTCTGTTGGACTTTTCTAAAATCCTATAGGATTTTTTGACTAGGGACGATTTCACCAATTCAGACTTAATCTTGTTAAGTTTTAAGGTTTAACTTTGTTGAACGTTGTTGGTCAAAGTTCAGAGAAATGTATATAAATGGGAGTATTTGTTATTCCACTGACTGTGTGCATGAAAAGGTTGATGCTGATCGGGTCCGACAGTTACCAAGACTATCTGCACACAGACAGGCACACAGATACAGGGGCAAAAACATAAAGCTCCCCATCCTGGCGGCTGTTGTCAAGTATTCTAAACCACTGTTGCCCATTGGGATGAAGGTAGTAGTTGTCTGTCATAAGGGAACGTGCTCTGAATGCGACTCAGCGCAAGTAGTAGTTTAGGCCCGCCCTCTGCTGTCAGGTGAGAGACCTTGAGGTGGTAGTAGAGGGCTGTCAGCCCCCTACTGTAGCTTACTCAGGAAGAGCACAGTTTACTGTACATGGCCCTGGAGAAGGTTAGCAGGCCTGGGGAGATTCCACGTAAAACTCCTTTCTTTTAGAGGGTTTCGAGGAGAATCTGTACAGTACTGTTAAGTAGTTTAGAACTATATTGTTGGTTTGCATGTTAAATACTATTCAGGCATATTTGGTGATCAGATTCTGCAAAATTAATTATTGACAGGAAAGTGCGTGTGTGTGTGTGTGTGTGTGTGTGTGTGTGTGTGTGTGTGTGTGTGTGTGTGTGTGTGTGTGTGTGTGTGTGTGTGTGTGTGTGTGTGTGTGTGTGTGTGTGTGTGTGTGTGCGTGCGCGTGCGCGTGTGTGCGCATGCGTGTGTGTAATCAGCTGACCATAACATCTCCATCGGGTTTGGTCGGAGCACGGGAGAAGTGTCCATATGCCTGGGTGAGAGTTCCACATGATCTCAGACTGCTGGACAACGATCAGAAAAAATGGCCCTGAAAATAATTGGAATGGACCATGACACTGCCTGTAAAAAACATACCATCCCTCGCCTTAGTCATGGTTGACAGGCTGCTGCTAGTACAATCCTATATGAAATGCACAGGCATCAGTACCCTATGGACCTAGAGGCTAAGCTCCCTCCACCGTATATCAACAACAGCCACCTATGCACAGCTACACCAGACCATGTCCTCTCCTTGGTCCTTGGACAGAATATTTACAATGAAATAGCCTTCAAGGGCTTATATCAGACCCTATGGTCTGGTGTTAAGAGTACCCAGTGAGACAATCAACAGATTATAATATAAACAGCCACCAACCTGCTCCGGAATGAACTATACTCATTTATACATTATACTTGTATTTGTTCTACCCAGTGCAGCATCCACCACACCACCATGTGACCGATCTTTTCCCCTATAATGATGTTACAAACTGCATACTACAATGACTATAGCATGAAGATAAATCAGCAAACTGGGGAGGTGAGAAATAAGCAATTGAGTAACAAACTACTGTACACAGCAATGCATTGTGCACATTGCTGTCATTAGATTAGATTTGTCTGTTAAAAAAATAAAAATGAAAAAATGTTGGCCTACTACTATCGATGTCTGCAGGCTCATAAAGCTGCTAATGATAAATAAGGAGATAGGGGTTATTGTTATCACTTCAAACACTAGTGTTTAAACATTAGTCTTCTCTCTCCATCATTTGCACATTTCAGTTTCAAGTCAAGCATTCCTTCTTTCTTCGCGTCTGATCCAAGCCTTATACTGTATGCTTGATTCAGACTTGGCAACATGTTGCAGACATAGGTATTTATGACCTGTCATAGATTTCAGTCTTTGACAGATAATAACTACGCAACTCTGACTTTAAGTAGGCTGATAGTGAAAACATTGATTTTGTGGCAGACTTAGTGGCAGTGTGATTGCGGTGGAGAAATCGATGGATTTGAGCCCTTTCTCATTAGAGGATAATTAACGGTGACCTCGATGGTCTTCAGTCACTGACCAGGCTTAAAATCGTGGGAATTCTTGCCAATATTGAGAAACAGTCTTTACTGTAATGAACACGGATAGAAGACCGCACTGCCGTGAGCTCTCTTGCAGTACTTGCATACTTCATGTGCCTGTCCCTTGACTGTCTGCTAAAACAGATGCAGCAGCAGACAGGAAAAAGTGAGGTTCTTAGAGTTGGTCAATGAGGTGTCTTTAAAAAGTAGGTTCTCCTTTTCAAGGGCTGTCCCAGAGATTTTCATCGTGATGGAACACAGTTCTTTATGGACCAGGGAACAAAGCAGTTAATTAGGGGGATGTTTAAGCCATTGTGAGCTATTCAGTATGATAAACACAGTTGTGAACACTACACAACATTAGGGCTAATAAGTGGCAATTAGGGTTTCAAATCTTTGCATTCAGTTGATTGCTTTCTTAACGCTGGGTGTATCCTGGCTCTGTGTTGTTATAATTTCTAACGTCACACTATTTTGAGAATTCTACCCCAGAAGGTCTTTTTTTTACCTTATTTGCCATTGATGTATTTTCAGTTGTTATTCTGCGGGAAAAAAGCTCCTTATTGGCCGTTTCCCCAACCCCACCATAAGCTTAAAATAGAACTATGGGGTGCTGTTCAAATGTACTTATTACCATTGGTTTAAAATGCAATGTTTTGCTATATATTGTCACTCCACCATGTCACTGGTGTGTTGACACTATCTTACATCTCATCATTGGCGACTCCCACCTGGAAGGATTGTCTCCCACTTAGCCCTGCAAGACCCAGGCAGATTTCTACTTGCAAAAAAGTGATTTCAACCTCACTACTACTTTGTACAACTAGGGTTTGACGAGGAAATTATGTTATTATTTATTTTGCTAATATTATGCACATTTTAATATTTTTTAAATGTAATAATACATTGAAAATATATATTTTGTTGACAAATTTCAAAATAATTAATGCACATGTTCTATGCATTCTAATAATCACAAAAATATGTACTGGTATATATTACAGACATTTTATTTACTTTTATCAGGGTTAAACGTCAAAGGTTAAAAACTATTAAAAAGTCCATTCTTCAATTGTGAATTTCAGCCTCTGTGGGGGGTATTTATATGCAAATGTCATGACCAATGGCATTGAAATATAGGGGGGGCATTTTGTCTCATTATTTTCCCACAAATATTCCATGATTAACAAAAAAGACTATGACAATGAACATCAGTCATAATGTTTATGTGGAAGAAAAAAAGGAGGAGGAAAGAAAAAAAATATATTAAAAAAATATGTTGTCATATGCCAACCGTGGTCCTTGCAGGGCCATAGGTCACCACGGCAAAGAAATGACTCCATGCTTTCAGTTTGGGTGAGTGTCGAGGCTAAGATCACAGAAGCAGTTTTTCTACCATTCTAATGCATGGGTTTTCAACAGGTGGTACGGGGACCACCAGTGGTCGCTGAGAGAATCCCAGGTGGTCCCCAGCAAAATGATGGAAAGTTGGTTAACCAGATGTAACTCCTGAGAGGGTAAAAATGAAACCAAATGGACCCGCAAGGGTCCATTTGGTTTTATTTTTCATGTTTACACTCTCAAGAGTTAAATATTCATCATCTGAATTGTGGACAGAAACAAAAGTAATCTATGGTTTTGGGTCTGTGGAGGTGAAAATGTTGTCAAATGGTGGTCCGTGGCTCAAATGCTGAATAAATAATGGGCCTTGGGATCAAAAACGTTGAAAACCACTGAGTTACCTCTCTGAGGTAACTCTACATGTGTTCTACTGGACCATGCATTCTCCCTAGAAGTAACATAGTTTTGAACAAAGAGCAAATGCACCATGTTGCTGTGCGACCACCTCTGTCCTTGTTTCTAGACTAGTTTTCGCGTCTGTCTGTCCATAATGCAGCCCTATCTGCCCGTCTATAGTGTCTGTCTGTCTGTCCGTATCAGGGGCGGATGTAACATGTCCCATTTGGGGGGGGGGGGGGGGGGGGGCAAGAGAACATGTTGGAAGGGCAAGAGAAAATGGTATGGGTGCGGCTTCATCACCCGTGGTGCGAAGCGACACGGGCGATGAAGCCACACCCATAACAGTTACAGGACTTTTATTAGTCAAGTAAAGCATCAATAATAACATCAGTTGTTGTTGAAGTTGCAACAGACACGCAGCATGCATAAAGCTAAAGGTCTGACTCAGAGAGTTTTCTGTTTTCAATGATGAAATGCTGTTGGTTTAGTGGTGACACAGCTGTAGTTAGTTAGTAGCAGTAGTTGTGTTTCAAATCATTTTCAATATAAGCACTTTAATTTGAAATATCTTGGGTTGTTTTGCATGCCATCATGTTTGGGGGGGGCAGACTGGGCATTTAGGGGGGCATTGCCCCCCCATGCCCATGCCTAGATCCGCCCCTGGTCCGTATGCAGCCCTATCTACAGCCGTCTATAGTGAGACATTAAAGTCGGTCCTCTGGGACACCACAGCTGCATTCCATTGGCAGGATATGACACGTGGCCACCAAGCCGCCTTACTTCCTTCCTGCTGCCCAATTAAATCCCCTCAGTTAGCCATGTAAAACAGATGGAAAATCCTGCTGTCTGCAGCGCACCGACTGTGACTGAAATCCCTCTGTTTTACTTTTAATAAGTGGGTGCGCCTTACAAGCTCACTGCCAGTGGAGCACAGTACATTTATCTTCAGACTGGTTGTGTGTTTGATTACAAACGCGTACAACAATTGTATGTATAATTAGCATATGTGCACTGTGTGTGTGTGTGTGTGTGTGTGTGTGTGTGTGTGTGTGTGTGTGTGTGTGTGTGTGTGTGTGTGTGTGTGTGTGTGTGTGTGTGTGTGTGTGTGTGTACTATTATAATTATATACTGTATTTTTGTCTGTACATTCTGAACATTAGTTCCTACATTCAAAATGTAGCACCTGGAGCAACTACTGTGATTTAAACCTTAAAGGGACTTTGAAAAACTTTTGGTCATGATATCGTCTAGTCAGTTTCATGTGAACACCCCAGACAGTTACTCCATTCAGCATTAAAACTCCATTTAACCATGATATATTCATCAACCACACATATTGTTTTATTCCTTTGGCCCCAAATAGGGAGGCTGTTACATTTTCCAAAACATTATTTTAAAAATAACTGAAAACTGTAAATGAAATTCCACAGCCCCGTATTAGGGGCTGTGGAATTTCACTTTTTTTATTTTTGAAAGTGAAATATCCCTTTAACCATATAATCTTAAAGTCCCAAGTAACTCACATTAATTGGACAGACAACAAGTAGTCCTGCACCATTCTTGCTCGAATTTAGAAATGAGGTCACGTTGTCTGGAATCTAGATCTCTATAAAATAAAAAAATCTAACTACTGTGCGATAGTGTGCTCAGTAACACTCTGTGTACAGTATGTATTCCCGTACGTACTGTATGTACAGTACCATTTATCACAACTAGACGCATGAGTGATGATTATGTTCTTGTACCACTTTCGCAATGGAAAATTACTGTGCCACTAATGTGAATGTGAATAAAGCAAATGCAATTCCAGAGGCATTTCTAGACTGAAATGTGCAAGCAGATTCTAATTATGGTGATTTTCTCACAGCTGTCAGCCTGGTACTAGTACTCATGAAAAACAGGTGTGTGCAGGTGTTTGGCAGGTTACTTGCAAAATGTAATAATTTATGTACTTACTGTCATGTTACTTTACAATATTACTGTCTGTCTAGAGTAAAGCTCTACTTGGATGGGTATAGTGGCAGGATATTTGTTTCTAGTCATTTCATTTGGTTGTGCATGTCAATGCTGGTTAAAAAAAAGGCTTTTTGCTCACGTCACACGCAGACTGGCTGAAGACAATTTATAAGTGGAATGAACCAGAAATGGTGAGGTTTGTATTATGGATCCCACTCAATTATCTGACACAGACGGTTTCTGAACCAAAAAGGAGACGGCTGTTAGCTTAGCTACACGTGACACATGGACTGTTTGTTTATAATAGTGCTCAGCTCTGCCACTTCACTGCTATGTAGTTTATTTTTAACACATGGTGTTTCAGATATTCTAACGTGATGATTGAGTTTAAACCGAGTAATACGCTGTCTGGATGCCAGAATGGGATTAAAAATGGAGCTGTGTTTGTAGAGGACGAATCAGAAATGGGATGAAAACCGGTCAGCCTAATTTCTATTGTCGTGTATTGGTGTGGGCCTCGATGGAGCAAGAAACGTATTTTCAATTAATTGGACCTTTAACAGGTTGCACGGTTCGTCCTGTTAGCGACGTGCGAGGTCATGCCAGCGACTTCGAACCGTTGCATTGAGCAAAACGTTGGCATGTGATTGCTTTAACCACCCAGGTCTGAACGCATGTTGATATTACTGCACATCATTTCACCAAAATAACCACAAATGCATAGTGCTTGTAAAATGAAAGAGATCAGTGAGTGTAACTGCAGGATCTATAATACTGATGAGGAAAGCCCCCCCCCCCCCCCTCCATCTCTCTCTCTCTCTCTCTCTCTCTCTCTCTCTCTCTCTCTCTCTCTCTCTCTCTCTCTCTGTCTCTGTCTCTCTCTCTCTCTCAGCAGTATTTTGTTATATAATGAGATGGATGCGCACACACCCAGTACCCGGTGTAACTCATGCATGAGTCTGTTTAAGCAATAATTATTTGGCAAAATTGCTGTTTTGTAAATACTGAGGACACAGACACAGATAGAGTATGTATCTCAGTCATAAGGGAATTTAGATAGGGGCAGCGGTGGCTCAGGTGGATGGCAACCACAAGGTTGCTGGTTCGAACCCGGGCTCCCCCAAGGTTAGTGTTGATGATGTGTCCCTGAGCATGTAACCACTAAGTGCTGTCGGTACCTTGCATGGTTTCTGCTGCTATTGGTGGGTGAAGAAGGGGATCCACAAACTATGTAAAGTACCTTGGATAAAGGCGGATATGAATGCACCATTTACCTTTATGCAGAATTTCAGATGTAGGTGATGATGCACTTGTCTACATGTATAGCAAGATGTAGTGTGTGTCACAAGGTGTGATCAATTGGCAACCATATATGGAGCATGTTAAGAGGTATGACGGAGGGACAGAGTAGCTGACTGGTGGACTGATGGACAGGTTTTCATACCCTACAAAATCCCATAGGAAATCCTATAAGAAAATCCTATAAGTTCCTATAAGAACATAGGAAAATCCAATGGGAGTTTCCCCAAAATCCTATTGGATAAGAAAATCCTATTGAATTTTCTTATAGGATTCCTATAAGATTTTTGGGAAAATCCTATAGGATTCTTATAGGAATCCTATTGGATTTTCTTAATCCTATAAGTAAGATTTGTTCCAAAATCGTTTTGTTTTTTTTTCTATTGGAATTTTATGGGATTTCTCGACTCGGGTAGTATTCTGTCAGTCATTGAATGAAGGTTCAATAGCTGATCTATTTGTGTGACTGGGTTAATGTTGACAACGTGTTAGGCGCTATGCCAATGTCATTTCAGGACACTATTAGGCAGAACTGTTTTCTCAGCAGTAATTCCAAACTTCAACAGTCTGTTGACCTGGTTATACGGATACATTTCTAAAAATAAGATCTGCCCTTCCTTTATCCCAGTGAAGAAGATTGCTTTGCAGCCCTTTTACTATACATTATGCTGCATGCATGTTGCATGTGGCACAGTCAGTCCTTTGCCTCAGATGCCTTCATGCTGACATTCAGACTCAATCATTTATGCAGACACGTTTCTTACTTCAAATCGATTGCATGTACTT
Organism: Benthosema pterotum; assembly: GCA_039105355.1. NCBI lineage: Eukaryota > Metazoa > Chordata > Actinopteri > Myctophiformes > Myctophidae > Benthosema > Benthosema pterotum. The sequence continues at coordinate 12,969,455 of CM076973.1, read as the reverse complement.
TAGCTCTCACTTTAACAGAATATTTTAATTTGCCCTCCCTCAACTTGTTTGTGAAAACGAACATGCAGTACAAAACAAACCCTTTACTGTAATACAATGAGTCACAATTTAATAATGATGAAAAGTGGAGTCATATTATTACTGTTTTAAACAGTCATGCCATGGTTTGTTGTTGTCTCTAGAAACATTTCATTTTCACATGATTTTGAACATCCATAAGATGGCATGTATTTTCCAGTTTGTTTTTGATGTAAGAGAGCTTGTGTGAGGCGCTCACCTTAAATCTCAGTATATCACGCAAGGTTGACTGATTTTATTTGTCTGCCTCCTGCTGAAATCAGTGAATAAAACTGAACATGTCTGTGCCGTTGATTTTCACTACAATACGGGCTGCTATTATAGCTCATATTGTTGCGTCAGTCAACATCACTAATATGTAAAAGTACAATTTGGCGTCATTAATGTTTTTTTTTTGCTCTGTTCTTCAGGACATCAAGCAAAGGAACCAGAGAGAAAGGGGCAGAAGTAAAAAAAAAAAAAAAAAAAAAACAAAAACAAAAAACAAAACAAAAAGAGAATCCCTATGACAGTATTGTCAGAAGAGAACATTCTGGGGGAAGATGATGGGGGATCGTGGACCGTAGTTTGCAGCTATGTGTGACTACATGATCAGGTGGGACCCTTCCATCTTATCTCTGGGTCTCAGCAACGTCCCCTAAACACCCTGACCCCCTTTTCCTTTTCTCATGATGAGAAGTTGTGGCCGGAGCTGGGCGGCGGGCAGTGAGCCCTCATACCGGTGCTGTCTCTGTGCCGCGTGAGAGAGATAGCCCACCATCACGCACTCCTCCTCCTCCTTCTCCCAGGCGGTCAGCGTTGGCCAGGGAATGGCCTCTTTGGACCTGCCCTACCGCTGTCCTCGCTGCGGGGAGCACAAGCGCTTCCGGAGCCTGTCGTCGCTGCGCGCCCACCTGGAGTACAACCACACTTACGAGACGCTCTACGTCCTCTCCAAGTCCAACAGCGTGTGCGACGCCGCCGCCCTGCTGCCCGCCCTGGTGGCTGAGGGAGCCGCCCTCCTCACCTCGCCGGGCGCCATCGGCAACAACAACGACCCCTTCGAGCCCCTGCTGCCTTCCACATCGTCGACGTCCTCTCGCTTTCCCTGCCGCGAGCTCCCCTGTCCGGACGAGTTGGGCTCCAACCCGGCCAACTCCAACAACGCCGCCGCCCGGTACCTCCCCAACCTGGAGTTTCCCCTGGGGGAGATTCTGATGAAGAAAGCCATGACGTCCACGGACCCTGGTCAACCCGGTAACCCCAGCAGCACGGCCGTAGCGGTGGCTGCCAACGTGGCGGCCAGTGCGGTGGAGGCAGCTTACGAGGAAGGACTGGCCAGGCTGAAGGCGAGGGCCTTCGAACGCCTGGAGCTGGATGAGAGACTGGAGAAACTATCCGAAGAGGTGATTGTTTAAGTTTAGTGCATGCCTTTCAGCTGTAAATCAGGGGTCGGCAACCCTAGGCACGCGTGCCAACGTTGGCACGCCGGGTGGTATCGGCTGGCACGCGGACAGATTCTGGGAGAAGTTTTTTTTTCTTCTAATAAAATAACTGCATTCCTCAAGAATGTGCACATTGTAAGATAAAGATTATACTGCAGTATTTGCAGTAAGTCTTCAAAACAAAATTGAAATCATGCCATTAGCTAATCGCAACGGCGGCGATTCATTAATTTATTAATTTAATCAATATTCAACCGGAGCGAGTCTGCTCCTGGTGATGGCACTTCTGCGCTGCGCTCTGCTCTGCATTCTGGCCAATCACAAGTGCGTCTGCAGTTCCCTCTGTGCATGCACGCGGAGCCCAGTCCAAGGTGTTTTCTGACAAAAACAGTAGTTATCCTTCCCTTCTAATCCAGCGTTGGTGCTGGCTGGTTTGGTTACTGCCTTGCTGGTCACAGCAGCGGCAATACATGCCGTCTGTCTGCCCTGCACAGCCCCGTTAGTATGACCAGACAGCGTCATCCACACTGAAAGAACTGGTCGCGTTTTGAGTGGCTTCATACACTTAATGTTAGCCCCTCTCCGTCTGTCCGTGAATATTGTTAGCAATATTGTTAGCATAAAGCTTGCAGCCTCTGTGTATTCTGTTAGTTCTGCTAGCTAACAGGCTAACTATCCTTGTGTATTTTAAACGTAGAGGCTACTCTGTGTGTGTGTGTGTGTGTGTGTGTGTGTGTGTGTGTGTGTGTGTGTGTGCGTGTCGCGATGAAAACGGCCCGCTTTGTTTGAAGGGTGACCAGATGTCCCCGTTTCTGTGGGACAGTCCCAGGGTGACCATATGTCATTCTTTGCTTGGGACAGTCCCTCATTTCAAAGACTTTTAAGTCATCCCACAAATTGAGACCCTGTCCCACATTGTGACTGACAGACTACTGTGGTCAATTTCCTAATAGCCCCTATGATTGGCTTTCTGTTGTAGTTCTCTCACTATCCCTTTTCATGCCAGATATGTTTCTTGTTATTTTAACAGGACCAACATGAATAAATAACAAAATGATGGGCACTATTAGGAATATGTATGGACAATGATGGAATGAGGGATTTTAATACCAACTTAAGTAATATGTTGCTACCCCTAATTAACTGTCCCACTTTACCCTCACATAGTAATAGGCTACTTCTGTCCGGCTGTCCCTCAAATTAACAGTTTCGGTCACCCTAAGTCTGATTAATCAGTCCAATGTGAAAGAAAAAATATCTACCAGTCTGCCTGTTCTGATAAGAAATAAATTATGGCCTAAGCATGACGTATAACTGCAGAATGGCCATTAAAATATGTGAAAACGTTGAAAACGCGCTATTTATTGACTATGGAAATTTATTGTTATTTTTTACTGTGGCACTCGGAGTGTCAAGGAAAAAAATCATGGCACTTCATGTCAAAAAGGTTGCCTACCCCTGCTGTAAATAACGCTTCCTGTATCTTATCTTAAAAGTATTTGATTAACCCATTTAAGTTTTCTGAAAAACTTAAAATAAAATATTCATATAGCAGGGTGGCATTGGGTCCCATTTTAAGTCTTTGGTGTGACCTGGTCTGGAATCAAACCCCGACCTCCCAGTCTCAGGGCAGACACTCTAACCACAAGGCCATTGATCAGGTCAAACTTCTGTACATACTGTACAGAAGCCAAACCTTTTGACCCTGCTTGGTCTAATGCCCTCTATGCAGAGTTAGATTTTTTTGCGACAGCCTGGGATTTGGAACAGTGTGTCATAGGTTGAGCAAGAAGCCACCTAGTGTACAAACTAAAAAACAGATGTCAAAGACTTTCAAACCTGCTTGTTCTGTTTCATGTATTCTATTCTGCTGGTATGAACGCTGCAGGTGGAGCAGAAGATTGCGGCGCGCGTGGGACGCCTGCAGGTGGAGCTGGAGAGGAAGAGCTCGGAGCTGGAGAGGGCCAAGCACGAGAGCGACCGTCTCAGCCAGGAGAAACAGGAGCTGGAGGACAAGGCGTCGGAGCTGTCCCGACAGGTGGACGTCTCTGTGGAGATGCTGGCCAGCCTCAAGCAGGACCTGGTCAACAAGGAGGAGGAGCTGAACCACAAACAGCAGTGAGTGTGGTTTCACATCATTTACATACAGTACATACAGTAGTAGCCACTGTTATTATTGTTGTGTTACGTGATATTGTGTTGCTGTGTGTAGAAGATGTGTGGAAGAGGCACATTATCATTTAAATTTAAAGGCAACTTTAAGTGTGTACACAATCTGTTTTTGTAAACAGATTTGAATCTAAAGAAAACCTCACCTCCACTCTATTGGCTCATTATGAAATCTGTGCGCCCCCCCCACACACGCATTAGCAATGCCTTGTCATGAGCCCAACAAAAAGGGTTTGTTGACCATCTGCAGGGCAAGGGAAGTGTGTGTCTGCAGGGAAACAGCTGCAGCATCAAAGTAGAAGCGAATACAATCATGTAAATAAAACAGTCTAGAACAACAGTGGCAGCTGTGTGGATATAAATTGTTTAGCTTCTGAAGTACTTTTGAAAAGATTCAGAGGAGTAGTTAATTAATTCTAGCTCTGTGTCTTAACACTAAGCTTAACATTTAGGTAACAGTGGGCATATTTGATACAGCAGGGCTCTAAACCCTTCATACAGCAAAGCCGGCTGAACGTTCACCATCAATGATGATCTTTTTCCGTCTCTGAGACTCTCTCTATTCCACAGTCTGAATGAGCTCACTGTTCAGCTGCCAGCAGACGCAGACACAGACACAAACCGGGGCTTCAGTCATTACTGAGGCGGACTACAGCTAGAACTGTTCATTTCAAATATTATATTACCATTCTTTTATTTTACAGTAAAAAAGTCAGCCTAATGGAGTGGTTTTCAACCTTTTTGATACCAGGACCCACTATTTATTCAGCATTTGAGCCACTATTTGATGACATTTTATTTGATGACCCAAAACTAAAGATTTCTTTTGCTTTTGTCCACAATTCCAGGCTGGATTTGGAAAGAAAACAGGCAAACATACAGATCAAAATGACCATTAATTTTCTACATTCTCTAGTTGTGTAGACTTGGGGTAATTCAGATGATGAATATTTTAACTCTTGAGAGTAGACATGAAACCGCTCTCAAAGAGTTACATCTGGTTAACCAACTTTCCATTATTTAGCCTGGGGAACACCTGGGATCGTCTCAGGGACCACTGGTGATCCCCGGACCACCTGTTGAAAATCCCTGGCCTAATGTATGGGTGTCAACACCTTTTAACTTTTACCAGATCAACATGGTCTATACCCACCAAATATCATCCCACTGCTGTTGCATAATAACACTTGGAATGGGAAATGGAGAGAACAAACTGGAACTAGTAGGTTGTTTTTAATTTGCTTTGCTTAACTTTGAAATTCTAGTTATGTTTGTGTATGTCACAGGCCCTTTTTGGTGTCAATCAATCAATTTTTTTTTTAATTTTAGGGGACACAACATGCCATGTAGTCCAACCGCAAAGCCTTTGTGATCAGGTCGTACATTTCGGGCACGCCTGGCCCCAGTGCTAATATTATATTACTAGGATAGGAATGGTATGGCATTTCATCAATGGTATTTAGCTATTTAGTCATGTGTTTATCTACCGCAGTTGAGACATCACTGCTCTCATTGTCGCTGTTCTCAGGGATACAGGAAGGAGGACACTGAAATAGGGTAGATGGCACGCGACCATTTCCCACAACAAATGGGCTAAAGCCTCCCGATGGTATTCTAAATTATCGAGAGCTTACCGTTGTAGCGCGCGCGCACACACACACACACACACACACACACACACACACACACACACACACACACACAGATGCTCTCTCTCAGGGAGCACTATGCTGTATGTCAGTGGATTGTGGTTGAGTTGTGATATAAGCTGTGCCCTGAGGAATGTCTGCCTGTCTGTCTGTTGGCTAGTGATGACGTTTAGCCCTGATGACAGAGAGCAGACAGACCGCAGTAGTAGTAGATGAAAAAGAAATAAGAAATAAATAAAACAGAAGGAAGAAGGAAGGCTGGCATCCTCAGATATTAACCACTTGTTGTACCCATAACTGCCTGGGGGTGGGTGGGGGACTATATAGTGTGTGTGTGCGTGTGTATGTGTGGAGGGGGTGTGTGCCAGTGGCTGAACCACTATTTTTTACACAGCACGACCAGCACGAGCGCAGACCATTCTGAGCCTCCAATTCATTGTGCTATTCAGACATGAAGCAACATGACAACTTCACAGACAGAGGCTGGGCTGGGGCTATCATTTATCTGTGAGAAACTGTGAATCCAGCTGCACAGTAAAATTGTCAGTGTTCATTTGTTACAGAGAGTGTGCATGGATGGACCCATACGGGTCCATTTGTACACCCGCAAGAGTTACACTGAATGCTGAAGGCAGTGTCCTGAGCAGCTGGAGCAGGCAGACAGCCCCTCTTAGGACACGCACGCACGCACGCACGCACGCACGCACACACACACACACACACACACACACACACACACACACACACACACACACACACACACACACACACACACACACACACACACACTCTGAACAGGAACAGATGGACAGCTGTAGCTAACATCTGGCAGGCCAACAAAGCCAACATCAGGTGAAGGTAGCCAGTAGGAAGAAGGTCTAAATGAAGTTATTGCTATCATGTCTTTCTGTGTGTGTGTGTGTGTGTGTGTGTGTGTGTGTGTGTGTGTGTGTGTGTGTGTGTGTGTGTGTGTGTGTGTGTGTGTGTGTGTGTGTGTGTGTGTGTGTGTGTGTGTGTGTGTGTGTGTGTGTGTGTGTGCGCGTGCGTGTGTAGTTCAGTTCACACACTTAAAAACAAACTAGTTCCATTCATAGTTCATAATTCATAATTTTAACTAAACTTTGTTCCAAAAAGTAACAATTTTATTCTTGTTCATTATCTTTTCTCTCTCTCTCCCTCTCTTTTGGGTTGCACTGCAGTTATTGCAGCCCATAGCCATATAGCGGTACAACCACAGACTGTATTCCTATTGGGAATGAAGTCCAAACCTAAAAATAATAATTCATCATTTTCCTATTAATTATGGGCCAATATGTGAAAGCCTTTGTGAAGGCTCTCAGTTCAGTTCTCATCGCCTGCCCATCTCTGCATGCTTAAATTGGTCTTCATAACACATTGTGAGCTTGTGGATCCGCTATATTTTTTTAGCAATGAACGCATTGTACGATGAAGAATAATTCAGGCATCGCTGGCTGCGCTTCATTCACAGTAGGAGTAAGTTTGCCAGTTTGGGACGGATGGAAGATCATGCAAGTTGAATGCCATCTGCAGTGACGGCTGTTAATCTGTGTTGTAGGGTTTATTGGTGGCTTTTCCGCGACATCTGAGGTTTTCAACCAGTGGTCCAGGGACCACCAGTGGTCCTTGAGAGGGTTCCAGGTGGTCCCCAGCTAAATGATGGAAAGTTGGACCCTTGGACCCAAGTGGACCCTTGTGGGTCCAATTGATTTCATGTTTACACTCCCAAGAGTTAAAATATTCATCATCTGAATGAACGCAAGACTTGGATGTAGACGAATGGTCATTTTTATCTACAGTATGTTTTCCTGTTTTGTTTCCAAAATCCAGCCTGGTATTGTGGAGAAAAGCAAAAGAAATCTTTAGTTTTGGGGTCTGTGGGGCTAAAATGTCCTCAAATGTTGGTCCGTGGCTCAAATTCTGAATTGGCCCCTAGTATCAAAAAGGTTGACAACCATGGTGCTACCTATAGAGCTGCGCAGTGACGTCACCGCCCCTGTTCCGGAAGTCTTTTCCCCATTCATTTTTCTCATAGACTTTTCGAAAATAATTTATATCAAGACGATTACGCCGCGGCCAAAGCCAACTCAGGTCGTGACAAATCATGACAACAAACACAATATCGTCATATAATATATAATTAGGAAGAAGTAGAAAACGGCATGATACAAGACTTTTTGTTTCGTTTTTCATCTTAGAAATTATTTTATTGTCCCAAAAGTTTGTGTGTGTCATCATGATTCGTCACGACTCGAGTTGGCTTTGTCCGCGGCGTAATCGTCTTGATATAAATTATTTTCGAAAAGTCTATGAGAAAAATGAATTGGGAAAAGACTTCGGGAACAGGGGCGGTGACGTCACTGCGCAGCTCTATTAAAAAACATATGCCAAAACCGCTCAATAATCCTACTTTATTTTTCCAACTGTCCCAGGCGTCACAGGTGTATGTGCACGGCAACCTGGCCCTTTAGGCCTAGATTGCATCTCAGACTTCTCACTGGCGGTATCATCCTGTATATTGGTTATTAATTAGTGCACCTTATCCTGGAATGAAATTGAGTCTGTTTTTTTTTTATTTTTAATTCCCCTCTAAGTGTGGAGGCACATGCAGAGGTTTCACTACTACTCCCGCTGAGGCTACCATGGAAACAGCCCCATTTCTCATTGAGATAGTGTTCCAGAATACAAAGTGATGCTGTCAAGCCAGAGACAGGGAGAGGCCGAGAGCTGGCCTCATTAGGAGCAGTGATTGAGGGATAGGGGGGAGCAGTGAGGGTTAGTATGTACTGTGCAGTGCTAGCATATCAATAGCCAGGGATGATACTGCTGTACTGACGGCGCAGGATGAGCTAAGCAAAATGTGACAGCGTTGAACCCCTGTGGGAATACTAAGAAAAGAACTGATGCACAGACAACACGCGGTGAGGGCGTCAATCTGTGCTATTCGTTGTGTTTTTGAAAATATTTGTTCTGTTATCGGTAAAATAAATAAATGGTAAACATCCAAGGTGCTTCACACCTTGGTGCATTACATTCACCGATAGAGATGAGTCGTTCTGCTCCTTTCATGACGTCGCCCATGGTCCAGAAATGATTTCTCCATTCATTATCCTCATATACTTCAAAAAGGATTTATATAAAGCCGATTATACGCCATGGACAAAGCCAACACGGGTCGTGACAACACACACAATATTATCATAAAATATCTAGTTCCCAGGAAGAAAAACTTTTTGTTTTGTCTTGTTTTTCTTCTTAGAAAGTATTTGATTGTCCCAAAACATTGTGTGTGTTGTCATGATGATTTGTCACGACCCGAGCTGGCTTTGTCAGCGGCGTAATCATCTTTATATAGATCATTTTTTAAAAGTCACTGAGTAAAATGAATTGGGGGATTCATTTCTGGACCACGGGTGAAAGGAGCGGGACTGCTCGGCTCTATTCTCAAGCACATTCATGCACCAACGGCGGCCATGCAAGCCATTAATCTGCTCATCGGCAGCATGTAGGGCTTCAATCAGTGTCTGGCAGACTGGCTCAAGGACACATTGACACTAACCCAGGATTGAACGCCGCTCTACCTCTTGAGCCACTGCTGTCCAATTGATTAGTTTGATGAAGTCTGCAGTTCTCACCGAAGGAAAGATCATTATTTCAGTTTGGTCTAAGCAGATGTAGACTTCACCAATAGACCTTTAGCTAAGCCCCTCCCCAAACTGCTATGGTCCAATCACAGCTAAACATAACATGTGATAGACAAACCTCTCCACCAATAGTGAAGCCATAATTGTTTAAAAAAATAATGTCTCACACACGTTTTTCCACTGCATAGGGCAGGGGTGGGCAATTATTTTTCCCAAGGGGCCAAATGAGATGCATGAAATATTGTGGAGGGCCAAGACTAAAGGCTGAATCAATGTCTGCGTAATATTAATTTAATTTCAAGATAAAAGTAAGAGTAAGACACTTTTGACACCAGGGCCCTCTATTTATTCAGTATATTGAGCCACGGACCACCATTTGCTGACATTTTAGCCCCACAGATCCCAAAACTTTCTTCAAGATTTCTTTTGTTTTTGTCCACAATTCCAGGCTGGATTTGGGAAACAAAACAGGATAACAAAAATGACCATTCTCTTACATTCTCTGATGAATGAATGTGTAGACTTGGGCTAATTCAGATGATGAATATTTTTACTCTTGAGAGTGTAAAAATGAAACCAAATGGACCCGCAAGGGTCCATTTGGTTTCATTTATACGCTCTCAAAGAGTTACATCTGGTTAACCAACTTTCCATATTTAACTTGGAACTCTCTCCACTCTCTCCACTGGTGGTCCCCGGGCCGGTCAGAGTCAGCCAAAGGGCCACATTTGGCCCCCGGGCCGCATAATGCCCAGGTATGGGATAGGGCATGCCTTGTTGATGGATTTGGAAGAGATTTTTTGAAGGCCTGGTTCCAAAAATAAACCAGTATTTATTGTGTAGTCCATGATAGATGATAAGCCCGGCTGTAATACGTAAAGTTCTATTGACCTGCCTGACACACCTACCGTAGCAACTTAGTTAATACCGTATGTCTGGTTTATTATTAGTGGGGTTGCCAAGGGGAACGCTATTGTGATGGCTGTAAACTTTTATGTAAACCTTTTCTTTGATGTTTATTTTGTAAACTTCTTTTCAGCCAATCACTGATTGGCTTGTGATGGCTTCTTTCTGTAAACTTTTTTCTACTTTTTCTACTTCCAGCCAATGAGAAATCACTGTTCTAGGACTCTAGGTGACATAACTAAAGCATGTTTCAAAATTGGTAGGCCATCAGGGGGTACTGTATTATTGGCTGAGAATGAGTATGTTAATCGGTGCGCGGTCTTCGGTGGTCGGCATTCAGTGTGTTGGTTGCTAACCGAAGTAAAAGACCTTCATAGCTAATGTCATGAGTATTGGCCCGCTCCACTCACGCACGCGAGTAGGCAATGGCCTATTTGTGCACATCACGCAAGTTTGCACTCTACCGAGTGCTGATGTAGTGTAGTTTGTTTTGTTCTTCTATTTGTTCTGAATTAAATTCTAATAGAAACATCATTAAGGATCTACATCCCTGACGTCCAACTGTAGTAAATGGGACTTGCTGTCACAGTTAAGTCCATATATGGAGTTCAGTATTGGCCAGCTCTACCTCTGACATCAAACCTTTAGTTCTCCATATATGGATATATGTCATTTGATACTTCCCCTTTTCCGATTTCCATCGGAACTCTAGACAGGTCTGCCCTAAAGTTATTCATGCAGCCGTGCACGGCAGCCGGTGAAAACTAGAGTTTTCACCAGGCCCACCTGTCCATTCAAAGTTCAAACTCTAGACTGGCCTGTCAAAAGTTATTCTGCACCCGCAGTTCTCCACAAGCCAAAAATGAAGGCCCAGGGCAGGGGTGCCCACACTTTTTGACTTGAGATCTACTTTCAAAATAACCAGCTCAACAAGGTACCTGTATACCCACCCAAAAATACAGTATATATACTATTGTTGAAAATAGTTTAAATAATGAAATATCAGGCCCTATTTGGACCGTATTTGGCAGGGGTTTTGTATTTGATCTGTAATACTACTGATACCGTTTGTGCACAGCAAAACAACAAAACATTCCATTGTAATTTTTAATCAATCAAGTCACCTTATTTCAAGTTGCATTTGCCAAAAATATTTTTTAATATAGTTTTTAGGGGAGTGTTATCTGATCTATCTGCACAGCCATTGTGATCTACTCGTAGATCACAATCTAACTTTTGGGTACCCCTGGCTCAGGCCATACCTGGAGCCACATGAAAGCCTGTACACTTAAGAGAATATCCTCTGCGTTACCATCCTTACTGTAGATCTCTATTAAACTGTATGGAGCCGAGCTGTTCTTCTAACACCCTGTACACTCAGGACATGCACCTTTATATGTCCAGTACAATGTCTGTGTACAATTACACAGGTGCTTTCCCGGTACAGCATGTTGCTGTGTCCTCCTCTACGGAGCTGAATTTGATTCCATGCCTTGTACATGTGTATACATGCTGTGAAGACATCCTTTCTGCACCACGCTGGAAATAGTTCCCTGGGCATGAGCAACAGTGGAAAATCTAATTTGTATAATGAATATTTGTAACTCCATTCCTCAGTGCCTCCATCATCTTGTTATCAGATATGACCCGACTGAGGCTCTAAGCCTAAACCAATTGGCACCAAATTAATTCAAGTGCTGAAAATGTCACTTAACTAGTCCTGTAATAACTGATAATAGAATAATAACACAACACCCACTCAAAGATTTGGACCACCTTCGTTCTGTAGCACCTGGATCATCTAGACAAATCTTACTAGATGGTTACTACTTACTAGATAGGTTACTAATAGAAAACAAAGACGTTTTTCACAAAAAAAGCCTTTCTATCAATCAGATCCATTGTGATAAGTGGTAATAATTGGTGAAGTGCGTTTAGGTGAAGGTTAAAGGTGGGGTAAGTGATTTGAAATTCATCCTGTAGTTCCAGCCTGGTGCACTAGGGGCGCCAAACAGTAGCTACACTATGTGAGCCTGCTGCTCGATCCTGATTGGAGGAGAATTCGCCACCACCTGGGGAACTTTTATTAGCTCCTCTGCTAACGTGGGGGAGGGGGAAACTCCATATATGGTCTGCACACCTTATAATAGAACATTTTACTAGAAAAAAATATTTTTTGGGTGATATCTGACAAAAGTGAAATCACTTCCCCTACCTTTAAGGTGAAGCCATAAAAACTACACTGCGGTGAAAACTCTTCACCTAAACTCACTTCACCCTGGAGTATGTTTGAGCTTTTAGACTATGCATTCATTCTTTGCGGATTATTCGCTGTGAACTTTTAAGGGAGCTGAAATGCCCTTGGGTGCAATTCCAGATCGCTTGGTGTAGCCAGGTATGGTGTAAGTCCTCTCATTGGCTGCGTGGCAGCAAATCAGGTTTGGTGCCGTGCTCATTGGTTGCATGGCAGCAAATCAGGTCTGGGCCCTTGAGGTAGGCCCGAAAGCCTATACCACCAGGCCTGGGCCTGGGCCTACCAAATAGTTATCCAGAATAATTAAAACCAGTCATCAAGAGCTTCAAATCATGATGAACAAAGCAGGGGAGTGCAGTAACATTTTTAATTGGGGGGGTCAGGTGATTTCTGAACCTTTTGACTTGCAGGTTTTAATTATTCTGGGTAATTATTTGGTAAGCTCAGGCCCAGGGCTGGTGGTATAGGCTTTCGGCCTACCCAAGGCCGCAGACCTGATTTGCTGCCATGCAACCAATGAGCACGGCCCCAAACCTGATTTGCTGCCATGCAGCCAATGAGAGGACTTACACCATACCTGGCTACACCAAGCGATCTGGAATTGCACCCAATGTCTGTCAAGTGACAAAGAAATGTCACACTGTCATTAACGCATCATTTATGTGACAGCCGTGTCAGTAGCCGATATGTAGCTTGCACCAACACATTGCTGTGTGCATTTATCATGACATGACAAGATGGATTTTTCAGCTTTTAATAATCGATGGATTGTATAAATATGTAGCCAAGTATGTGCCCACCACAACTATTATGAACCTTATGAACGCTAACAAATCTTAACTTCACATCTACAGAGGCACATCTCTACAGCATAGAGTTATACAGTACATGCAGCTCTAAATCAGCGTGTGGTTGACTGCTTTTTGAATATGCAGAGGCCATGCTGGCTATGAAAATAACTGTCACATTCACATGTATCTGTACAGTAATATTATGCATATATTTACATATTTATATATATCTACGCACACATGCTTGCATACTGTAAAGCACAGGCGCACATGTGTGTGCAGTTGCGCACACACTCCACACACAAGCGGACAAGCTCATGCATTGCAGCGAGGCATTTGGTCAAGTCTCTAATGCAGGAGTTTTCAACAGGTGGTCAGGGGACCACCAGTGGTCCCTGAGAGGATTCCAGGTGGTCCCCAGGCTAAATGATGGACAGTTGGTAACCAATTGGACCCTTATAGGTTTGTAGCTCTAGAGAACGTAAAATGAAACCAAATGGACCCGTTTCATTTTACACTCTCAAGAGTTAAATTATATTTAAACACCTGAATTACTTAATTTTCAAGAATCTACACAATTAGAAAATGTAGAAGAATTGTGATATTGACCAACGTTTTGCCAGTTATCTCTCCTAAATTGTGGACACAAACTTGAAAAAAATGCAGAATAATAGTGGGCCCTGGTATGAAAAACCCAAAACAAAAAAAAACAAAAAAAAAAACGGTGTGACTTCCCCAAGGGCTTGTCTGGGTAAATGTGTGTGCAATCGTCAGCTCCTGACTGGACTGTGTTTGTCCAAGGTGTTGGTGTGGAACGGTGTGAGTGATGTGCTGGGATGTATCAGGATGATCTCCTCCTCCTGTCTGCCGCTTCCTCTCTTGTCTGTCTATCCTGCTTTCACAGTGTCTGTTGTGATTTCTCTCTTTCTCCGGCCGGGCTTCAGATCTTTCTGTCACAACGTCTTTCTTTATCTGACAGTGGAGTCTTTTGCTTTCCTCCCCGCCTCCGCCTTTGATCTGTCATGTTCTCTCTGCCCTGCTCTTCTTCGTCACTACTTCCGTCTCTCTATCCCTCTTGGTTTTCCTTCTCTCTGTGAAATAGTTCAGTTTTCAAATAGCCTGACTGACAGGCCTCATGTTGCCATGGAGCATCGTACCCTGGCCTTTGTGAAGGCTTGTAAGGAAAACGTGTATGTTACATGTTGTAAAACAACATTGCATTAGATCGTATGAAAAAAAAAACTGAACGTTCAGCTTCATCCGTTTGTTTATATCCAACTACATGGCGGCTATGATGCATAGTGCACACGCATGTGAGCACACTGGGTCGATAGAGTGAGAAAAGCTCCTCCCATGCTGCTGTTCTGGGCTATACACAGCACTTCTGTGGAGTCACATAGAGGCTGACGTGACATCCGGTCTGACAACAACACAGATTATTTTAAGATGACACAACTTCCTGCTTTAGAGCTTTGGAGCTACAAAATAAGGGTGCATCTGTGCAATTGCTAGCACTGGCTGACAAATGGGAGATAAGGCCCAAATGGGAGATTATAGCGTGGCCCTGAAAGGGTTTTAATTAGGAAATTATGACCGATATCTAATCTCTGATTTAAGATATATTTTCCTGTAAGAAGCCCTGAAGGCAAGAAGCACATTTGCCAAAGCGCTGGTTGGCTCTGTGGCCTCTGTCCATCATGAAGAGGTACTGTAGGCGTCCAGCTGTCCGGTGTAGTTCCAGACTCGATGTCAGAAATTGTGTTGTAGAAATAAATTGTCTGGCTACTTGAGACTATCATGGATCCGTCTATAGTCGGTATACTGTTGCTGACTTGGCAGTATGTGTGAGTCTAATGGCAAATACTTTGTATTTTTAGTCTGTGGCAGTTATCAGAAAAAAACTCTGCTACACCCAGCGATTCACCTACTGCATAATCAATCTACTGTGTGTTGAGCACCATGATATTACATGCTGTTACTCATCTGTAATTGAAGTCTAACAAGGCAAAGGTAGCAGTAATTCTTGGGCTTTCATTGTGCTGAGCCGGCTTGTCAATGTAACAGTTCATTATTTTTTCTTTCTGACAACTAATAATCTTGTATCAGGTGGTATTAGGTGGTAATAGTCTATGTTTTAGTGGGAGCCAATGAAGGGTGAATGAATGACACATGCTTGAAGACAGGAAAGCGTGCAGACACCTTGACCAATCTACGGTATTTCTAGGTGATCCTCCATGGTTGGAACATTACATTGAAACTGATGTACAGTAATGGTACTTTTAATTTGTACAATGCTGTAATAAAATTTAAGCAAATTGAGGGTCCGTTTAACAACAAAATCTCACCATGCAGTAGCATGAATGTGGCCTCAGGGGCTTTTGTCAAATCATGTTGATGGAAATCACTCCAGGCTGTTTTCTGGCATTAAAACACATCCACTACTTTATTATGCCTAGTAGCGGGAGATGTGGTTTGCAGCAAGCGATCAAGCACAACCCATAACAGACAATATACAGAAAATCTAAGTAAGCACAGACGTTTGAGATGAATTCTAGGACATGAGCTTGTTTGAACCAACAGAGATGTCTATTTAGTCCCCATTTTCTGTCTGCATACTTTACCTTTTACTGATGTCCAATGTCGTCTTTTTGTCTTGAAAGCTGACCTTGTATCCGTTCCTCTCTGGCTCTCGCCAGGCGTCTTGACGTCACAGAACCTTGTTAAGCATTCCTGACAACATTGCTTAGACATCTAGGAGGATGACCGAAGGACATAGAAGACACTTGAAAGCACATATAAAGGAGGCAATGACGGACTCACTGGAAGAGTCTTTTCCAGAGAGTCCACTTGTGGAATGTGGTTCCACTTTAATAAGCTGGAGGGGGACAATGAGAGAAGGCTGAGAGAATCAACGATGGAGAGATTGAGCCAAAATGATATTGTGCAGTTTGTGCCGTGGGTTAAAGGGGGCCGAGCCTAGTAGAGGCGGTTATTGACAGGGAAAATCTCCCAACAGTGACGTCTGGCTGGTTATAAAACCTAGAAGAACAATATATGAAAAAATAATGTTATGGAGACCTACAGATTATTACTACTAACATTTAGCATGATAAATTTATATTTATTTTCTTTAACACTGACAGATCATGACATACAGAATCTGGTGGGATTTGGTTATATTACTCATCAGCTCTATATAACTAGTTGGAATGCCTTGGCAGCTCAACCAGTTACCACCTACACAGTAAAATGTCCAGTGTTAATTTAACTCTAATGGCTATATGTGTGTACATCAGATTCGCAGTGGGAATTGTTGCTGTCGACTGGTTTATGTAGAATCAAGAATTAATGACGATTATTCATAAAATAAGTGTATAATTTATGAACTCCGAGAAGCAATATTGCATCAAATGTATATCACATCTACACTATCTTGTTTCCAGATGAATGCTGAATCATTTGCACAATCCTTTCTTAAATGTGCGCACCTGGTTTTGTCAAACAAGGTGCGCTTAAAATGACGAGCAAATATATCAAATATGCCTGATCAGTTCCTTGGTAGGTCCTTGTCTGAAATGCTGGGTCAAAAGCTTGGTATATACTGTATGTGTAAAGTGCACATTTTTATACACTAAGGATTTCACTGTGTTGTAGCCTAAAGACTTCTTTTGTTGCAAGTGATGCAACAGTGTTGCAAACAGTGTTGCAAATTCAGCTAGAAGGAGAGGAAACCTTTCACTTAGTTTGTAGTGAAGAGCATGAATGAATGTGACAAAAAGCTTTTTTGTCCCTACTAACATCATCGCTTTGTGTCTTGTCGTGCTCAGAGAAGTGGCCCAGATCGACCAGTTCCTGCAGGAGACGGCTGCGCGCGAGGCCAACGCCAAGGTCCGTCTGCAGCAGTTCATTGAGGAGCTGCTGGACAGGGCGGACCGCGCTGAGAAGCAACTCCAGATCATCAGCAGCTGTGGAACCACACCCAATGGCAGTCTGGGACGCTGCAGCCTGCAGGGATCAAAGGGGAACAATGGACGCCAGGTAAAGAGAAGGATTGTATGGGGTCCTAACGCATTCCCTGCAGTTGATTCAGTGGTCTACCGCTGTGGATACAGATCTACGTCAAATGGTTTAAGATGGCTTGCCATTATAAACCATAATACTACCATACAATAGCAATGGGGATGCTAGGCCATTAAACAGATGTACCATCAGCAAGATGGTTGTGCGCTGGATTTCTTTCCCAGATTGTACCCCTGGTTAAAATGAGCTTTATTCGACGGACCACCGCCAAACAACGGAACTTTGCGGTTATACAATAAGCAATTAGTCAGGTCCGTCACAACACACATCGTTAGTGTACACCCGGTTCCATTTTTTTGCATTCCAGTGGATCCTTCAAATTAAGGATTTTTTTTACTGAAAAATGCTGGTGGTTAACAGGCGAATACTGGTGGAGTTACACACCCCATGAATTAGTTTGATATTTTATTTTGTTTGTTTGCATTCCTTAAGCCAAAATACTCATTTAAGGAGGTTGGTGGGCGTATATTTTATTTTATTTGTATGTTTTTATTTTTCAAAAGCTGAGAGACCCATCTGAAATGCAGGCACATGAGGAAGGTGCTGGCAAAATGCGTCCTAACCACATGAACGCTAGAGCCACTATGAGTGAATATTAGACAACAAATATACAGTATATAGCTATACTAGCTTGTAATATGTTGTTGGTTTGTAGATGGGCTATTTTCAATGAAGGGTTTTTGTTTAGAGGGAACAAAGGTGTACTAATTATAGAGCAAGTATGATTACTACAGCTGTTATTTTTTTTGTTTTAGGCTTTGTGCCTTTATTGAAAGTTGTTAGTGAAGACAGACAGGAAAGTGGGAGAGAGAGAAGTGGAGACACACGCAGCCAAGATCGTCATGAACGGGACTTGAACACGTGACATGTCATACTGTCAGGCCAAGCTTATTATGTGGCATGCGCCTCGGCGCCCCAAAGACTACATCTATTCAAGATTCTCTTAAATAAAAGTTGTGAAAATGTGGTGGTAGTGCATTGTGTCGAGTGTACGGTAGAGACACTGTATAGTCTGGCCACAGTCTTTTGGGGTTTTGGCAGTGTGAACCCCCTGAGCAATTTAGTTGAACAGCCCTGAAGTATAGGCTTCTAAGTGGTGTAACACTCCACCTTCAACAGGCATGTTTACTCGCAAGAGTGTTTGTGGTTTGAACCGGTCCATGAGGAAAGTGCTGAATGTATTTTAGTTGCCAGGGGCAGAAACCTTGTATCTCCATGGTTCTGATTTAGTTTTGTTTGCAAATGAATTCCCTATACTTCACCACACAAAAGCAATGACAGTAGAACAGCAAACTCAGTAGTAGAAACTCACAACATATCAGGATGTGACAATTGGTGTGCAGGTTTCGACACCCATCCTTTCCAACCGATAGACGTTTTTATAGTTAATATATTCATACTTTTTGCTCAAAAGAGAGTTTGACTGCTTCACGCAAAGAGGGGCATCTGGCCCCCCTACTCCCCTGTCAGGTGAAAAAAAGCAGTTGGGACTCCTCGTGCATAGATGGAAGCATGATCCCCCAGGTTGGTAGATGAAGTGCACTGCCCAAGATTCCATTAGATTACGTCAAATCAAGCCTGTGATTGAGTTATCTGGGATGATATTTAATTACTATTAAAACTGGCTCTCTGGTATATTGCACATAACATGATTGAATGCATGAAGAATTGAATGCAACTAATTGTTTTACTTTATCAACCCAATTGACTTACTTTTCTCATTATACTATAGGAAAGCAGTGCTCTGGCAAAGATCATGGAACATTAAACTGAGCTTTAATTATGTATTTTCTGTTCTTAAAGGATACAGTTAGATTTTTTTGAAGGAATATTACTTTTTTGCTGTCTTCCTGGGACGTCCTCATTAACCAGTGCTATGTGTTGAAACACAGTCCAGTGGCTCCAGCCTTTGACCATTTTGTTTCTATTTTGCCCTGCTGTGTATTTGAGATTGACATCCCGGCATTAGATCTTTGATTCTGGGTGAAAAAATGTGTTACAAAATCATGGGATTTAAAAAAAAAAAAAAGAGAGAGTGGCCCACTTCACTTCACTTTTCATAGAGCATGTTTTTGTGTTTGTTGAGAAAGATGAGGTAAACAGAACTATGACAGATTGCTTCGATGTGGTACAGGAGAAAATATTTGATTGACTATATAGGGGTCCTATAGGTAGCAGTGCATGAGCACTACATACTGATCGCAATGTTCGTTGAACTGAAACTGTCAGGGCAGTTCATATAGCAAGAAGAATGAATCCTCAGCTGTTCAAAGAAGCCATTCTTTTTGAATAATGCATCAGCATTGATTTTACAGAGTAACATGCCTCTGTAGTCCATCGCCAGGCTAGAGCATAATGGACTTAATGACGGAGGAGACAACAGCGCCTTTAATGGTACTGACAATATGTCAACCTTCAGAAACTAGTGGCTGTACATGACAAGACTTGCATTTGTTCTAACTGTTGCAATGTACAGGAATGGCAGATTCTCACATGAATTCACAGCGGACATATACTGTAGAATTTCACTGTATATACTGGGAAGGGCGTAAAATGTGTGCTAATTAGTAAGACGAGGCAGGGCCTTGGGCCAGCCCAATTAGGGCCCAGGAAAGGCCGGAGGCTTTAATTTTCGTGCCTGTTGACAACTGGTTACCTAGTTTTTGCCGGCTACCTACTAGGTACAGCTGTACTAATAACTTTGGGGTAGTGCAAAGGGAGACATCGAGAAAAAAAAGGATGGGTGGGGAATGACCAACATATGGAATATCAAAACAGGTTGGCTCCATATATGGAGAAGGTGATTATCCAGTCTTCTCCGTGTTTGGCTGCAGGTTTTGATGAGGTCTCTGTCATGATATTCATATGGAGACGGCCATATATGGAGTGTGTCCCAAGCTGTGGTGGACTGACGGCCGTATTTGGGGTGTGCCATGAGGTGTGACAGACCGATGGACGGACCTGAATGACTGACTGGCATGTTTTCATAGTAATTGCGACATGTTGGCCACTCCACCTGGGAGCAGCACTCCAAGCCTGCGTTTTTCCACAGTGAATTACCCACACATCTCTTTGTAATTTCAAAATGTCGCCTATTGAGCCAAACATTCCAGCCGCAAAAATAAAACCGCTTGTCAATTGCAATACAGTGAGTGAGTGAACAAACCAAGGACAGTACGCGTCACTCAGCATGCATTGCTAGGTGACTGGTTGAGTGGTTCAGCACCACTCCCAATGGACAGAGACAGGCAATGTGTGGCGTGGACCAGCATCATAACATACCAGAGCAAAACGGGATAAAGTGCCATCACCTGAAGTAGATTCAGTGGTCTATAACAGTGGTTTTCAACGTTTTTCATACCAGGGCCCACTATTTATTCTGCATTTCAGCCACGGACCACCTTTGAATCTCTCAAACCCAAAAGTGAGGATTTTCAAGTTTTTGTCTACAGATAACTAGCAAAACGTTGGTCAAAATCTCAATTCTTCTACATTTTCTAATTGTGTAGATTCTTGATAATTAAGTCATTCACATGTTTAAATATAATTTAACTCTTGAGTGTAAAATGAAATCAAATGCCATTTGGTTTCATTTTATTAGGGGCCTTTTTTAGGCTTTCAAGAGTTACAGATCTATAAGGGTCCATTTGGTTACCAACTGTCCATCATTTAGCTGCATGGGGACCACCTGTTGAAAACCCCTGGTCTATAAGTTCTATTCAGAGATAAAGGCAGGCAGAGCTGCGCATAAACCTATAAAATAAGCAACACGCACTCAAGATCGTCGCCAGCATAATAATGAAATGAAAATAATACATGCATATTGCCATGAACACAGTATATAATAATGAAACATGACAGCCTAGTGAGCCGTAGGCATAGAGCTATATATGAACTAGAGAGCGGGTTGCCCCGCTCCACTATTCATTTCAATTAAAGTTGTTCACTGGGCGTTTGAAGCACACGGAATAAAGATCCATTTCATTTTCTCGATTTTGGCAACACCAAAAAAATTGTGTCGCCTAAGTGATAACTCACTTGAACATTCCTGAATTGATTCATAAACTAGTGTGTTAAACACCAGCTGTGCTCTCCTTTTGCTCAAGCTGCTCTTTTGGATTGGACGTAGGGCTTGGGGTGTTTGTATTCCTTTTTCCCCCCATGGGCATCACTGATGCCAGGATAGACCACTCCCCCCCTGCCCATCCAATCCATCCACAGCTCCTCATGTTGTCAAAAGCCCCTGGTGTTCACATCACACAAGACAAAACTCCCTCCCACATCCTCACCACGTGGGCCACCAAAGAGAGCGTCTTTGTACAGCGCAGCAGCACCTCTGACTGCAACTCCCTGAAAAGGGTAGTGAGAACAGCTGAGAATATCATCTCTGCCGCCAATTATAGACATCTACCACTCATGCTGCACAGGGAGGGCCTCCAGTGCAGAGAGAGATCCCTACCACCGCTCCCACGGATGGACCGCTCACCCTTCTGCCTTCTGGGAAAATGTGCTGCAGCATCAGGGCTTGCAGTTGCAACACAAGACAGTTTCTTCCTCCCCCTCGTCGGTCAGGATACTCCCTGGCCAAACCTCCCTCACATGTCATGCCATCAACATAAGGCATATTCTCCCAGCCATGTTTGCGACCCCTTTCCCAAATACATCACCACCAGAGATGAGAGATGAGTAATATAAAATAAGAAGGGAGATGAGCTAAGGCGATTTTATTTTGAGCTGAAAAAAACTGCGATGAACAGGCTGCAACCTAGTGTTTTTGCGTCAGACATACAAAGTCATCTAGTGTTACAGCTGAGGGGTCAGAAACTGAGCGCTCGAGAGCTGTTCGTGCAGCTTTTTTGCGGATGGGGGCACAAAAGTTATACGAAAAAGTAATGTGTAGTTATTAATTACACATTACTCGTGAGCCCTAGTAATAAGTAATGTAATATTATTACTTGCCTAAAGGGTTAAATAAGTAATACGTAATTACTCTCCTAAGTAATGTTTCCCAGCACTGATTACCACTTGGTAGTTTATGAACATTTGAGGAACACCACTCAAACTATTGTCGTAGTTATCATGTTATTACTGTAGCAAACTCTGTACCTGGATAAAATTACCTTTGTATGACTGGATAACAAATCCAACTTTTCAACTTGACTTTTATTCTTTGGTTGGTGTTTGGCACCTCGGGTCTGGGAGTGACTGGAAATTATCTGTCTTACTGTATCATCACCAATGCAAGACATTCAATTGGCTCCTGTCCTTCTATTTATAACTGTTTTAAGCCTAAGACATACTTTGTCATTTGTCACACTGGCGCTGAAGTCAACACATCGTGCTTAAAAATGAGTTATTTTCAGCGAGCCATGACCGCTGTGTCACCACCTCATAACTGAGGCTTTACTCATGGAATGATTTACGTACGTCTTATAAGACAACTCACACACACTCACACTCACCGACTGAACATGCTCCAGTGTGCAGTGTGCAACATGCCACCATTCCCCTCTCTTTCTCAGCGTTATTAAGTTGTGATTAAATTAAATGGATCTACTATATATTCCCGGGATCATTTCTATTCTTAGAGGTGTGTCTTATTTGAGTCATTATCTAACACCCTGACACTCCACTGAGGGAGGCAGATGAACAACCTCACCATTGCACAACCCGGTAGTTGCCATGGATACCAGCGCCTGCTCACGTCCTCCTGTTTTGTAAAGAGAAGTGCTATAGAGATGCAGGACCTGAGAGGATGCTGGCGTGGTTCGCCGCTCCTCCATCTGCGTTAAATTCTAGTAGCTTCCAGTCCGTTTTGAATCGCTTTATTTCGATTTTCACAGTTTTTCCAGTCCTGATATTAATCCGTAATACTGATGCTATGGTCACAGTTTCTCATTTCTCAGTTATATCTCAAATACAGATCAATCTGATTATGAATCTGTCAATCAAAGTAAAAATCGTACGATTAGTCACACATGTTACCGAGGTGAATTTTGTTCTCCGCATTTGACCCATCTCTTGGAGTGGTGAGCCGCAGCGTGCGCAGTGCTTTTTTGACCCTCAGTCAAACCCTTTAAAGGGGAATTCCACCTATTTTCAACATTTTACTATGTCATTAATAGAGATATTGTGTGGACATGATAAAAAGGTTACCTCATTCTGTGTTTCTTGGAGGTCTGAAAAAAATCACTAACATGGTGAAACAATATCATCAAGTTGTGTTTCACCATGTTAATGATTTTTCTTTTAGGACCTATTTGTCTGAGAGTGTACAAATGGAACCAAATGGACCCGTTAGGGCTCATTTAGTTCTATTTGAGTGCACAAAAAAAAAGAAAATGGGTGGAATTCCCTTGTAATGCTGAGTGCCAAGCAGCCCCGTCTTTGGTAAGACCCGCCCCCAGGTATCAAATGCCAATGTAAACCGTTGTGTCACATTGTATTGTTTTATACACGTTATAGTGCCCCACCTTTTTTCTCATAGCATCAATGATTAGACTCTTCAGGACTCTTCTCCCTCAAGATTATGCAGACAAAAGAAAAATCTGATTTAATGTAAATGTAGTGGCTCTCTCTGCATAGGCATGGTCTAGAACTGTACAGACAGTAGTCCTTAGGGTGGTTGTATTCCATTGGCCAATCTTCTTTTGTCACAGTTCACAAACAGTTTGCAAATCTTGCTGCTGTGTTTGCACATTGTCGTATTTTTTCCAGTAAGTAGGGGAGTTTTTCGGCAATAAGTACGGGAGTTTTTCAAACTCACGTCGAGTGTGTGTAATTTGTGGGAAGTATGTGTCTCTGAAGTCTTGGTGTAGTGGGCAGGTGGTTTGATGGAGGGAGGCCCTGAAGCCTCCCAGTTTCAGGACGGACGCTAACCACAAGACCACTGTCTGGTCTTTGTCTGTCCTTGGGACCACTTTGGTCACATGTTACCTTTATTCACATTTGCCCTGTAGACCTTCATGCTGAGATGCTATGAAACCTATACAACAATTCCAGAAATGCTGGGTACCTGAACCTCAATCTGACATGTGATGCGAAACAGCATCACATGTAATTTGGAAGCAAAATTCACTTCGAAATTATTACGGACAACCATTTAGTTGTAATGCGAATCAATTCTGTCTTCTTCCACCCGCTTTATCTTGGAACATCTAGGTGCCGTTTCTGTGCTCAATGAAGTATGACTGGGTCCCAAGCCATAATTTACAGTTACTTTTCATGCAAGAGAAAAGGGAATAGGGAGAAGAACAGGGCAAGGAGATGAATTAATTCAGTTAATGCATAATTGATGCTCTCTCACACTCATCCGTGATGCATTGTAAGCTCATAATTTGGCTAGTTCCAGACCACAACGCCATCACACCATTGTTGCCAACTGCCAAAATCCAAAATGCACTAGTGGCACTCCCAAAATGCTCTAGAATGCACTAGAGCAGTGGTTTTCAGCCATTTTTATACCATGGCCTACTATTTATTGTGCAATCTAGCCACAGACCACATTTTGATGTTGAGTTTAGTCTCTCAAACTAATTTAGGAGAAATAACTGGCAAATGTTGGTCAAAATAACAATTCTTCTACATTTAGGTATTTCAGATGTTTAAATATAACTTAACTCTTGAGAGCGTAAAATGAAACCAAATGGACCCTTATGGGTCCATTTGGTTTCATTTTACGCTCTCAAGAGTTACAGGTTTATAAGGGTCCATTTGGTTACCAATGGTCTTTTCTAGGAAGGAAGGAGGACTATCATAAGAGGAGAAATGGTGAAAAATGAGTTTATTTCTCTGGCATGTGTCAACCAATTTCGCCCCAACTCACCAGCAAAAAAGCACTCGATTTTCCTCCAGGAGTTTTTCACCTATTTTGGCACTATGGGGGGAAAAAAGCTAAATATAGTGACATGTGAAATGCGCCAAGTTGGCAACACTGTGCATTACACGTCGGACTTAAGGTTCACCCAAGGGTTTTGCCTGCGTGCTTTAGATGGATGGGACAGATGCTTTGTGTTCCATGCCATTTCCAGAGGATCAGCCCTTCCTGCTCTGCCCAGCATTCACTGCTGTTTGGGACGAGGCGAAAGAGATGGATTGAGTTTATATGGTTCCTCTCTCATCCGTTTCAACTGGCACTAAGCCCAGGTCTGCGTGCGTGCGTGTGTGCGTGCGTGCGTGTGTGTGTGTGTGTGTACGTGCGTGAAGAGTGTTTGCATTCCCTTTGCAGTGCCTCACACATCACTCAGGTTCACACAAATCTTGCTTGCACGCATGTGCGTGTGCACACACACACACACACACACACACACACACACACACACACACACACACACACACACACACACACACACACACACACACATGCGCACACACACACTAACGTGCACACACAGGTTGCTTTGAACAGTGTAAGAAAGAGTGACTAGGAGGATTTGCCCTTAGGGCGAGAAAAAGACCAGAATAAATAAAATAACCACACCTACTGTACAGTCACACACACACACACACACACACACACACACACACACACACACACACACACACACACACACACACACACACACACACACACAGATGACTACATTTTAACTTAGGAGTTGGCGCTTCTGTTGGGGATTCTACTGCATGGAATGTGATGCCCTCTATCGGTATACATTATGGATTTATGATAGATTTGACCTGGTTTGGGGTTTAGGCATGCAGTTCTAGTTCTAGTTCTCTATACTGGGCATGCCATGATAGGTTCATAATGGCAGATAGTGGGTTTGCACATCAGCTATTTTTAGCTGATCAGCTTGTGTTACTGGTACTTGCATAACACAAGTAAGATGCACCGGAAGCGCGTCTCAAACTACATTTTAACAGCCCGGCGCCGAAAATTGGGCAACGCTTGAATTTCATTGGCTGTAGTCTTCTGCAGCATGCCCAAATAAGAGTCTGCCAGATTGTGGAGGTCTGGGTGAGACATGCCCAAGAATGGAGTGACAGACAAACGTTAGTGTGCGACACAGACAGATATTCAGACATTTCTGCCTGTCTTACATAGTAACTGATCACTGCATTCACAATAAACATGCTACCATTATCTTTTTTGTTTGTTGCATGGTGTAACTCTTGTCTGTCCTCCCTTTGTGTCTATCCAGAGAAACTCCAGCGTATCTGGGAGTACCAGGGGCATGTACCAGGTGTCTGAACGACGCTCCTCGCCCAGCACAGGGTAAGTCACTGCACTGGACTGTGAACAGGCTTTCATTTCGATATACTATTTGGTTGTCATTAGACCAGCGGTTTTCAAACTTTTTGATACCAGTGCCCACTACTATTTATTCAGAATATGGAATATGGAATACGGACCACCATTTGATTACATTTTATCCCCACAGACCCAAAACTAAAGATTTATTTTGCTTTTGTCCACAATCCCAGGCTGGATTTTGGAAACAAAACAGTCAAACATACAGATCAAAATGACCATTAAGCTTCTACATCTCTAGGTGTGTAGACTTGGGCTGATTCAGATGATGAATATTTTAACTCTGAAATCCACAAAACCGGTTAATAACGTTTTTTTTTTTTTCGTTCTCAATCAATGATAAATAAAGGTGCTCTTTGTAACACAGCTATCTGATCTCCGTGGATAGTTGCGTTAAAGTTGAGTTTATTTTTTATAAACACGCAGATCGTGACTGTTATATTTATAACAAGTATATGCACTATAAACTATAAAATTATATACATTATAATCCATCTTGCGTCTCGGGGAAGAGCGCCTGTGATCATCATCTTTCTTCCGTTCATTTCTTTTTTTGGTCGCAATCGAATGCACTTCAGGGACGGCTATATATAAGCATATTCACGGGGGGCAATCCCCCCCTAACGCCCTTACTACAACGACAATTGTCGCATCCAGTTTTCGCCTACCCCCCCCCCCCCCCCCCCCCCCCCCCCCCCCCCCCCCAATTGTGAAATGTTTGAGCCGGGCCTGCCCTGAACTAACTAACGGCGATAGAAAGCGAAAAAAACATCTTCCAAGTTTGAACGCGCGCCCCGCTCCAAAGACTCGAGCTAATGTAGGCCTACCTGCTCCCCGACAATATAGACGGCACATTTAATGACCAAACAGCTCTCTGTGGTGAGTCCAACTCCATATAGCCATGCATGTACGCTGTGTGCCGTGATGCAGACAGACAGCGCATGCAATGGCCTTACTGACATTCATAAATAAAACTATAGGCTTAAATAGGCCTACATACAAAGATAGTTATTTGACCAAAGTTGTGAAAGCTCAGTAGCTGCTGCAGTGAACACACTCTGCTCCCCTGGCTAGTAGGGTAATAACATGGATGAAATTGGAATAGGCTAATCCAGGCAGCGTGCCCCGACAGCCACGTGCGCTTTTATTGTAAACTCAAAGTGCTGTGGACAAGCCTGATGTTTGTAAACAACTGTACACATGTATCCGCCAAACATTACCGGAACGATAAGAACGAACGCTATTTTTAGTTCCGAACCGGTTCGAACCGGTTCAGTTTGGTGCTGGAACGATTGCCGGAACGAAAACGTTAAATATAGATCGACCCGAACCGGTTTTGAACCGTTCCTGAAAAATAATTTCGTTTCCAAGCCCTGAAAGAGTTACACCTGTCCTGCATGGTTAACCAACTTTCCATCATTTAGCCTGAGGACCACCTGGAAATCCCTCAAGGACCACTGGTGGTTCCCAGACCTTTGGTTGAATACCACTGCATTAAACTGACAACCTACCACAAACCCTAACCGAAAGCGCACAGCAGTGTTACATTGTTACATTATTGTACATTATGTACAGTATGTACAGTATGTCACATTATGGTACATAAATATGTAAATATCTCCCCTCTGAGGTACAGCCTGTGTCATAAGGAAAACCTGTGAGGATATCAGTTTTCCATCATTAGGAGGTAATTGAAAATAACTCAACTGCACCTCAGTATCCCTTCTCCGTGGTTGAAGCTCACAACGAGACACAGTGTGAGCTGGTAAACAAAAAAATGAACCAAGTACAGTGCAACTCAAGGGTGGTTTACAAAGGAAAATATTATTAATGCAGTTCAAGGTAAGCTGGGCGTCCCTGCACTTACTTTAACCTTGACTCTAGAACTACACACAATTTCATAGTAATAATCACCATCCCAACAGAGCCAACCATTTGAGTGGCGAAACTGTGAGGAAATTACTTTACTGGATTTATATTTGTATTTATATTTATTTTTGACATACAGTTTTAAGTCCGTTAATATGAAATTATGTTCGTACTTATGAGTTGTGAACATGGAGGCCTTTTAAAACTGTATAGCACAAAGAGGCCTTCCTTAAAGATTAGCAATTGCCTTATAAATTGTTATGAAATGGTGCCAAGGGCCAACTGTGCCATAACTGGATGTAGATATGAGCATTTCTTACTACTGAGGAGTATTACTCCCCAGTGCACTAAACCATTGTGAGAATCTGAGCGATGAAGTGTGGGGTTTTATGAGCGTGCAGTTGCCAAATTACAGTATGACCATGAATTAGTTTTTAACGATGGTTATGACAATCTGAAAAGCATTCATGGCCCACCTATCTAATGACTGCATGTTTATTTTAAGAATGAATGAATGAATGAATGAATCAGTCAGTCAGTCAGTCAATCAATCGCGTTCCAGCTTAAATCAACTACCATAGTGTATTTAAAG
This sequence comes from Benthosema pterotum, assembly GCA_039105355.1. Classification (NCBI taxonomy): domain Eukaryota; kingdom Metazoa; phylum Chordata; class Actinopteri; order Myctophiformes; family Myctophidae; genus Benthosema; species Benthosema pterotum. The sequence goes on along the minus strand of CM076973.1, from coordinate 12,940,728 downwards.
TTACTGTTTATCGGTATCATAATGAACTTTTAAAGAAAAAAAGATTTCCTTACATTAATGTGTTCATTTTAATGCTACCTTATCTTAAATATCATAGCATGCCACTAGAACTGTTGGATGCTGTGGTGAACAGAGGCTGTCATAGTGAATTAAATGTCTGACACACTGGTTACTGAACAGATAATGGCACCCACTGGGACAGTGCTCAGGGCGACTCATCAGTGTTGAAGAGAATTTCACTGGCTCTTTTAATTTACTTCGACCGGCAAAGCGTCATCTTGTGACGTTGATGGGTTAATTCATATCGAGGGGATACAGTCAGTCCTGTTCGTTTCAGCACTTCATGTATGAAACGATAGAAGACTGTTTAGTTCCATTTTTGGAAGAACACACACAAAACGGCACACAGAACGCTGCATAGAACATATTGTATCGTATTACCGTATTGTCCCGAATAAAAAAGAACATTGAATGTCAAATAGTATAGCCCCTGAATATAAGACGACTCCATTTTTGGGATATTTCCATTGGGGAAAAAAAACATAGTCTTATATTCAGGCCAATAGGGTATATTGCATGTTAGACATGCTGTAAATGAACAGGACAGAAAAGCGATGCACACCTCTAGACAGCGTTGAGAATTAAACATTGAAATGTATCTATTATGTACAGTTATACATTGCCTGGACAAATTAGTGATGTCTTGACTGCATGGGGCCAGATCAAGTCAAAACAACACCAGTCTGGTGTTGTTCTGGCCCAAGAACATCACCTGATTTAAACCAACATAAATCCTGCCTACTAAAACGGACGTCCCTGGAAGACTTAAAGCCTGATTGGGGCTTGATTAATTTAAATAAATTGTAACTAGTCAGATCTGACTCAGAATAAGCTTTATTATTTCGACTGGAGAAGACGTCCTGGAAATGACGTGAAGATCATCCCCATGTGGGCTGTGATCTGGCCTAGTCCTTAATGTCACCGGAATCACAGGAAGTCGTCATCATAACGTCATCATGATGTCATTTGGCTTGTTGGGAGAGTATACAGTACTTACGATATGAGCCCTGGGCCGTTCCTGGGACTCTGGGTGTTCCGGGGACCCCCCGGGTGTGATTTTAGTCACTTAGAGAGTGTGACATTTATCAAGCAAGCATCTCCGCATGGGTTTTCACAACACTTTGGAAATTTCGTAGACTTCTTGTGTGTGATACAGTTGGTGTTCCCATTTGGTGCATGTATGTGTGACATGATGTCACACAAACCATTCTCAGGCCTTCCCCAGTGAATGGTGTGATTCTTATCAGCAGCCTTCTGTCTTTTGTTATTAATAACCCCTAAAAAAAATCTACAGTCTGTTTGCTTGTGATACCAAATGCCATTTTAGCTGCAGGAAGTATGATTTATGATTACATGTATTCATCATCTTTGGTTGCTGACTTAATGATCACTATGTCAATAGCCAAAGATGACAAAGGCATCACAGTTGGAAGGAATTACCGGTATACATCTATCTTGTATAGGGATAGGACTGACATCACAGTACTTCATATTTGGGCATGCTGACACAGACGTGTGTGTTCGTTATTGTAATTATGGGTTTACTGTACACGCCAGAAGCATAGGGCTTGTGGGCGAGGGTTTTTTAGTACTTTTGACTCACAGCAAGAAGGTCCTGTGATGTTCACATGGTGTTTCTCCAGGGATTCTCGACTGATCCCACACACTAAAAACACATGCCAGAGTCCTTAACTCTGGCATTAGAGCTGGCGCTGGTCCCTGGGCACCGCTCAGCGACAGCCCACTGCTCCTAACTGTTAAGATGGGTCAGGGTAGAGGTGGAATTTCCCCACAGGGACTAAGTGCAGCCATAAATTGAGAACATCTTCAAGGTTAAAGACATCCACATACCTATACATGTGCACAGTACAACCTTCATAGTTGCATAGGTAAGAATATAAAAATGCAACCTAAAATGCTGACTCAAGGAGTTTAGCCACTCTTGTAACTGACCTACAATCTTAGACTGTGTGTACTGTGGATCTGCTATTTGTGGAGGTTTATTTTATTCATTTCATTTATAATCACATGTTCAAAATACTGTCACCAGGTTAATAATGATTAGAGAGCATAAGCCTTTACAGTACATCATCAAGTTATTCTCGAATAGTATAGACAAGTCTATCGCATACAACTTCAGCACATCTACTGTAGATGTCATTGAAATATTCACCTTTTCTCTTCAATCTCCCAAGACACATTCCGAGCTCTGCAACTGAATCTGTCAGCAACTCCCCATTACAACATGTAGATTTGTTGTTATTAGAAATGAAAACAACCACCGGAAGAGGAGGGCTGAAGGAGAGTCAATGGGGCTAGCATCCGGACTCTACACAGGGAATTGGGTAATGCCCATCAGAGGGGGCAATGAGTTTTGAGGGGTTCCCATCCCACCCCACCTTATTTATAACCTCACCACACAGTGTTTGACAGTAAATCACAGTTGGCCAGGTAAAATTGATCTCACTGTTTGTAATTACAATCAATTGTTTCCACGGGAAAACCGTGAAGTTGAAGAGTGGCTTGTGTATCAGACAGATCACACTCAATCTGCAAGGACAGTTAGTTGTGTGTGTCTGGTTTGAGCACACTGTTATTTACGGTTCCCGTTCCATCAGCCGCAGGCTGACATGTGTCGCATGTCTGCACATCAAAGGTGGACTCTGAGCCTTTTAGCTGATTGTTACCGTTATATATAGTTAATGTGGTGGTTGGATGATTTGTAGATGTGGAAGCCTCTATGGTTTTAACTGTAAAATGTTATGTACAGTACACACATATTCAGGACCGGATCTAGGCATGGGCGTGGGGTGGGCAATGCCCCCCTAAATGCCCTGACTGCCCCACCAAACATGATGGCATGCAACCAAACCAAATTTTAAAGATATTTGAAATTAATTTGAAATTAAAGTGCTTATGATTAAAATGAACCAACACTGTTTCATCATTCAAAACAGAAAACTGAGTCAAACCTTATGTATGCTGCGTGTTTGTTGCAAATTCAACAAAAACTGATGCTATTATTGATGCTTACTTGCCTAATTTAAGACATGTAACTGAAAATGGTATGGGTGCGACTTCGGCGATGAAGCCGCACCCATACCATTTTCGCCTGCTCCCCCCCCTTTGAGAAATGTTACATCCGGGCCTGTACTGATTCGACATACATACTGTAATATACTGCATGTATGGACTGTATGCATTCATGACTTGTATGCACAAGTATTTCAATCCAGTAGTTTGTCCAGATCTATTATACTAGTACATAATGCATTAAAAATGATATATTATTGATGTTATTGACTTCACGTAATTGTAATATAATACAACTTCCAGACTTCCAGCATAAACCGAGAGCTGGGTATCAGAGATTACAAAGCTAATCACTAAAGCTGCTTAGTGTTTACTCTCCAACAACCGGAGGACACAGTACCGTACATACAGTACGCTTCAATCACTGAGTAGCTTCAACAGGAGCTTCTCCAACCAGCCCTTAACCATTTACCACTTGTTTCATCACTTGCATGGGGGAATTCATTTTAATCGAGATGCTGCTAGGCAGTGGTTTAAACAGACGACAGTGTGATCGTATCGACCCAGATTGCGTCGCCTTTATTTAGAATGTTGGCATAACACCCAAATAGACTGTTTTCTGGGGTAATCTTGGGGGGTGGGGGTTAATTCATAATTGTAGCTTACTGTTATTCAAATTAGCCTGCCAGAGACTCTTGACATGATACGTTGATGTAACTGTCTGTAATAGGCAGCGTGCATTATGATATTAGCTGTCATTCTGTAACGAGCAAAACATCCACAAAGCGAGGCATGCCATGTCATGCAGACTCAACCCGCCGAGACGTGCTTCATGTGAAAATGAGCAGAGCAGCCAGGAAGGGGACAAAGTCAGAAGACGTGTCCTACTTTTCGCAGGGGCTGATGTTTTTTTTTTACCCCTCATTATTTTTGCTCTGTTTTGAGGGAAGTTATATTGTAAAGTGCTGTTAGTGGTATGTATAAAAGCTGTCTCTATGCATGCCGTTGCAGCTGCTCTGAAATGCAGCTCTCTTCCACTGTCAGGGCTTGTCGCTCCGGGATTCCGTGTTGCCGAGTGCCTCAGTAGTTTCCCCTGCTGTAGGCGCCTCTGAATTTCTCGTGTCCTCCTGAGAGCCATACTTACATTTTGCCCCAAAATGTGCAAAGAAAATCTGTCCCCGACTTGGATAACACTGTCACCTATATTATAAACATCCAAGTCCTGGTTTTGTTTCCTTCCTTCTGCAGCAGCTTTAGCACACTGCTTTTCGCACTGGTGTCCATAATCACAGTAGTAGTAATGGTACCAAATAGTGGAGTTGCTCAGAAGGCAACGGCACAGAGATTGAATTGAAAGACATGCAGTATCAGGCTCTCAATGCAGTGGTGTAGGTGTGAATGTGTGTAGATCAGTGGTTTTCAACCTTTTTCATTCCAGGGACCACTACTATTTATTCTGCATTTTAGCCACGGACCACCATTTGATGTTGAGTTTAGTCTCTCGGACCCAAAACTAAGGATTTTCGAGTTTGTATCCACAATTTAGGAGAGGGTACTGGCAGAATTTGGTCAAACTAACAATTCTTCTACATTCTCTAAATGTGTACATTCTTGAAAATGAAGTGCTTCAGATATTTAAGTGGTAATTTTAAATATCTGAAGAGCGTAAAATGAAACCAAATGGTTTTATTTTACGCTCTCAAGAGTTACAGATCTATAAGGGTCCATTTGGTTACCAAATACCAACTGTCCATCATTTAGCTGGGGAGCCCACATGGATTCCTCTCAGGGACCACTTGTGGTCCTCGGACCACTGGTTGAAAGCCACTGGTGTAGATCAACTGTAGGTTTGTCAACGTCACCTTGTTTCTCTTTGTTCAGTTGCTCAACTCACTGCCATTACTCCTTCTCTTCCCACCAGTGCATCAGGGAGGGTGAAGTCGGTGTCCCAGGGCTCAGGGGGCTACGACAGCGACAGCGTGGAAATGCACCCCATGGACGACTGCCCCGAGTCCCAGTACTACCACGTCCACTGCCGCCTGGGCGAGGGCGGCTACGAGCGCTCCCCTGGAGGAGGCGGAGGCGGCGGGGTCGGAGGTTCTCGGAGCTGGGGCCTCCGTAAACAGGCCATACAGAACTGGCAGCGACGGCCGTACAGGAACAGCACGGAGGACGGGGACGAAGGAGACGTGTCGGACGTGGGTTCGAGAACCACCGAGTCCGAGGTGGAGGTGTGGGAGCAGGAGAGGAGGACCGTGGCTGAGGTCCAGCAGTCTTCAGCTCCTCCTCCGCACCCAAACCACCCCCATTCTCACTCACATACGCACCACAGCCGGTCAGGATACCGCCCTGCCACAGGTAACAGCCATATGGAGATGTGTTATAATTACCAAATGTCCCGGAAAGAACTGTATGATTCACAGGACCTTTGTAGGATCCACATGGGTGAAAATGTCAAACGTCTTCCTTGGGTTTGGGAAAACATAGGGTGGTGAAGGGGTTTTGATTTAACTAAAGTTTAATATCATTGATAGGTTTGATCAATGTCAAATATTTTTGACAGCTGTCACTGTACATCGAAAGATAATTTGTTTTACTTCATTTTGTATAGATCCAAAAGGTGATCATTTAACATGTATGGTTGCACTGAAGAATTGCCTGCATTGCATGTTGGGACATTGGCAGGCATAGTGGACGGTATATGGTATTAGACAGAACAAACGATCATAGTGTCAAGTGTAAACCTACCTCAGTAGCAAAGGCTGAACTTAGCTCCTTTAATAACCTGATATTTATCAAGGTGGAATGCATATTTGTGTATGTCACTTCCATTGTCCAACGACTACTAGTAGCACCTTGGGAATTGCATATACACTACCTCACAAACACAAGCTACCTCCAGCCAACACAGCAGTAGTACAAAAAAAAATAGTCATAATAATTGGCATCAGAGTGTAGAATTTATCTTCCACTATGGGAATTCTGTAAAATGCAGTATGTACAGTATATGAATCTAAATTTAAGAAACAAATACCGCTAGCCACTTCTCCCTCCAACCATTATGTCCATATCTCCAATAGAATTTATGATAATGCACTAAGTCCACCATTCAGTAGCCTTGTATGTATCATTCAAGCAGTTTATAGTACCCCAGATCTTCCTTGCGCTGGCTTAGTCATGCAAGTCATTTCTGAGTGTGTGTGGATGAGACTGAAGAGTAGTAATTCCTCTGCAGGAATGCAGGTAATCATAACAGTTTTTTGCATCAGCAAAGAGTTGTCTAACGGTAACATACCTCACTGTACTACCTCACTGTAACAGCAGCATATCTGGCAAATCTAGAGGTGGCCTTTCCTTATCCACAGAACAGTAATAGAATAGTTTACCCTAGAGGTGATTCCCAGGACAACCAGGGGCGGATGTAACATTTCCCAATTGGGGGGGGGGGGGGGGGGGGGGGGGGCAGAAGAAAATGGTAAGGGGGCGGCTTCATCGTCATGAAGCCACCCCCTTACCATTTTCGGTAGTGTTTCATATACTTTTAAATATAAGCACTGAAATATCTTGGGTTGTTTTGCATGTTTGGTTGTTTTGCATGTTTGGTGGGGCAGACTGGGCATTTAGGGGGGCATTGCCCCCCCATACCCATGCCTAGATCCGCCCTTGATTCCCAGGACAACAATGAGTGAGGATCTAGGTCACATTGGGCTGTGACTGTACTGTATGGCTGGCAGTGGCCCAGGAGGTGAATCGGCGGCTCTCTCTCTTATGGAATCTGAAGGTTCCACATCCATTCCCTCAGCTCCTCCTGCTTATGTGATGATGTGTCTTTCAGCCAGACGCTGAACCCATAACTGCTCCTAATGAGCAGGTTTGTTCCTTGCATGGTTTTCATCTGCCGCGCGCGTGTGTGTGTGTGTGTGTGTGTGTGTGTGTGTGTGTGTGTGTGTGTGCGCGCGTGTGCGTGCGTGTGCGTGTGCGCGAGCGCGAGCGTGTGCGTGTGCGCGAGCGTGAGCGTGTGCGTGTGTGCATGCAAGGATACATTGTAAAACGATTTGAAGGGTAGGAGAGCATAGACAGGCGCAGTGTAACGTTCCCCCCATTTACCAATACTTACTGTATAGTGTGGACACAGCGACTGTCCAATACAGCAACTGACTAAACACTTACAGTAACTATGAACTATTTGGATTATGGACCCAGTGCTGGCCAGGACTTATATTTATCGTCCGTTGGCACGGAACATCGCTGTTTGTGTGTGTGTGTAGGCGTATAAATACTGTACACAAGCTATGCTAGTATTTCTACACTGTTAGTTGCAGACCCTCAGTGTTCATTAACTCTTTTTATGGGCCAAAATTGATGGGTCCACTTGGATCAATACTTGCACTAGCAGAGTTAAAGGGTCCAAGTGATATGTTGTTAACTGGCCCCCGACTGTCAAGCTCCTTCATTCGATCAAGCTGCTGCTCCATCATTCCCTGTGCTCCTGACACCATTATTTACTCATTAAGACCTGAGGCCGGTTCTACAAATGCCTTCTAAATCAGTCGTTTTCACATCTTCCGGACGTTTAAAAAAATGTTTTTAAAAAAGGAGCAGATGCACAAGCTTGCGGCCTCGCGCCCCCCTAAAAAACTAAGATTGATTAGTTCTAAAAAATTCAAAAAAAAAAAAAAAAAAAAAAATGCCTGCCAAAAACAACACTGTGCTTGTCTAAGAGACGAAATTTGGTGGGGGAAAAAAGATGCCACCGAATATGTATTTATTAGTCTACTGTGTCAATTTTTTCCACGGCTCCTGCAAGTACATTCTTGGTACACAGCCTTCCTGTTAATGAGATCCCTGTTCTGTTGCAGTGTCCCGTGTTGTGTTCCTTCTTAATAGCTGCCAGGTTTTTTCAGATGGTACTATTTGCACGATTCATTCAATTTCCAAGTAAATGGGGCACAGCTTGGCACTGGGCTCATCTGGACGTCTTGGGTGTAGGTGGTGTTTGTGTCTATGCAACAGGGGCGGATGTAACATTTCCCCATTGGGGGGGGGGGGCAGAAGAAAATGGTATGGGGGCGGCTTCATTCATTAGGGAATTAAGCATCAATAATAACTTCAGTTGTTGTTGAAGTTGTAACACACACAGAGCATGCATAAAGCTAAAGGTCTGACTCAGAGAGTTTTCTGTTTTCAATGATGAAATGGTGTTGGTTTAGATAAGATAAGCACTTTAATTTGAAATATCTTTGGTTGTTTTGCATGCCATCGTGTTTGGTGGGGTAGACTGGACATTTAGGGGGGCATTGCCCCCCCATGCCCATGCCTAGATCCGCCCCTGCTATGCAACTGCTCCTGTTTATGCGCATGCGCACGTGTGCGTGAGTGAGTGCGCGACACAGAGAGCATTCAAAGCTCTGTTGCTTTGAGGATGCTGTCCAAGGCCAAAGATAACATGATTCACCGAGAAGCGATGCATGCTGGGATGTAAGAAATGGTCTTGTGTATAAATAGATGAACTGCTTTTATGCATGCAGAAAGCTATTCAGGTTGACAGTCAGCGCCACCAAATGGACACACTGCGAATATCTTGTCAGTGTGTGAGACATGTTCTGATAAAACACATGTTTCACTCAGATAATCACTTAATCGCATAATTTGTTTTGTTTTGTTTTATTTTCTCTTTTGGATTCTTTTGTAATTGCAAATAATATTAGCATGCTGTCTTTTGGGAAGTGCTAGTACACTGTAGTGCTGTATAGTTGGACTAATTCTGGCCTTCGAACGTTCGCTGGGAATTATAGGGCGAGCTTCGAACGTTCGCTAAAAAAAAAAGCAGCATGCTACCCCCCCCCCCCCCCCCCCCCCCCCCCCCCCCCCCCCCCCCCCCCCCCCCGTGCGTGCGCCCCTACTAACTATTAACATCGTGGATGTTGTCATCGGTAGCAAAGTTTTCCACTGCCCTGAGAGGTGCCTGACATTAGCGAATACTTCATCATGACACCGCTGTCCTTTCTCTCCTTTCTGATGACACCGATCCGACAGCCACGGGTAACACGCTGTTTTGATGCCGTCCTTCGGCTGGTTTAATTATTTGTTTGCTGTGAACGACTACGTGTCTATTAGGCCTATTGTATGTATAGGCTTAAGCCTGCTGCCCACCAGCCTGCTCTGGTGGTCAGTGAACCATAAAACCAACCAGTCAGCGTGCAGCTCTATAGAGTACAGACGGAGTTGCGCAAACTCCGTTCACTTCCTAGAGCCAGTCTAATGGCGGATCGCCTACATAGACTTCTATTGAGAATGGGACACCTTCAGTGAAAACAATGCATTTCCAACTGCAGCAACAGCGCGTTTCACAGCGAGTTTCTGACCCCTCAATGTCGCAGATCTACTAGATGGGGGAAAAAGTTAAATAAATAAATAAATGCGAATGGTTCGGGATCATTAATATTCGTTCGCGTGGCGACCTTAGCGAGCGAATGGTTCGAATCCCGAGCTTCGGTATACAGCCCTAGTACACTGGGACACATACTATCCACAACTGTCCTATAGCCCATAAGTCTTTGTGTTTGTGTGTGCAGATGTTCTTTTTTCTCTTACTGTGTTGCCAGGTTTGCAACAGACACAAGTGGCCAGGTCTATGAGGACCAGCACAAATGAGAATAGTTGATCTACAAGCTCACAGTGACACATTGTGAGGTTGTACATCTGTAATTTAAAAACACATTGAGAATGATTTGAATATACAGTATATTGAATATATAAAAAACATTCTAATAAAGAGGCACAATATTTTCTGATGGTTGTCTGTGGACAATTACATGTTAATCTGGGGTTCCTTGACGTGAAGGAATGTGGGAAAACACTGCTTTAAACATTAGGATGCAGGCTCAAATAAACAATCACGAAAAACATCAACCTGCAACCACCAATAATGTATTTGTAAATGACTTCCTACATCAGGGGTTTTCAACAAGTGGTCCGGGGACCACCAGTGGTCCTTCAAACGTAAAATGAAACCCAATGGACCCTTGCGGGTCCATTTGGTTTCATTTTTCATTTTTTTGTTTAATTTTTACACAACTAGAAGATTAATGGTCAATTTGGTCTGTATATGTTTTGTCTGTTTTGTTTCCCAAATCCAGCCTGGAATTGTGGACAAAAGCAAAATAAATCTTTAGTTTTGGGTCCTGTGGGGATAAAATCTCATCAAATGGTGGTCCATGGCTCAGATGCTGAATAAATAGTGGGCCCTAGTATGAAAAAGGTTGAAAACCACTGTCCTACATAAAAAACAAGTCAATGGGTGCTTATAATAAGCAGCAACTACTGTGTGTGTGTGTGTGTGTGTGTGTGTGTGTGTGTGTGTGTGTGTGTGTGTGTGTGTGTGTGTGTGTGTGTGTGTGTGTGTGTGTGTGTGTGTGTGTGTGTGTGTGTGTGTGTGTGTGTGTGTGTGTGTGTGTGTGTGCGTGCGTGTGTGCCTTGCTGGATACAAACGAAACAAACATGTTGCATCCTCTGACCTCCTTCTAAGCAGGTCGTTCAGAGGGTGGCTACAGCAGGCCTTGTCGCCATGAGAAGAGCCCCTCCAAGTCCAACGAGGTGATCAGCCCAGAGATCCTGAAGATGCGCGCTGCCCTCTTCTGCATATTCACCTACCTGGACACCAAGACGCTCCTGCGGGCAGCTGAGGTCTGCCGCGACTGGAAGTTTGTGGCGCGCCACCCGGCCGTGTGGACCAGGGTACTGCTGGAGAATGCTCGCATCTCTTCAAAGGTGAACCCATTGACTTCAGTGACTGTAACACATAATACAGTAACAAGACTTTATGTGCTGGGTTAGGTTGAGTGGTTTACACATTGCATTGCGACTCAATGCAATGTGTTTTATTTTGCGTTTTATGCGTTTTATTTCCTTTCTCATCCCATATGGAAAATTGTATATACAGTATGTATGTCATAACTCTTGAAAGTGGCACCTTTCATTCAAGCCACAGAAAAATACTATGCATCTTATATCTGCTTTGAATGTCACATATAATTCTTATGAATTACAAAATTATATGTTTCACAAAAAAATACTGTATCTTGTGTTAACTATATTCTCTTAAATGAGGATTCTATGAAAGGTTCCAATTTCAAGAGTTTGCATACATACATATACAGTATATACAACATACAATTTTCCATATGGGATTGTACAAACGTAAAAACGAATACAAAATGAAGAATGCTGTGCCCCTACTATAAATAAGGTTATTGAAATACCTGTGTCCCCTAAGGGCAGGGCTTCTCAACCGTTTTGCCTGTAAACACCGTTTACACTGTAAAGTATGTTGTCTTTTCGCTATTCTATTCCAATAATGCTCACTAATTGTAATTCTCATGTTTCCTTGGGTCAGTTCCTGAGCACATTGTCCCAGTGGTGCACCCAGACCCACTCCCTCATTCTGCAGAACCTCAAACCACGACAGAGAGGAAAGAAGGAAACTAAAGAGGAATACCTGAAGAGCACACGGTGAGACAACACCCGCTTACACCTAACATACAGCTGACAAACATACTGTGCATGGAAAGCTACATTGTAGAGTCCTTCACGGGTCCATTTTCAAGGAACCGACTCGATTCATACCCGAACGTAATCGGAGCCGCTCCGCTTTGGACCCGCTGCTATAATTAACATGACGGCTCCGGACCGTTGAATGCCCGGGATGATTTAAACCGGCTCCGAGACAAGCCCGGTGCTATTGTTGAAATGATGGCTCCGGACCGTTTAAGGCCCGAGGCGATGCAAACCGGCTCCGAGACGAGCCCGGTGCTGTTATTGAAATCATGGGTCCGAACCGTAAATGTCCGAGTACCCGAAATGTCCGAACGCTTTAATGAGTTCTACTAGTATATTATGAATAAGACGGAAGCTTACTGTTAGTTGTACATGGTTGAACACCATGCATGTTGAACACGGACTCGACTCACAGCATAGAAAATAAATCCACGTCGTCTTTAGATGTTGAATCCCAGTAGTAGCTGTACTTTTCTTCTTAGCCATCCACCATTGTGTGTGAATAAAAATAATAATCCATAGTCAACTATTATAACTGCCGTCTCGTGATGGTAGATCACACAATTCATATCTCCGTTGTGGAAGAGTGGTTTCTTTTTTGTTCTTGTAGTCTCTGTCGCACCAGCAGCAGACCATAGTCTTTATTGCTTATCTTAATAATTATTATTATCACGATAGTTAAGTTGTTGCCGTCTTCGTGTGTGTGTGTGTGTGTGTGTGTGTGTGTGTGGGGGGGGGGGGGGGGGGGGGGGTGTTGTTGTTGTGATGATGACGTATGCAGTAACTTCCTGCTATGCTAAAGTCACGTGACTCAATGCTCGCCGCTCACTGGCCGGAGGAGAACAAGGGGGGATGACGAGGGTGATTGACAGCTGTGGCGGCCAATCCCCGGGTTTTGGGTGTAACCCGAGGTCCGAGACGCCCCGGAACCGGCCTGATTGTACCCGGGACATGCAGGGGACATGCAGGAACCGGCCTGAACGAACCCGCGACATCGCGGAACCGGCCCGTTTGTGCCCGGATGTCATTTCTTGTAAACGGAACCGGAACCGGCCGCGGGCCGGGTCGGTGCTCGGGTTTTATCGGGTCTCGGGCTAACCCGAAGTACTCTACTACATTGTATTGTAGAGAGTATACACCAGGGGTGCCCAAAAGGTAGATCGTGATCTACCAGTAGATCACACAGACCATGCAAGTAGATCACATGACATTCCTCCCAGCACTTGGACCCTTATAGATCTGTAACTCTTGAGAGTGTTAAACGGGTCCATTTGGTTTCATTTTACCGCTGTCAAGAGTTAAATTATATTTAAACATCTGAATTACATAATTCTCAAGAGTCCGCACAATTAGAAAATGAAGAATAATTGTTATTTTGACCAATGTTTTGCCAGTTTTCTTTCGCAATTGTGGACAAGAACGTGAAAGTTCTGAGTTTTGAATGCAAGAAACTAAACTCAACATCACAAACTGTCAACTCAAACCTCAAATACTGTTTTCAAATGTCATGAATAGCATATACAGGAAAACCCTTCCAATTCTCCCCCTCTATTTTTTCATTATAAAGTGCATTATTCTTAAACACTATAACAGTAGGTAACACCGTCACCACTATATTTCAAAGCTCAAACTTTCTTGGGGGCCTTGAAATGGATTTTTAGTAATGGAACAATCACATTGTCGATGTGTAGATCTTGTTGAGCTGCTCATTTTGAGAGTAGCTCTCAAGTCAAAAAAGTGTGGGCACCCCTGGTATACACTATAGACCTTTCGTCAGCTTTCAAAAGCAATTCCGAAGAGGTGGATCTTCAGTGCAGATTTGAAAGTAGGGAGTGAAAAAATAACTGTTGCACACATATTTTTACACTGCACATTTCAGGCCTTTTTGATAGATTTGTAAGAGATTTTGAAGATCTGATTCCAAGAATGAACCAGTATGTCAGGGGTTTTCAACAGGTGGTCCGGGGACCACCAGTGGTCCTTGAGAAGGTTCCAGGTGGTCCCCAGACTAAATGATGGAAAGTTGGTTAACCAGATGTAACTCTTGAGATTAGCACCAGTTAATTGGTGTTTACACTTTTTTGTTTGCAGAATTCAGCCTGGAATTGTGGACAAAACCAAAAGAATTCGTTAGTTTTAGGTCGTTGGTGTGAAAATGTCATCAAATGGTGGTCCGTGGCTCAAATGCTGAATAAATGGTGGTCCCTGGAGTCAAAAAAAGTTGAAAATCCCTGCAGTATGTAATGTGCAATGTCCATTATATCTCTTTCAGTGGGTGCTTGGAGGAAGGTCTGGAGGCTCTGCTGAAGGCTACAGGCAGTAACCTGCTGATCCTAAAGGTTTCCCACTGCCCAAACCTGCTCACTGACCGCTCCCTCTGGCTGGCCAGCTGCTACTGCCGTGCCCTGCAGGCTGTCACATATAGGTACAGCACCACCAGCATCACATGCTGTCTCCCAACACATACATGCTTGGACGCAAAAACACGCGCGGATGCATCCACACAGGGGCGTAGCTAGCAATTTTGGGCCCCCTGCAAAGCTTTTCCACATTTCACCCATTTGCAACATTTTTTCTGAGAGTGTACAAATGCAACCAAATGAACCCTAACAGGTTCATTTGGTTCCATTTGTACGCTGTCAGAAAATAAGAAGCGTATAAAGAAATCCATTAACATGATGAAATACAGTACATCTTGATGATGCCATCAAGATGTGTTTCACCATGTTAGTGGTTTTCTTCAGACCTCCATTTCACAAAATAGGGAAACGTTTTCATCATGTCCACCCAGCACCTCTAGGGTATACTACTGACATATTAGAAGGTTGAAATTGGGTGGAATTCCCCTTTAAAATGCTTCAATCTGGTGTACTTTGAGATCAAATATTTTTTATAATAATCAATACAAATAAAACCGTATTAATGCAGCCCTGGCCCACCTATTGACGCCACTGCATCCACACATGCACACACACAGTGGATGTGGGCTATCTGCAGACTCCTCATAGAGACTTTCAATACAAAGGCTAACATTCTACTGGCCACGTGGTGCACTAGATAGTTTAGTGTTCATAAGGCTGCAGTGATGCCAGTAACAGACAGCTCTTGTGGAGTCTCTTGAAATCTCTGTCAGATGTTCCGTCTTCTACTGTCTACGTGTGCAAACCAACAACAATTGTTGCTTTGTGTGTGAAGACAACTTGGCATTGCTCAGCTTTCATTCCATTTATTCAATTGTTTAGAACAATTCCACACAGAGCCCGTGGAACATTGTGGTGTGTGTAAGCGTGCGTGCGTGCATGTGTGTATGTGTCTGAGATCTATATCAGTGGTTTTCAACCAGTGGTCCTTGAGAGGATTCCAAGTGGTCCCCAGCTAAATGATGGACAGTTGGTAATCCTTTATTCTGTAGATAGGCTATGTAACTCTTGAGATCGTAAAATGGTTTGATTTTACCATGAAACCAAACAGTTAAATGATATTTAAATTATATTTACACACCCGAATTACTTAATTTTCAAGAATCAGAAAATGTAGAAGAATTGTTATTTTGACCAATGTTTTCCCAGGTATCTCTCCCAAATTGTGGACGCAGACTTGAAAATCCTTAGTTTTGGGCCCGAGAGACTTTTAGCCATTTTAGCTAAAATGCAGAATAAATAGTGGGCCCTGGTATAGAAATGCAGGAAAAAACCCTGATCTAGATAAATGATGCCAAGTATGTTTTCTTTAACATGGCACTCCTCATATCAAAATACTGTAAGTGTAGCTTTCTTCCATACATACTGTAATACCTACACATGATATGTGTTGCAGGAGCGCCACAGACCCAGTTGGCCAGGAGGTGATCTGGGCTCTGGGAGCCGGCTGTAGGGACATCATATCACTGCAGGTGGCGCCACTACACCCATGGTAACAAAACAGACCACTCCTCTCGTTTGTGCTCTGCATTAAATGAGAGTCATTTGTAGTTCGTTACAGTGTAGTTATTTACAGTGGGTTCATTGTTCTCGTTTGTTTTCAGCCAACAACCAGCTCGTTTCAGTAACAGATGTCTACAGACCATTGGACGATGCTGGCCACACCTCCGTGCCCTGGGTGTGGGCGGGGCTGGGTGTGGCATCCAGGGACTAGCCTCATTGGGTAAGTAGGATGTTAAAGGTGGAATGAACGGGAAACAATGTTATTTTATTATGGATTCCACTTGATTATCTGGCACAGACGGTTTCTGAACCAATCAGAGCAAGCACCCCCTCTGGCAATGGAATAGCAAAAAGAGAGATGGCTCTCCACTGAGCTATACTACACCAGACAGTTTATTACGCGGTTTAAACTGAAAACATTATATGGTAGAACTAAGACACATAGCAGTAAATTGGCAGAGCTGAGCTACTATTGTAAAGAAACAGTCCATGTGTGGCGTATAGTATAGCTCAGCGTCGAGCCATTCTTACATCCCATCGCCTGAAGGGATACACTATTGGTTCAGAAACCCTCTGTGACAGATAATAAAAAACACCGTTTCCAGATCATTCCACCTTTAAAGGTTATAGATGTCCTGAGCAGCTGAAACGCATCTCTGATTGTCCATGCAATTGTCCCCCTGTTTCACCCCGCTTTCTCTTTTTTCTTTTACTCTCATCTCCTTTCTCTGGGCACACACACATATACACACAGCCAGGAACTGTATGCGTCTGCAGGTGTTGGAGCTGGACCATGTGAGTGAGATCAACCAGGAGGTAGCAGCGGAGGTGTGCAGGGAAGGACTGAAGGGTCTGGAGATGCTGGTGCTCACCTCCACCCCTGTCACCCCCAAAGCTCTGCTCCACTTCAACAGTGAGTACAACTACAGTCTCTGTGCTAACATGGCTAACACCTGTTGAAACACCACAGCGATATCATTCATATTTATAACATATCAATCGGGATGAATGCACAACATCATATCAGGAGGATTCAAATGCTTGCGAGTAAAACAGAGTTTTTTTTTAGTCTGGATTTAAAAGATTCAATGGAAGAGGTGCCATTGGGCACATCTACCGGGGGCACTTTACCTTGCCCTGATTGTACTTCAGAGTGTAAAGGCGATGGTGATGAGGCCTGTGATGTGCTGTAAGTGAGGTTGCGGGGGCCAGTCCATTAAGAGCTTTATACAAGCATGAAAAATATACAAATCAGCTGTGCTGTGTCCTCCTAGTTCTCCCTGAGCGAAGGCACTTGGGTGGCTAGGCTAGAGGTTTTCTTTTGACATTTTCAGTCGTACTGACCACATCTTTCATTAACAATATTAGGATTTTAGTCTAATGAACTTGAGTTGATGTGTGTGGGTTTTTTTAAGGGTAGTGTATAATCACATTATTACATTCAATATTACACTCAGTTAATGACAGTAATACAAACACTCTTGTGTAATATTTTCTTAATTCTAAACCGCACAGGCAACCAGTGAAGGGAGGCCATGATATGGTCTACTCTCTCTGGTACCGGTCAAGAACCTGCCTCCTGTCTTTTGGACCAATTGGAGACTGGAGAGATAGGGCAGACTGACTGGTCCCGGTGTAATGGGAATCGCAGTAGTCTACTCTAAACTGGATGTGAGGGCATGAATGATGGTTTCTAGATCAGGACAGAGGGGAATGCCTTATTTGTCACTATAGACCAGTGGTGAAAAAAATAATAATAATTTGACTACTGCATTTACTTATCACAGTCACAGTTGAAGAGCATGCAGGTTTTTTGAGTGGGGCCTGACTAGGCATGACAGTTGTCTAAAAGATCACTCTGGATGTATGCGATTGAATCAGTTGGCTTAAATGAATCTTTCTCCTTTCCTGCAGGCGTGTGTCGTAATCTGAAATCCATAGTGGTTCAAATTGGGGTAGAGGACTATTTTGAGGACCCCAACAGTCCCGAGGCCAGGAAACTATTTGACGAGATGGTGAACAAGTTACAGGTATTGTCTCACTTAATTATCGTATTTTCTACTACTGTACATCTATGACCACGGAGGCTCACGTCATTGTGTTTTTGAGGGGCGTTAGCTCTTCTAATGTACATATGGCTTTTGAAATGACGTCCAAATTGGTCATCACCTCACGTGATGTCATATGGTAGCCACTGAAAATCACACATGTGAATTGAAGGGTCGCCCCTTCACTTCACATGTGTGATTTTCACATTGGCAACTCATTCCACAATACTACGCAGTTGACTAATCATTAGAGTGGAGGACATTCCATGATTTATGAGTCAAGTACAGCAGGCTATTCTGTAGCCATTGCAATTGCTCATAGTCGCTGGCAAGCCTGCTCTCTTTAGTTTTAGCTTTTTTATAACCAAGTGTAAAGAGAGAGGAAGCCGAGAATAAGGACGCAACACTCAGTGGTTCTCAAAAGGGAGTACCCATCGTGGTACTCTGAGCTACTACAGGAGGTAGAGAAAGCAGAATATGGAAGAATTTAGCATTGGTGTTTAATGATACAACATAATCAGCGAAAGGGGGTACTACTGTATGCAAAAACGTTTGAGAACCACTCTGACATGCAACCCAAGTGTCCTGTTGGAATAGAATCGTAGATTATGTGTTGGGCACAAAAATGGGCTGCATCTCCCTGCACTATCCCTTAAAAGACAACTTTATTTATTTTATTTTTATTATCTACTATAGTCCTATAGCTCACTAGCCTTGTAGTTCGATTCCCGGGCAGGTCATAACAAAGACTCCCTGCTTGGCACGCAGCATCAAGGGTTGGATTAGGGGTAAGTCTCTGCGATATACAGTACTAGCGTCCAGTGGGTGTACTGGCCCTCCTTCACATTTAGTTCTGCTATCTCTCTAATAGCCTAAAAGATGAACCTTGGTTGGGGAAAAAAGGGTAATTTAATCACAATAACCAATTTACCTGTTTCTGTACTTCCCCTCCCCAGCTCCTTTATGTTAAGCTTGGTGTAGTCATTTTATCACTGAACAGATAATCACATAATCATGGAAACCCTCTACTCCGCTTTGCTCAAACTTTCTTTTTTCGTGCCTTGACTAATTTAAACTGAAATGTAGCCTAAAACGAGGCTTCTGACTTTTCTCCAATCCGTTTTTGTTTCAGGCATTGAAGAAGAGACCGGGTTTCTCCAAAATTCTCCACGTGAAAGCTGACATTCTCTGCTAACATCCTCTGCACGGCTAAACTATCTCCTTGGCTTTAGCCATTCTCTGTTACTGTAACTCCTCTTCACAGGATGTCCTGTATGAGCCCATCTGCAGCACTAACAGATCAAATACCAGTCGGCCACAGACGCCAATAATGAACCGGGAAGCTAACCCGGAAGCAACCTAAAAAGCTAAACGTGAAGTTAAACCACAAGCAAACTGGCGAGGTCGGCGGGAGGCTGTCCAGCCAGCTCGGGTTAGCGCTACATAATCTCTGACTACGACACAAACCTGAGGATGATGTGCTTGTTACAATTCCAGTTTGGGGGAATCCAGATCACCACCCTCCCCTGATAACAGAACATGTACAGAATCAGACAGACGGAGGCTTCAGAACAAGGTAACTTATTAAAACCCTTTATCCTTGGTTTTCTTTTGGTTGTTCTACAGCACCAAGCTGTTAGACCAAGTGGGCCATGACAGAATGGAGCCAGACCCCTGCCTATAAATACAAACTGGTGAAAGTGCAAAAAAAGAAGACAAACAAAAAACACAATTATTTTGTTTCTTTCTCACAGAGAATGTTATACTTTCAAGTATCTCCAGCTAGGATTCCTATATTTAGAGGCTGTGTGTCTGTACCTACATGCATGCATGTCTCTTTGTGTGCGTGTGTACATTGGAAACAAATGGCCGCTGTCAGTATGCATCTTTTTCACTCAGCAAACCCTCCTCACCCCATGCCACCCAACACGATCTTGGAATCGTTGTGGTCATCTGTGTGGTGGACAATTTCAGAAATGGCAGAATCACCATGTTGTCTCTACAGAGAAACTCAACATGTAGCTCCCAGCTGCAGTGGCAAAAAAGAGGATGGCTGTCTTTTGAAAAGAAAGAAAGAAAAGAAATGTAAGAGATGACATAGAACTTCACTCACACAAGTTCTTCGACAAACGCGATGGCTGAGTGGTTGTCATGGCAACTCCACATTTTGAAAACCTCCGGTTCACCTCTGGACTTGACATTACCCCATTTTTTTGCACTCGTAGGTTATGCAGTAAAATCCAGTTAATTTAACATAGTTAAATTGACACATCAGATTTTCATTGTGTAATGTCTCCATAGTATTTTTGAGTGCCAGACTAGAATGCAGTATCAAATTGCTGTTGTCTAAACAAGGATGCAGTATGACAGTACGTTTTAACAGCGGGCGATGGACAAACGACGTCAGCGTCGAAAAGCTCGAAAATTCTCATCTTGTCGCCCATCGTCCTGCTATCGTCGGAAACAGTGGCTCTCGTAGACAAATAATAGATGTCGGCCGATGTCATTTGTCCATCGCTGGCTGTTAAAACGTACTGTCATTCGTATTGCTTTTCTCTCCCAGCTCTTATACCATTTGTAAAGACTGGTGCTTTGGATTTTGTCCTTTCATGCTGTCGGCTGATTTCTCTGGCATGCCATAGGATGGGGAATATGTGCAATGTGGCCGTTTGTCCAACAGGCCAGTATTTCTCATGAAGCATCATCCAGGGACCTCCAGGAGGGGGGGGGGGGCTTCCAGGGGTCCACAGGAACACTTGTTGATAGCGTAAATATCAGTTTTACCACTTTGACCCTGTAATAAATTGTCTGTTTTAAAATAGCCGACTGTACAAGCTCAATACATGTCACACATTGTGACATGTTGTGCGCTTGTAGGTCCGATATTTTTTAAGACAACTTGAAAGAATGTGAACATTTACAAATATTTTTGAAACAATCCAAATGTATGGAGGTGCCTCCTGGTGCACATTGTTTTCCAATGTGGGTCTGCAGCCAGATACATTTGGGGGTGCTTGACATGAAAACACTGCAATAGGCAAATAACTCCCACTTTAAATGCACAATTGATGCACAGCCGTGTAAGGGCGCATTGCTAATAAGAAAAATAACAGGGTTGTCCTAACTATAGCTTGAGAACATGGTGGTGCATATTGCTCCATTTATATTCATGCCTCACATGGTGAAACCATTGGTATTAACAGTGTTATGGCAGTTTTAGGAGCTTCATATATTTTAGCATCTCTTAACTGTTACTGTTAAAGGGCTTCCCATGGTCAAGTGAAATCTCCATTTCTCACTCAATTCTACAATTCTCAATCAGCATTCTATGGTGCCATCTGCTGATTCAATAAGGGAACTACACACATGAATGTTTTGCAGGGTCCTTAGTTACAGTATCTTTGTACAACATGTGCCAC
The DNA here is from genome assembly GCA_039105355.1 of Benthosema pterotum. Lineage (NCBI taxonomy): Eukaryota > Metazoa > Chordata > Actinopteri > Myctophiformes > Myctophidae > Benthosema > Benthosema pterotum. The sequence continues at coordinate 12,919,689 of CM076973.1, read as the reverse complement.
CAACATTATGTTCAGGACCATATTGATCTGACATTATGCTTTGAGGTTTTAGAGATTACTGGGCAACAAATTTCATAATTGTACAGTAACAGAAAGCATCAAGAACAATAATAATAATAATAATAATAATAATGACAATAATAATAATATAGTAGTCATCTTGGTCAAGTTCTAAAGGTATTATCAAGACATCTCCACTGTCTTTTGACAAAGAAGCTGCAAAATGAGTCATTCTTTATTCTCCTAAACTTGAGGTCTGGCAGACTGGATGCGTTTTTCAGATAACCGGTGCCAAAAACTAGTAAAAAACCTGGAGCCAACTCCTACCACATACACGTGGAGTCTCCAGACAATGCCCTGCAATTTCAAAGAGCAGAAACAGCATAGCGAGAGACAAAAATAAGTGCAAAGTGTATTCCCTGCTATGATATCCAACAGAAATGTCTTTGTTTTGGTACCAAAGTTATCATTAATGGGCACGTACTGTATATGGAGTGTTATTTATTATTTAACATAATGCTGTGATTGATTCCTTTGAAACATAAAGGGCAGCATAGTCTCTTAGATGACCCATTCTAAGATAGTGGACCATAATATTTCTTTCAGTGTTAGGTGACGAAAATCTTGTAGACCGTTCCTTTGTTTGAAAGTTGTGCAATTGAAAATAAGTCATTTTCAGCAGGTGAAACGGTCACATGACGAATTAAAAAATGATGCTTCATGCTGTTCGCCAGGTCTCTGCCACAGTTAATATGTTTGAGATGTTATGCAGTTTGCCTATTGTGCTGAAGTGTTTCCAAATTCATAATGTGACACATTGTGTAGTTGTGCAGGTCTCATTTTCTCTTCATATTTTTCCCAGTTCAGTTTATTGTGGCCAAGCTACTGTTGCTGAAACATTGGGCTTCAAGATCTGTTTCTTTTGTATTCTTTTGATATTTCCTTTTTACTTTTGCTGACACAGTAGAGAAAACACAATGCACTTGGCAATTTTTGAGTTTCAGACAATCCTGTCTTCGCTGAGACTTAAAATACTGTACATAGGTTGTTTGTAAAAAATAAAAATAAAAATAAAATAATAATAATAGTAATAACAAACAAAAATACATTTGATGTTCTGTAATAATAAGGTTGTCAATAATGGGAATACTCTGATGGACGAAATGGACAGTTATATGTCAGCTCATTCTGTAAATGTCTTCTCTCCAAAGCTGAACAAAAGAGTAAACAGAGAAAAATAAATATAGAGAACTATATTATGTACTTGTAGTGTTTGAAAATTGCAGTTCTGTACTATAGACTTTATATTCGATGTGCATCAGAGGCATATAGAGATGGAAAAAATATTTAAGAGGATAAAGATGAATTAAATAATTCAACTATTTATTTCTATAAAAAGAGCAATGTCCAATGATGTTGGCATGTTTGTGTTTTAAGCATCAATCATTAAATTGCCTTCTTAAATGTATGTTCTGCTATTGTGGCGAGGAATCTATTTAGATGTTTTTAAGAGCTTTGATTGCTTGCAGGTAAATGCTATTTATTTTTTATTTTCAATCAATTCTGTCGTTGCACTAGTGAGAGAAAAAGAAAATACAGATGTTTATTATTAGAGTGTTGTTTTAAATGTTCTCAGTATTTGACATAATAGCCTATAATGCACTTTTTTCTAGAGCGCTTTTACCAGCCCTTTGGGCATCAGTTTAGTCTTAATACAATCATCCGTTTCTGCCGATATGACACCCATATCTATAGATTCTGTTGTAGACTGTGGGTAACTTATTTGTCATGGTTGCAAGACTCATGATGTGGACAGGATATGTGGAATGATCAATGAAGCACCGTGACTTAACATAACAGACTCTGATGTACAGTCGGCCTTTGGCAGCATTTACAGTATTTCCTCTGCAAGCCCATTGCTTCCTTTGCATTCTCCCTCTCTCTCCCAACACACACCGTCATACTGTATCTGTAATCTGTCTTCAGTTGCTGATGAAGATGGTAGGACCTAAGTTTGACCACATCCAAAATGTTTTGTTATTACATACCACACTGTATAAAAGGCTTTCAAATGGATTCATTTGTTGATTTACGATCGCTGAGTAGGAACAGGTTGTTTGACGTCTGAAGAAGATAGTCCAAGGCAACTCTGTGCAGTAGAAGTATATTTATTTATTTTAGTTCATTGGAGCAGCAGGAATTAAAAAAGACCAACGCGTTTCGGCCAACATGGGCCTTCGTCAGGGTCAAGTGAAGATGGCTGTGTAGCCCATCTTGAAGTAATGGCAACAATCAAAATCATGTGACTTGTCCCACCAATCAAAGAACAATACATCAACCATAATTACATCCAGAAATAACAGACTAAAAACATAACAGGCAGTACATACAGGTTATGAAAGAAAAAGCAAATTCATATTGAGACAGTGTTAGAAAAAAAAATCTATTGTTAAAATATATATACTGTATATAGAATACATATGTGTATATATAAATCTAAAACCATTTAGAGGAAGGGAGAGTAGTCAATAGCCACGTTTCCATAAAACCTTTGCGAAAATAGGAAGAGTATGAACTTAAGTCGAAAAAAGAAAAGCGAATTGTCCGCTGTTTCCATTAACTGATGAAATGCGATATTGTAGACTACACCATGTCATCTGCAGCGCAACACGTGCGAGGAAAAGGGGTTTGAACTTTATTAACGGAATAATATCTATAAGGGCAGAGCCCGGTCATGTAAAACAGCTGTTTATGTCTGATATCACTTGCGTATCTTAGCTATCATGCATGATGATACAGATCAGATACTGTAAATATAGGACCTGTAGTTGCCTTGCGACTTTCATGAACAAACGCGATGGGAGTCTGAACGTTATTAACCATGCGTCCCTCGTCCGTTCTGAGCGTTTTTTGTAGAAATATAACTTAAATTAACAAATAACAATGCTCTCATCGGCAGGCCACACAACTCTTCAAATGTGCTATAATGCGTGTCCAGTGCTTTCCAATACAAAGTCTTTTCGCAAGCTGTTTCCATACCTCATTTGCGCATTAGGCTCTTCCGATACGCTCCAAAATACGGCACCTTTCAGCGAGAAAGTATTTTTGCGCAAAATGGAAACTTATTCGCATTTTGAAGTGTTTCCATTCAACATTCTCTTCGCAAGAGCTGTTTTTGCGCAAAAATAGGGCTTATGGAAACGTGGCTAATATCAACATTCAGACCTGGAAATACTGTAGCTTTAAGTGTGACAATCCAGTAGGTCTCTCGTTGAAGGAGTTGTTTCAATCTGTCACCACCTCTGACAGACTTAGGGATTGTTTCAATCGCCCTGATTTTGAGTTTGTTTGGATCAGAGTGGCCAGTTAATCTATAATGTTCAGCCATGGGGTAGGTAGGATTGCCTATGCGTACAGCGTACTTGTGCTCAGCCAGTCTGTCTCGCAATCTGCGCTTTGTGCGACCAATATAGAAGCAGCCACATTCACAATGCAGTCTATATACCACATAAGTGGAATTACAGTTAGCATAGTCTCTGAAATAGTAGATTTTTTGGCTGGATGGATCAACAAAACCTTTAGCTTTGTCTATATTGGAACAATGTAAAGCTACAGTATTTCCAGGTCTGAATGTTGATATTGACTACTCTCCCTTCCTCTAAATGGTTTTAGATTTATATATACACATATGTATTCTATATACAGTATATATATTTTAACAATAGATTTTTTTTTCTAACACTGTCTCAATATGAATTTGCTTTTTCTTTCATAACCTGTATGTACTGCCTGTTATGTTTTTAGTCTGTTATTTCTGGATGTAATTATGGTTGATGTATTGTTCTTTGATTGGTGGGACAAGTCACATGATTTTGATTGTTGCCATTACTTCAAGATGGGCTACACAGCCATCTTCACTTGACCCTGACGAAGGCCCATGTTGGCCGAAACGCGTTGGTCTTTTTTAATTCCTGCTGCTCCAATGAACTAAAATAAATAAATATACTTCTACTGCACAGAGTTGCCTTGGACTATCTTCTTCAAAAGTTCACCACCGGTTCACCGTCTTACAACATTATTTTTTACCATCCCAGGTACTATTGAACTTTTTTAGATCTTCTTGTTTTGAATCATAGATACCCTCTCCAAAGAGCACCTGTTAGCAGTTTTTTACCACTCTTACAAGGGACCCACGAAGCGCTTCTTTGTCCTTTTTTTCTTTGTTTGACGTCTGCTTTTGTGTCTACTTGATTTCAAAATTCCTCACTAATAGCACAATATTAGGCTTAACTCATAAACAGGACCTGCTGAAGATTCGTACCATTTACTTTATGAAAAGACGTTGCCAATTATTATGCCAAAATAACGTGTGGCTCACTTCAGCATTCACTAACCATTTTAAGTGTCTTTTTCGTGGAAAGTATTTATCATGTTGTTTTTTTACATCTGAAACATAGCTTTGTTGTGGGCACATTTATTTTACTATTATGTTTTCATTTTATTGATTAATTGTATTGATCTGTCTTTGGCACTGTAACAATAAGTCATACTGTGTGTTTTGAGGAGGGGGCTTTTTCTAAGTAAGACCAGCATCATCCCATCATCTAAGAGTTTAGTTAATAGTCTGTGTGTGCACATCAGTCTTAATGCCATTAATTACATACCTCTCATGTATATATTCACTGTCTGATTGAATGATTGTACTCTCCCCATTTGTCTGAATAGTATTATACATTACCTCAACACTTATCCGGACAACTTCTGTATATATACAGTATATATATATATTTATATATATTTTTATATATATATATATATATATATATATATATATATATATATATATATATATATATATATATATATATAGTTTGTGTTGCTACTCAGACAAAGGGAGGTTTCGATGCTGGAAATGTAGTCCTCCAGTTCAGAATGCATTGCTCAGAACACTGTAATAGAAAAGGTTTATTACCCATTTCCACTCATGACATCAATAAAATGGCTTACTTCAGTGTCCAGTGGGTTCTGGCGCCCTTTGTCATGATTATATACTGTATATTTTTCCACATTATTAATCACTTCAAAACCCACAGCTTAGAAATAATGTTCTACTTGGCCAGCTGGCATAGAGATCTGTCTGGGTACCCAGTATAAATGCAGCCTGACAGGGTGTTGCGGGTTCGAATCCGTCACCCTTTGATGCAACACTCGTGACATCTCGACTATTAATCTTCTATCCTTTCAATGAAAGCATAAAAGCCCCAAAACAAATCTCTTAGTTTTACACTTCTAGACCAAAATGATAATGTTACTGAATTCATTAACCAGAACAAGCTATACGACCATAAATGACAATTACATCATTTTATTTGAATATCCTTTTTTGTTAGTTTTATTTTTATGATTCTTTTGGAACATAACATAAGTACAAGAAGGCACTTACAAAAAAAGAAGTTAAATTATACATGATGTTATTATAACATAATTTTACTGATTTAAAAAAAAAACAGAATGATAAAGACAAGAAAGTACAGGACCCTTGGCAACATTTTTTTTTAACAATAAGTCTCAAATAAAATCTAATATGCGTCTTAGATCTATGATACAGTACAAAATAATACTTATTTGTTATAATGCCCAAGCTACCATTATGTCATATAACGTCATCACTTTTCTTAGTAATACAGAAAATGTAAATCACAGAGTTTAATTTGTTTTCACTAGTCAGTGGTTTTGTTTAGTTGTTAGGCTTTGTGGCTCGGAGCACTGTGCAAGTCCTGGTACATCTCTATCAGGCGAGTGGCTTCTCTCTCGCCAGACAGCAAAGCACCATGGGTAGTGGAATAGTATTTCCTGTGGGTGGCTTCACCAGCAAACAGCACCTGGAGAGGCTGTGGAGTGGAGAAGAGTAAAGATAAGAGCCAGCACATTTTCATAATACAGTACACAACAAGGACCTGCTCCGAATCACAATCTCTTGTATTATGTATTAGTGTACTTTGTGTGTGTGTGGGGGGGGTGGCTTTCGCCTTTAGAGAGGGGCAGACGGTAGGCTGACAGGAAATGTGGGGAGAGAGAGATGGGCGGTGACATGCAGTAAAGGCTGTCGGGATCGAACCTGCAGACACTGCCAGTGCTGGGTTAGTGGCTAGAGTGCCCGGAACGCTGACCCACAGCCCAGGCACATTCTCAGCTCATGCAAGTTCTTATTACTTGCATGAGCGGAGCGGGTGCAAGTTAAGCGATTGGTGTGCAGTTGGCGGTCATCGTCCCTTGGAGTAGATTGGCCGATTCATCACCTCATATTTTGATTTGCCTACATGTGCGCAATGCACAACTATGCACTCTACCGAGTGCTGATCTAGTTAGTAATTAGGGTTAGGGTTAGGTTATATACTTTTTTCAGGCTACATATATAGACATGTGACTGTGCCTTTAAACCCCCCACCCCGCCGATCCCACCGTTGACATTATTTACAGAGTAAATGGAGTAAACAAGGTGCGTTTTAACGTTTTTGGCAACTGTAAACAACCTTGTTTACCTTGTTTACAACTCGTCCTTGGGGTATAAGGAGTTAAAAACCACCACCATCCCTCTCCCACAAACATTGCACAGACACATTGCACAGACACATTGCACACGCACTCCAGCTTCATGTTTCAGGGGCTAGACTTCTGGCCTGAAACCAGGTGCCATGACTCCATAACTCATGTGAGACGTGCTGTGCTGGTTGGTACTGTACGTTCAGTATGAAGTGACACATTACTGATGACACAGCAGGCACATTAGCAAGTTCCTGTGAGTTCACGGAGGTTTTGTAAACAACACAGTGGCTCTATCCAATTCTTATTGAAGAGGTTTTGCACATCCAGATCCACTAGAATAATTACTGCTTCTGGCGCTGCACTTCTTATTGCAAAATGAGGTTTGAAAAATCCACAAAATAGCTGATGTAGAAACTCACAACACATGTTGTGAGATGCTACTCTCACCTTTGGGCATAAGGTACTAGGTAGGGACATTGCCAGCCTTTTGTAGCCTCCAAATGCAAAATGGCGTTTAAAGTGCAGAGAGGAAGAGTCCACACTTTAAAGGCCATTTTGCAATGAGGGGTGTGTGGTTACTTGGGGAACCTGGAGGCTACACAATAGTGTGTTATTATTGGTCTAGTGTAACCCCCTAGAGTAACCCAATAGTTTGTTTTACGTCACTTCTAGAGTAACCCAATAGTTTGGATTACTTCTTGGTCTACAGTAACAAAAAGGTTTGTTTTACTTCGGCCTACATCATCGAGGGCAAACACACTTTGCAATTCCAAATTGCATCGCTCTAGTTGTACATTGCACTAGTTATTATACAGTGTAACGCATAAGCATTAGAAGCATATACTGCAAACGTGTGCTCTTCCAGACTAACTCACCGGAGCTTTGGTGCTCTTGGCATAAGGCAGTGGCATTGCCAGCCTCTCGAAGTCCCCCCCGCTGGAGCCCACCCTGGTGAAGGAATAAGAGCCGCGGATGTAGGGGTTACTGCCCCAAGATGAGCGCAGGATACGCCTTGGCTTTGGAATGTCGGGGTTCCCTGTGGACGGAGGAAAGAGTCAAAGTTAAACAGCGTTAAGTGCCACATTAGGCTAAATAAAGTGCCACTTAATATTGAATAATGAATGTCATGCAAGGGCGCTAACTCTTACATCCATCATTATGCATCACTCCTCTAGACTGACTCCTACTCCTCCCTGGCCAGACTAAAGTTGGCATGTGTGTGTGTGTGTGTGTGTGTGTGTGTGTGTGTGTGTGTGTGTGTGTGTGTGTGTGTGTGTGTGTGTGTGTGTGTGTGTGTGTGTGTGTGTGTTTTGTGTGAGTCTGGCGTGGAGGGTAGGGGGGGTTACTAAATTGTGGAGAAAATGATGTCACGGTATTGTGCACCCAGTTTATTCTAGTTCAGGCAGTCAGATCAGATACAGTACTGTAAACAAACTAGTAGCTCTCTGACAGATGAGTCAACTGACTACGATGCCTCAGCTGGTCCACCACGTCAGCTGACAGCTGTTTTAGAATTTCACTCGCTAGTCGCTACCAATCGCATTTATTCTCACAAACCAGACGGTCTTGTTTTAATGACTTGCCCCCTATACATACCTATATTCGCTCTGCATCCTGACACTGCGTGACTGAATTCATCACCCCAACCTTCAACTGAACTGATCCAATGCTCTGTTATTGACCAGAACTGGATTGCATCGGGTGCTCTGCTAGCCTAGAGCAGGGTTAATTGCTCCCCACTGTGGAAACTGACTTGTGCTGCCTCCGGCTTGGCCGGGCATGCAAATGAGAACAATTGGTGGCGTTTGGCCAGGAGGGAAGGAACTGCACCAGAGAACAACCATTAGGGGTCAGCAACATGCATGGGGATTTCGGTAATCAGCATAATCAGTCTGAATTGGGAGAAAAGGGGAGGATTATTGCTTCATTTCCCCCAAATAAATACAGTAAAATGTGATTCACAAAAAAGCAGGAAGGGCAAGATCCATTAGTGACCAATGACCAGGTTGCAATCTATAAACCTAGAAACTAGTTGTGACCAGGTTGCAACCTGGTTGTCTTTATTGGATCTTGATGTTAAAAAAAGTCCAGAACACACAAATAATTCCAGCCTCTGCAGTGCCGACACAAGATAGTAGCAGATACTTGTGATTTTCCTGAAACCGCTAGTAGTCAGTCAAAATTGCCATTTAGACACCAAAGGGACGCATACGGCAAGTGTGAAACCAACGTGAGACTCGAGTTATGCCAGGGGATATTATTGTGTGAGTGTGACACATTGCGCAAATTATTATACAGTTGACTTAGATGAGCTACAGAGTGGTCTGACAGTACAAGATTATCAGTGACGGTGGTGTCAGTCGGTTCACTGGGATGTTCAAGCCAAGGCTGCTATCAGCCATAGGTCTCTAAGGGCATGCAGTATACACTGTGTACAGTATAATCAAAACACAGCTGACAGGATTAGTGACCTAAATCTGTACCCCCCCCCCCCCCACACACACACACACACACGTGCATATCCATGTGTGTGTGTGTGTGTGTGTGTGTGTGTGTGTGTGTGTGTGTGTGTGTGTGTGTGTAATATTAACATTCCCAAAGCACACACTAATTGCAACTATGTAATGTATGTTTAAGAATGTGTGTGCTTGTACAGTGTGTATATAGTACATTTTGCTGTGTGCATATGGGTGTAGGTTTAGTTTACATTATGCATCTAGAGGCCAGTGAATCATGCAGTGACACTGTCAGTACCTACAGTACATTGTTGATACAGGTATAGTAAACGTAGCCCTTTAACATGTGACCCATTCCTGAGATGAATGGCTTGGCTTGGGCAGACACTTACACCAAGTATTCAACAGGTGATTATAATTATAATGCTATGGTGATATCAAAGTCCTAAAAGAAAAACTATGTGACCCTCCAAAACTCTTCCTCTTCAAAGGTAATATTCTATATTCCTTCAACTTCATAATTGCATAGTTATGTATGATTAGAATACATACCTGTATTTCTATATATAAAAACACCCTGTAAGACATGTAAACATGTCTTTCATTTTCATTTGGTGTATCTTTTAGCCACTCCAAATAGAGTTTCTGTGTGTGGTGATTGAGGTCCTGTTACACTTTGTAGGAATAGGAGACATGAGCTGAGGCGGGGCTCAAGCCTATCACATACTAGGAATCACTCCATCAAAACCTTAGCATACAGTAGTTTATCTTTAGACCAGTGTTCACTGACCCAGCGGCACTTATGTGTGAGTCATTCCAGTGTTCAACAAATAGACTATCCTAGTTAGCCTACCCCACTATCTGACTCATTGATTCAATCTTTCTGCTGGGAAATGGCCACGCCTCAAAGCAATAGGCTGATGACGTGAGCTCCTTTATGTGCAACACAAGGGCTGAATGGGAAGTTCAATCTCCACTGAGTCACTGCACTAAGATTGGCTGAGCTGCGCTGATGCGCTTGAGCAGGTGACATACCAAGGCTTCCTGTGACAGTGTTAGTTTACTGATTCAGAGAAGTTAACTGTGAGTGAAACCCACAGTGAAGCTACAATACCCTTTTGTGTGTGTGCGCGTGTGTGCGCGTGTGTGTGTGTGTGTGTGTGTGTGTGTGTGTGTGTGTGTGTGTGTGTGTGTGTGTGTGTGTGTGTGCGTGCGCGCATGTTTTACATCTATGTGTGCTTACAATACAGGCATTTACATCATAGCTTATTCAGAGAGAGTTAAAGGCTCAATCATACTCCACAGTGAAGCGAAACTTCACCGTTTAAGGTGAATTGGGCTTACACAGTGAAAGCAGTGAGGCCTTCATACTCATTAAGGATTGACTACGCCCACCTGTGGTTTAGATGTGAATCATATTATTTTTGCCTGACGAAGACCTTAGGGTCGAAACGTTGCAGTTGTTGCCTGAATTAAATAAAAAGTGTGTTCTTGGAGCATATAAACAGTGTACGGGCGTTCCTCTCCGTTCTCTAAGTTTGAGGCCTTGATGACCAGCACCTGGCCTGAATATAGGCGTGAGATGTGCACACAATCCGTTTGCCTTAGATGTGAATCATGCAATGTGTATGTGAGGTTCTAGCCACTGAAGCAGGAGGAACAGCGGCGGGACCAAGTTTTTCTTTCCTCGTCCATAATCACCACTTTAGCCTTTGTAAAACAGTCTCTAATTTTGCCCCATGTTTATTTTTTTTTAAACAAACGTCTGCGTCTTCAATGTCCCAGCCATTTCTTGCCATGGATTGTAGGCCATCTGCCATTGAGGACTTATAAAGATGTTCACGACAACATCTCTTCAAATTCATCATTTTGACTCATTTTCTCCTCCTCCTCTTCTACCCGTTGTTTCTCTCTGCTACCTATACTATATTATTCTACTTTCTGTTTCTATTTGTTTTCTATTTGCTTTCTGTTGCTGTCATCAGCTGTGATCTCGACCTCCTGCGCGTTCGAGCCCATATCACTTCCTAGACCAATCAGTGAACGTGGTGAATGCCCCAGAGTGAATGGACTTGTCGGGTAGTAAAAACAGAGAGATGTGTCAGGATGCACAGTGAGAGCTGTTCACCGCAGTGAATAGCGTCATGTTGTAGTTGTATAGCCCTTAAAAAACTACACCACAGTGATACCCTTTCACTGCGAGTCGCTTCACTGTGGAGTATGAATGAGCCTTTAGACACAAATGTAAGATCAGAATTGGCTTGGATCTTAGTCAACCAACAACAGGGTAAATTGTCACATGATGAATAGCTGTATGAATAGTGTTTTTAGCATTTGTAGACAAGCAAACCTTACAGGTCTATCAATACAGGCCTAACAGGTATCTAGCATATTAGAAACATAGGCAATAACTAATCTGTAGAGATTCAAGGGAAAGGGAGTGCTACTCTGAGCAGTTAGGATAACTTAGAGAGGTGGAGTGATGGTGGGGTGTCACATAGGGAACAGTGGGACAGACATCCTGTGTTCTAAGTGCACAGGACGGGGTGGGTCATGTCCTGTCCTCACTGCCCTCCCTGCCCTCAAGTAAGGGGTGCCTTTGAATGACTGAATACACAGTGTGCAAACAGTACAATTTCGTGTTGAAACATGCCACAGAAATAGCCTTTAATGGCTTGTTTCCTTTGTAGTCTATGTATTCAATTTATAATGGTGTGGGGGCGGGGCGGTGGTACGTACAAAGCAAACCTAGCAGGATGCTGTTGTAAAACTGCCGACAGGAGCTATTTTATGGCCCGTTTACCTGTGAATCGCCTGAGTAGCTCAGTGCAGACCTCGGCCACCGTCTCATCATCACAGCGTTCCATCAGCAGAGCCTCCTGGCCACAGATCCAGCCGCTCAGCATGTGTCCGTATCGCTCCGGAGGGTAAAGCACGTCGAAACTGCAGATCTTTTTGTACCTGGTGGTAGTAAAGAGGCGTCATGCTGGAGCTTCACATGCACTATACCAGTGGTTTTCAACCAGTGGTCCGGGGACCACCAGTGACCACTGGTGGTCCCCGGAGAGGACCACTTGAGAGGGTTCCAGGTGGTCCCCAGCTAAGTTGGTTAACCAGTAACTATTGGTTTCATGTTTACACTCTCAAAAGTTGAAATATGTATCTGAATTAGCCCAAGTCTACACAACTATATAGATCAAGATTGATGGTCATTTTGATCTGGATGTTTGCCTGCTTTGTTTCCCAAATCCAGCCTGGTATTGTGAAGAAAAGCAAAAGAAATCTTTAGTTTGGGGTTCTGTGGGGCTAAAATGTCCTCAAATGGTGGTCTGTGGTTCAAATGCTGAATAAATAGTGGGCCCTAGTATCAAAAAAGTTGAAAACCCCTGCTATACAACACAAACAGTACTTTTGATAGATAGATAAATGCCCTTGCCCTTGATATTCCTGATAATTTGTTCTCCTCCTCTTGTCCTAGCCAGTGTAACAAGCCAACTCGTCCATCATTCATTCCTGGTCTTACCACAGCTCCCCTGGGTAGACCGGCTGCTCCAGGGTGGCCTCGTCCTCCCAGACAAACTGGATGCTGTTGCACTCTGGGCTCCAGAAGGGCTCAGCGAACTCCAGGAAGATCTTGTCTGTCGTGCTGATGCCCAGTTTCTCGATGGCCAGAACCTGGAAATGAATATTAAGCACTGAGTTTATTAGGTTATAGTGAGTGAGTGAGTGAGTGAGTGAGTGAGTGAGTGAGTGAGTGAGTGAGTGAGTGAGTGAGTGAGTGAGTGAGTGAGTGAGTGAGTGAGTACGTAAGTGAGTATTACTTACTTACTTACTAAGTAAGTGAGTAAGTAAGTAAATTACTTAGTGAGTAAGTAAGTAAGTACATAAGTAACTTATTTACCTACTTACTAAGTAAGTAAGTAAATGATTAAGTATGTAAGTAAGTAAAAAATACTGTCTTACCTTGTCCTCAGGCAGCAAGGGGGAGAACATGGTTTCATGGCTCCTCTTCAGCACGCCGAGAGACGCCGTGACGATCACATGGTCGGCCGCGATCCACTCCTCATCCTCGCACTCCACGTGTATGGGATAGCAGCCCTCGATCAAGTGGTCGTATTTTCTGTGAGGCCGGCCCCCGCCGCGATGGGCGCGACGGCGGTCCTCGTTGTGGTTGTCAGGGCAGTGGCCGAGGCCGTGGTGGTGGCTGTCCCTCCTCCCGGCCGTCTCCTTCCCTCCCTCCTCCTGCTGGTGGGTGGAGGAGTAGTTCCAGTGGATGCATCGGACGGGTTTCCCCAGGCAGACGGTGTGGGAGGGGATGTCCTGGGCCAAGAGCCCCACCACCTTCATGAAGCCCTCAGGGATAACGTAGTGGGCCCCCGGGATTTCGGTCCACTCTCCGAACTCACTGAGGGAGACCTCGTCCATGCTGGGGGAGCTGCTCTCACAGCTCTCCACCTGGAAGGGGGAATGAAGGACACGCAGTCAGGAAGATGTTTCCAGAGAAGATACTGTATGGCCTTATTTTCATCGCTTATCCTAAACCTTGTAGATCCAGACTCTAGAACAGACTAGGTAGAGGTGTTAGGCAGTAACGAATTACATATTACTGTCATATTTACTCTGACTAATTACTTATTAGAAATGAGATTGTTGTTGCAATGAGAAAATAGAAAATTTACAAGCTACCAACAGATAACAACAGAGATGAGCAGTAGTTGTGTGTGGAAATATAGTGGCTTCTCAATCCTCAAAGTCGCCCAACCGCTGCTTTAGTCTAGGTGAGGAATAATTTTCTTGTGTTATTTTAACATAAACACAGCTAGCACAAAAAGAGACAATGATAGAGAGAGAGAGAGCGCTTTACAACAGAAAGCCAACTATTAGGTGACCAACTATCAGGGCATGGGAACACTGATCCCCGGCCAGTGACAATGTGGGTCAGGGACTCAATATGTGGGACGCTTGAAAAGTATTTGAAATGAGGGCATGTGGTAACCCTAAGACTAGGACAGGTCATTGATTGACGGTTCATAGTCACCTTGAGGTACTGCTGCAGCATGGACAGTTTGAGCCTCTTGACACTCTCCAGGTCATCGGGATCCAGCATGATCTTCTTTCGGACCACGTCACGCGTGAACACGCCCACGCTGTTCTGGCTCTCTGCACATACTGGCTTCCCGTTCTGGAAGAACTCCTGAGTCAGCTCATACACCTGGGAGGCAGACACCGGCAGACAAGCACAGTGGCATTATTACATGGAGGTTTCACACCCAGCATGCATGCGTGCACGGACGCACGCTGGTGTGCTGTGCTGCTGTTGTTGTTTTTTTTAGAAGATTAAAGGCTTTTAAGATCATCTTATTGTCCGGAAAATGTGGTAAACTTGTTGTTTTGGTGGATTTCTTAGCAAACAATGAGCCCTTTCTTACATAGGGAGGGATCAAACCAATGCTTAGTATTAATCCGCCTCTTGGATCAATCACAGGAACGCTGAAATCAAATCAGTGCAGGTTGGATTCACAACCTCAATTCCAATTTGTAATACAAGTACTGCATGTAATGTGATTTCTCTCAAACACTGAAGTTATATACAGTGACTAAGATAAAAGGTCTACAAATACAAATTGGTTTTCTCACCTCCGATCAAACTTAGGTAAGAGCCCACCATGCATAACAGGTCAGTGGATTGGACACTCTGTCACTCATTCCCTTCATTTATTACTTACGCACCTTACATAACACCTACTGTATGCATGGTCTACCATGCCTTTCTCTTTCACTTACCTCAATTGTTAGCCTACGTGTTTCTTGTACCATACGCTAAACAAAGTTGTGTAATGTGTCTATTTTAAAATAAACAATATATTTTGCAATTATCCTTAGGATGTTATATTTTACCTGCTGTGCCACAGATTAGAGTTAAAATAGTCCATTGTTCAGCTTCTAACTGATACCTTAAAATTACTTTACAGGACTTAAGGAATGCAATCTTTTAGACTTTAAAAGTAAAAAAGTTCCAGTTAATTTATCCCATGCACCTGTCCCCCATTAGGACTTTTAATCTTCTATATCCTAATGAAGTTGTTAAGCCTCACTCCTCAGTGAGGAAGAGCTCAAAACATCACGCTATGGTAGAAACAAAGACTTAATCTTCTATGTATTTATATTTGCTTCTACTGTGCTATTTTTGTGCCATCATTTGAAAGGATTGCAAGTTGGCATCACTTATGGTCGGAACTATGACAGTATCTGATCACCCTCGAAACCTCCGACTTTCGTTCTTGATTAATGAAAACATTCCTGGCAAATGCTTTCGCTTTTGTCTGTCTTGCGCCGTTGCAAGCAACTCGAATGAATGTAACAGGGGACAGTAAGGAACAGCCACCTCATAAGGTATAGCATGTTGTGAATGCACAATGTGCAGCGGGGCAGCATGTGCACCCGGTCATCATATAATCCTCAGATTCAACCAGATGCTTGCAGTTACTGCCTATGTGCTATAGTCTGTGATGCAGTACAATATGCGGTTATTTTTCCCGCATGACTGCTTTGATTAAATTTGTAATAGCCTATATGTATTGTAAACCGGAAAAAAATGCCATACCTTCATGTCATTGCACAATACATTGTACACAGGTGTACATAAATATAGACATGTTTTAATCAAGTGTACTTGAGCGTGTTTGAACACAGCTGCATGGAAATGAAAATGTACCAGTACAGTACAGTACAGTGTGTACCGTATTCTCAGATCACATCATGTGTGTGCGTTCCTCACCTCGTTGTACAGGTCACTGAATTCCTCCACCAGGTGTTTGGGGATCCGTTTCCCAGTGCTGGTCTGGTAGTGGGCCACGCCAGTCTTGGTGTACAGGCTGATGCGTCCCACGCTCCGCTCCCCGTCCGTGGTGTCCTCCAGCAGCCTGTTGTCCTCCGCCAGGTGGTACACTGGGTTCCCGTTGGCTCCATGGATCCAGGTGGCTCCGAGCTCCAAAGTCGCTTTACCTAGAAGAGGGAAGAAGCACAATGACATGAGAGGGTTGTTGTATTAGAATACGGTAATAGAACGATTGACAGGAAGGTTTCAGGGGCACTAAAACATGAACGTAGCCTTACAAACTAATGCGGGGTAGGGAGACTTTTTCAAGGCAAGTGCGGCAACATTTTGAAAAGATACGATAATTTCAAGGACCCCAGGCACCACAGAAATTATGAGCCGCTGCACAGGTGCTCCCAAACATACTGTACTTTTAAGTTGCACAGATTCGATTTCAGGTGCAGCTGTGTGGATCCTCAATAAAAATGTGCACCTGCCCGGTCAGGCATCCAGGAAGTAGACTTCACCTGCCCTACCATTTAATTTACCTGCTCCGGCATGTGGGCAGGTGTTACAGTGTGACACCTGCATAAGATAGATGTTTATATACTACAGCAATCTATAAGATAGATTGCTGTAGCCTACAGCCTCCTGAGGAGTCTTGTTGATCAGTATTCCCAATGCCACAAGTGCCAACTTGTGTACTGCCCACAAG
Source organism: Benthosema pterotum (assembly GCA_039105355.1). NCBI lineage: Eukaryota > Metazoa > Chordata > Actinopteri > Myctophiformes > Myctophidae > Benthosema > Benthosema pterotum. The sequence goes on along the minus strand of CM076973.1, from coordinate 12,903,155 downwards.
TAGGCCATGACCTACTTACAAAAACACTTATTTTTACAATGTAATATTCTCTTAGAAAACAATTAATAATTGTTTTGCCAGATTCTCCTTCAAGAGATAATACTCATGACATTACTTATGAAGGGTCTCTTAATTACATCACCAGTGTGTCATCACTTAAACCGGCCAATCGGAATACTTTGAGGGATGGCCAACAATCGGCGACTTTACTTGCACTCACGCAAGTAAAAAGTAAAAATTAAACTTGGGGGTTTGTTTTTCTTGCAACATCATTGCCATGAATGGTTCAAAGTAAACTGTGGTGACTTGTGATTTTAGCTTAATCCTGACTTAATCCTTGTTTAAACACGTTTGTCAGAGAGACAAGAGTACGGCAGCAGTAAGACTTGTGTCCTCTTGTCTTTTTCATTTGGCTAGCCTCAGGACAGTCACATAATGAACCTGGTACTAAACGTCCTACACCAGCAATAGAGCCAGTTGGTTCTCTGTGTAACAAAAATCACACCTGTGTAAAGTGATCTTACAACATCAACATAATGTTGGTGTTTGTGTTGGTGGTGGTAGTAATTGTTGAAAAACAAATGTGATACAGTAATTGTGAATGAAGGGCGTTCTTATCATCTTATACATCATGATAATATAATGTTTGTGTTAGGACAAACTAGCCAATTTGCCATTGTCTATGGCATGTGATGTTTGCTGGTAGGACAAGAATGATTCTACTCTATAGCTGAATGTAGTCAGTGCTAGTCTAGTGCCCCTCAAAAACAACCCGGATGCATGGAATGTAAAGGCCTTTGGGCGAATTCAAGACAACGTAGGCCTATGAAATAATGAGAACAAACACAGTGTGTGCTTGATTTCTGAAATTATTATTCATGATGTGAATAGGCAACTGTAACATTTGCAAATGAAGAATGTTGTCTAATAAGTTAATCAGGTTTAACTTGCGCTGGCCAAGCCCTACGGTGTAGTAGAGCGATTCGCTGGAAGGTGGCAGTAGGATTTACCCGATTTTAGTAGCAGGAAGTACCGCTCAAGGATGAATATGTTGGCGATTTACAAATCTGTTTAGGTTGCACATACTCCAGCGTGAGGAGTTTGGGTGAAGACGCTGTGTACTTTTTGAAGGCTTCACCCTGGAGTATGTTTGAGCCAAGGTGAAGTCTTAAAAAACAACACCGTGGTGAAAACTCTTCACCCAAACTCACTTGGGGTAGGCTCGAGCATTTACATTCTCTTTGGTCAGAAAATGTTGTATCCGGAGAAATACGTACATCTGACGGCTGTTCCGGCCAGACTACACTCTCTGCACACTATGCACTCTCTGCCTGGGAACAAGGCTAGGTTGAACTGCAGTTTAATGAATCATGTTTGGAAAATAACAACACTAACCAGCAAAAAGAGAAATACTGTATGTAGTCCTCCCAAAGGCGAAATACACAAATCTTCAACCAGTGAATTAACAGAGGCTGCCTGCGGGTTCGGATCACCCCCCACCCCCCTTCATAATGCTATGCATAGTTTTGCCATATTTTTCCTCACTATCATTTAGAGTACTGTTTAGCTGTAGAAGTAGATAATTGTTACTTTCTACAGTATGTCCAATTGTCCATAGCAACGCTCTGTTATTCAAAGCACCAGCTATTGAAAACTAGAAATAACACTGTCATGACTGACTATTAAGAATGGAACATTCATCCTCACTCTCTTAGTTTAAGAGAGCTTAAGGAAATAAGGGCTCTATTGTTGTCTGTGTACAACAAACAACAACATTTTTTCATAGTTCAGTCGCCGATCGACTTTGACACGTTGTGAGATTGTAGATTGGCTATATTTTACTCATCAAAAAATGTTCTTCAAAATAATAAAAAAGACGTTTTGGGCTAAGGGGTTTAGCATGAACGAAAATAGATCCATGATTCTCAAAGTGGCACCCCATAAGTGTCATTGTAGGAGTTCCGATGTGTCAGACATGGAATATACAGTATAATTGCAACAGCTCCACTGTTTGACAATCTTGTGAAAGTTTCTCTCGTGGCGATCCCCGGGACCAAAATGATTTGCCACTGGCGTGCTGTGTAAGGCAACACAAAAAGAAACAGCATCTTCTCACCTTGCTGAATGCTCTGAACTCTCCCCCCGATGCGCTCCGACGCCTCTAGGACTGTGACATCAGAGAAGCCGTGTTCCAGGAGGATCTTGGTTGCAGCCAGACCAGCCAGGCCAGCGCCAATCACCACTATTCGAGGCTGCCGACGAGTGCGTAAGCCGCTACTAAGAGGATCATCAGTACCGTCTGATGAAATTTCACAACTTTGCATGCCGTCCAAGCTCGTCTCCTAGGGGTGCTGAGGGACAGACAAGCGGGGGAAGAAAATAATGTTTAGAAGACGGAGCGTAGACACAATGTATACTGTAATAAGAATGGGAGGGGGATCTGATCTCTATGCAAGAGAAGAGGATAAGAGACGGGCCGGAAATGTTGGATGCGATATGTACAGTCTAGTCTTCCTTCAAAGCCTATTTAATCCCTATTTTCGTGTCAACCCATTCACTAGAAAATGTTCCACTAAAAGACATTTTATGTTATGCAATAGGGGTGAGACTTTTTAACTGCTGACCGTTTAACGCTAGCAGTGGGACGTCGTATAAAGCTTATGGCCAACTGAAAGTTAAATTGTATGAACAATAACATCACCGATCGCGTTATGTTTAACCACGTTTAACTGGTCAACACTCCACACGCTCACAAGAAAATCCCTGGAAGAATGTTCATACGGTACCTAAGCAACACTAGACACAAGGAGGCCCACATGGCAGAGAGAAAACACACTGGAGTCACACTGCTTGGAAAGAATCTATTCCAAACATCAACTCACAGCTGTGTCTGTTGTGAGTGTTCTGTTCATTCACATGATAGTTCTGAAGAAACTCAAGGCAGAGACCCAATTGGAGACTTTATGCATGACAAATCTCCCCCAGGTGTTTTTTTTTTTTTTTCATTCATCCGTGCCTGAGTGTGTGTGTGTGTGTGTGTGTGTGTATGTGTGCATGTGTGTGTAACTAATTTTGCATACTAATTTCAGTGTCATATTTCTTATACAGGCTGCCAGCAGTACATTGCAGCACTGACAAATATGTAGGAGCATATCTTCAACCTAACAGCGTGTTGAGTAGTTTGACACATTAGCTTGCAGATCTGTTTTTGCAAATGTTGTGGCGCATTTTGCATCATCACAGCAAAGACGCTTTTCCCAAATGAAAGGACGTTGCAATAACAGTATTATATAAACTGTAAGGTATTAAAATATGAAATGTAATGTGCTGGATTTTGTGTGGCATGCTTTCATTCAGAGGAAGTAACTGCACGACGATGTGTTAGCAGAAGGAAAACAAGTTGCGGCTCTGGTAATTAGGGTTGAAAGATTAGTAATTGACCTTAACTCACTTTACACTGGTGAGTGTATTTTGATGCTGTACAACAATCAGAGATGTGTATGCCATGTAATCTGTACACAAAACAACCAGGCATCCAGCAAATCTCTCTCTTCTGAGAAGTATTAACATTTATGCTGATGCAAGATACACTCAGATGTATTCAGAGTAACACAAAATAAAAACTAACTAACTCACAAATTCATGTTTTTTGTTATTTGCGAAGCAACACAAAAGCAGTCCTCCATAAACATTTACCACAGTTATGCAGTATTATGATGTTTAGATATTATCATCGAGTCATGTATTGATGAAATATCCAATAAATTAGGGGTTTATGGAAGAGCCGTCTCAACATCAATTTACAATTCATTCCCATGCTAGGTTGACCCATTCCAATATTCTTTAATCTTATCAAAACTATACTGGTGCACGTTGGGCCCTGTCCTATTTGTGAATTGTACGCCCCATATGCCCCAATTCAAGTCCCTTTTATGCATACACTTAATCAGCCATACCCAAATATCTATAGTCTATGAAGATATCAGAACATAACCAACTTTTGTGATGGTTCTGGACAACCATAGATCTGATCGGCTCAACACTACTGTACTACCTGCAGACATGGTGCATTTAGATATGATGACTGAAATCATTTGTGGCAATTGAAAACTTTAATCCCTGAGCATAGAGTAGAAATGCCTCTTTATGGAACAGCATTTACAGTTTCACGGATGTCACTTCTGACCTATCAGCTGCTTGCATCACATCACATGACCAAGGAGTGGTGGTGACTGACCAAACACCTGTACTCCATAGGGCATCATGCTTTCTCATCATAGGGAAAATCCAGCATCTTAATTGTCTCCTTTATTTATTAACTCAGCTGTTCATTTCACAATCTTTCCAGGAACACAGGAACAACATAGTCACTACACAATGACTAGAGTGACCCTTGGACTCCTTACCAGCTGCTTGTAATGCATGTGACGCATACAATACATACGTACATACATACATACATACATACCAGAGATAGGAAGAGACAAGCAGAGACCAACAACGACACAAGTGTAGAAATATTCATGTGTGGAAACTGCAGACATACAGAGTTGCACTGACTGTAAAAAAAAGTGTCTGTTCACCTCAGACAGAGACAGCCCGTGCATCTCTCTCCCTGGCTGTGGCTGCTATTATCTCCTTCTGGTTAATACACTCACCACATGTCGCCGCACTAAAAAATCCTGAGTGTTAATATCGCGCTGAGAGCCCACTTTTTTACACCCTCAGGGTTAAATCAACAGTCAGCATTGTGCAGTGCACTCACCCACCACAGATTATTATTGGTGGGCTGGCCTTCTAGCGTGTGTTTGTGTGCACACGTGCCTGTGTGAGGGAGGGCGCTGGAGGTGGGGGGTGACCAAGGTTGACCTAGAAACGGCTGCCCTACAGCACATCCTCCAAGCGTCAAGACGGATCTGAGCAGGAGTAAAATGGACTGATTGTTATTCAGGCCTACACGTAGTACAATCCCCAGTGTGATTTATCCATTTGTAACCGTGCCACTTGTCCACTACTCACTGTACACTTTGTACACTCTGTTAAACACGAAGGATTTTACTATTCACTAGCTTCCAACCAATCTGGGTATCCAGCCTCCAACATTATGGCCTGCTACAGAATTATTTCTATGCGTATTTTGTTTGGTTAGTTAGTAGCTACGAGTGGGATTTATCCTCTAAGGTCTTAAGTTTGTACACCAGGAGAACATTCCGATATCTGATCTACAAGCCGTGACAGTGTGACACTTTGCGAGCTTGTTGTGGAAATATTTGTGTGCTATCGACGTAATATTACCTATAGTGTAGCTATAGCTGTATAGCGATAACCTAACCCTATAGCTCAATAGTGGTTAATCATTTGAAGACCCTGCTTTCCCGGTTACAAATGTCTTGAAAAGAATATGCCGGACTACTTAACTCTAGCTAGCTACTTATTGCTACCTTAATTTAGGCCACTTTAATAATTATCACTATCAATTATCCTTTGTTTCCTCACCTTTGTTTCCTTCCACTCAGGGCCCCCCGCTATCCCTCTCCACATTGACTTTTTAGCATGAATAATCTCTCTCCATAATACAGTATGACATGTGATAGCCATCTGACAAACATCCATGAAACAGAACTTTTAGTCTAGTCACACAACACATGTACAGTACAATCAATAGTCTGTTGACCAAGTCTCACATAGCTAGGCCAGACAATAAGAGATTTCCCCTGCTGACAATGAGTATCTCTAACTGCTTTGAGAACTAATTCTGATTAGACTTTTTACTCGCCTCTAAATTATGTCCACTCAGTTTAACTTCTATATTGAATCAGTACCGATCAGTAGATGGAGATCTGCAATCATCTGGCTACATGAGATTAGGACAGGGGTGTCAAAGGCATTTAATCTCACTAAGAGTGATTTGGTTTCTGTCTCTCTCTCCCTCTCTCTCTTTCACACACACACATACACCCACACCCACACACACACACACACACACCACACACACACACACACTTACTTTTCCCCAAACTCATTGTTTTTCCTGCCCACAGACCATCTATTTTCCTCTACCAGGAGAATGGGTGGTCCCCGAGGCTCAGGAGGTATATGTGGATGGAGAGGCAGAGGTCTCACCCGGATCCACCCACACACTGGGCATTTCCATCTGCTTTAAATCCAGACAACTGTCCTCACATTGCTCCCTTACACAGCTGCATGCCATCATTTCCCCCAAGTGCTTCATCGGCCCCTGCCAGGATGTGTTTGTGTGCCAGTTTAACACGTCATATAAAGCAAAAAAATATATATAAGAATAAGAATAATACCCTGCCTGTAAATCTGATGTATGGGGCCCTGTGCCAAGATCCAGACATTCCACACCTCTTCAAACTCTGTCTCCGGAGTTCCCAAGCAGAGATGTTGTAAATAGAGAGAGATACCCCTCCCTCCTCCCTGTCTACCACCACATACAGTACAGTACCCTCCCCCCAACACACAACCACGCACACGCACGCACGCACGCACAAACACACAATAATAGGCTACCTTGGACATGCCCAGGCAGAGCACGATCAATTGGGCTACTTAATTTCAAAAAACAATGAGAAATGACAGGTGGTGTTTCCGTTTGCCAATCAGCGCTGGAAATTGGAATTGGAACTTGGAAACAGTTCTTGACAGCTTGGGAGCGGTTTGGCGACCCCCCCCCCCCCACCCCCAACACACACAGACACAGACCCCCAAACTCCCCCTTCGTCACCCTCATGTGAACTCAACCCCAAATACAAACAGTAAAGTAAAACGAACAAGAAAGGTGGAAAAAAGGGAGGGGGGGTATCACAGCGGGTTAGAGTTTACTGTACATCAATGATGTGCCAAGTCGGCGAAAATGTGTCGTAAAAGCATCAGACAGACCGCACGACTGGAACATAAACCTGAAGATAGTGATGACGATGACAGTGTTCTAGTTTGCTGACAGGAACAAACTACGTTACGTACAGTAGTAGGCTATAGGTTACACTCACAGTTCCCAACGTGAGGCTCGGGCCCCGGGGACCCCTAGGGGGTCTTTGAGGGAGTTCCACGTCCCCAGCTAAATGATAGTTTTGTTGAGGTCTTATTGGGGGTCTTAAAGGGGGTTTTAACAAACAGTTTTAATACAATTGGTCCTCACTAATGTTCATGAAAGACGTTCGTCCTGGAGATATTTTTCTACTCGATGCAACTTTCGATGATGCGCAAGGAACTGTCCACAGTCCACCTACTATATGAGACACAGACTGAGTGAGGACCAGGCTTTATTGTGATCATTTAACTGCACTGTCTGGGATCGTTGAAATGAAAACGGTTGAGAATGACTGCTAGAGTAGAGTCGTACAAATGGGGGTCCGCGGGCTGATAAAAAAAACAATTTGGGGGTGCTTGATCGTGGTAAAAAGTTTGGGATCGACAGTAGTCTTCTATAGACTAAACAAGCACAGTATTCTATCAGACAGTCATCGCTGCCGCTGCCACGTAATTAAGTAGCAATATGCCAGAGTGGCAACACTCACTGCACTTTGTAACAAAGACACAAGTTAGCTGATTTGAGTCACTATGATAAACAACACGAACTCCGGTCGCGCATAACACACAACACAGAAAATAAGAATAAAATAAAAATAGAAAACCATGATCAATTAAAAAAGATCGTATTTTACAAATAATGCGAAAATTTCTATTTGAAGACGAATCTAAATCAACGCAAATATTAACATTTCATTTTCGTCTTTTACGCTATATGCTATACTGTTTAGATTTGTGCATGGTTTTATTATTTTCTAGGATATATAAAATAAGTCGGTACTCTGATGGATCTGATCAGCGGCGATGTAGGCTACTACAGATTTACAACGTGGAATATATAAACACCACATAGACGCTGTTTAATCAATGACGGGCATCAATAACACGTCATCTGTTCTGTCATGAATCAAATCAAGCCTCAGGTCACCGTCATCATTTACCTCACTCCGTGGGTCTTCAGTTTTAAAAGGCTCTAAACGCTCCGCCGTGCTTTGTGTGTGATGTTGTCCTTACAGCCCGGCTCCGCTTTGTATTTATGTGTGTTGAAACCAGAAGCAGCCAGTTTTCTCCGTGGCCGTTGCCTCCCGATTAATAAATATGAGGGGCGATGACGTGGTTTATTTATCCTCGGAAGAAGACCGGCCCCTCTCCCGGAGCGCCTGCCCCTGTGGCCGTGCTGAGCTCATCATGATCATCCCAGAGAGCTTTGTGCTAAACTGTTCCAAGAAATAATGAAAACAAGAAATAACAAGAAATAGAGAAAATAGGATAGTTATCCAGAATGTAATGTAATGTGTGTACCCAGGCATGTTGAGTAGACCACAGTACCAAGGTTTTAGGTTGGAAGTGTAGAAATGCTAACAAAAAGAAGTCCCCTCATTCTAAATTCATAGTAATGGAAGTCTGAAAAAAAAAACATGAAAAATCATGGTGAAACATATCTGGATGACGTCATCAAGTATGTGTCACTTTATGTTAATGCTTTTTCACCATGTTAATAGGGTCCCCAGACCGTCATTTACAACTCTTGTAAAGTTTGACTTTCACTTCTAATTTGTAGATAATGACCTATAGAACAATTTTAGTTCGAGTGGCCAGTCTACATTTTTTTTTTTTTTTTTTTTTTTTTACAATTAATGTTTTTTCTTTGTTTTCTTTTGCTATATAAAGTCAATATTGTGTCAGGAATTAACTGCATTTCAAATCATGTTTAAATTATGTTTTTTTATATATTCTGATATGGGGGGAAATGGACACCAATGTACATCAAATGACACCTAATTTAAATTCTGTTGATCCTAAACAGATGAAGTTAGTACCTACCTATGTTATCATGAATGAGTAATGGTATACATTGTTCATGAATATACTAGCCTGTATGCGTGAAAATCAGGCACTTTTTGTTAAAAGCATGACATTTGGCCCACAGTTAAAGCATGGCATAAGCTAGTCGCCACAGCTAGTTTCCAAATGGGCACCATCTCGTGTTATTTTACCAATTCAGGTTAGACAACATTCATGTGTATTCAAATCAAGTGTGACCAAAAATCAGCTGACATATTCTGTGTACTACTCACTCCAACCCAAACCAGCTCTACCCGAGTGAACAGTACCCAGTGAGGTCAGAACACAGTCTGGTGTCAGAACACCAGACCGTGTACTACTAGCCAGATCCCCATCCAGATTGCCAACCAGCTCCTGCCCTGAACTTCCAGTATTATCCGGCACTATCAGAACACCATCTCTTGTACCCTCTATCAGATAACACAGTGAAGCAACAATACAGGGGTCCATGGTCTAAGATCCTCAACTTCACCAACAGACCCACACGAGTTTGCTGCCTCAAATTATCACTTGAACCCAGGGGTGGACTGGGAGCTCAAAACGTACCGGGCAATTTTGTCTCAGAGCGGCCCTCTGAAGACCCTTATAATTAGCGTTGCAATCTTTGTGGGGCTCCGGGGCCTGAGCCCCCATGAGAATTTAAGACATAAGGGGCTCTGGGGCTCGGGCTAACTAAAATTAGTTAGTTAGTTTTAGTTAACTATAAAAACCCTGCAATAGGCAGTCTCATTTGAAGAGGACAGAGGGCCGCCAGCACTGATTCGTGGGCCGGTTTTGTGCAGATTTTTTTTTTTATTCATTATTATTATTTTTTAATTAAAACGACATTAATGGCCCCCGGGGGGGGTCGGCCCACCGGGAAAATGCCCTGTATGCCAGACTGTCAGTCCACCCCTGCTTGAACCTCCTGCGATCCAAAGCCAACCAGCAGTTCAAGTATCAAATCCTAGTTGAACACCTCAAGCTTGAACAGGCCCGCCTGTTGGCCAATGCTTACCTAAACAAAACATTGCAGAAAATGAGCAGGCATGCCACAGTTCTACCTGGGTCTGAAGACAGAGTGGAGTGAAAGGCTGCAGCCAAGGTTAATGCCTACTGTCCATTCTGTGAGATTAACACAACACTTCAGTGTAGAATCATGAGAGAACAGATCACAGAATGGATTTGAACCAAGAAGTGGTACAGTACTGGCACTGTCATAGATCACATGACCCTATACGTGCCCAGTGTGATCTTAGGACACCATAGCCTGTGCATTGGCAAACACCTTCTGCTTGAGGCTAACAGTGAGACTCAGAGAGACACAACCAGAGACGAGAGCTATCTGGTGAACACCAACTGCTAAGGTGCTGTGCCTTCACAAGCCAGTTGACAGGAAAATATCCTACTCAAAGTAGTTACATACTGTATTGCACCATGGTGACCATTCCTTTTGACTCCTATGTCCTTCTTGAAGATGGTTCAGAACGCATAATGCTTCTTCC
>CM076973.1:12757773-12887773 GCA_039105355.1 Benthosema pterotum | reverse complement strand
AGACTCAAGTCCCGACACCCCTACAACCGGACAGCACGAGAGATGCTTGATTCCATCATTGAGGACCTGTCTACTAGGGCATGGCTGGCAGACACCTGGAGGCAGGAGTGGTAGTCGGCTGAGCCCACACGGCTGCACCGTTACATCCAAGACCCAGGAGATGGAGTTAAGGGAGAACATCTGCCGCGCCGGCTGAACCGCCTCCGTACAGGGGTTGGTCGCTTTAGATCCTCCATGAAGGAGTGGGGCCTGGCAGACAGCGCAGCATGCGAGTGTGGCGAGCCAGAGCAGACTGCAGACCACATAATCACCACCTGACCACTGTACAGAACACCTTCAGAGGATGGCCTCTTCCACGTGGGACCGGAGAATGTGGCATGGTTCTTGACACTGAGCTTTTATCTTGAAATTAAATGAATATTAGGCAGACCTATTTTAGCCTTTAGTCTTGGCCCTCCACAATATTTTATGTACAGTATCTCATTTGGCCGCTTGGGAAAAATAATTGCCCACCTCTGCTCTAAGCCTAAACATAACCGCAAGGACAGAGCAGTACTTGTTCACCAACCTGGTTGCGACTAGTAAGCAACTGGTCGTGAACTGGTCCCTAACCAAACGTGACCAGAAGACCAGGTTGCGACCATTAAGCAAGTGGTCACGGCCAGGTCATATCTTGTTAGTGGATTTCGCCCTTCCTGTTTTTTTGTTTTATTATATTTTGTTTTTTTGTCTTTTAAGGTACCTCTCACTGGTCTTGGAACGTTGGTGTTTCTGAGCTAGGGTTGAGGCCCTGGAGGCCCCCCCCTCCCACCCGCTCAATGATGGAGGCACCTATCTTGTCTGGAATCCCCAAATGTACCTCTCAGCATGGGTACATATGGAGGTAGGCCTGTGGGACCTTAGGCCCATCACAATTAGGAACTTGGCTTTTTACAGTAACAAATGTTGACTAATAAATGTCACTCAAACAATTAACCATATCACTGCAGATGGTTAAAGGCACACATGGATAGTGAAAGTATTGGATCTACAATACGTGGGATAGTGAAAGTATTTGATGTTGCTCGTAGATCTGCGACTTCCACTACTGTTCACCCTGGAAACAATCATTGTTGGCCCCAAAGTTTGGCGATTATATCAAATACTTGTAATAATTGTGATGGGCCTAAGTTGATGTGAGTGTGTGGGTGTATAAGTTGTGCGCGTGTAAGACAGGGGTGTCGGGTTGTGTGTGTGCACAGAAAATAAAAATAAGAGGTCAGTTAAGAAGTGAACACAAGAACAGAAATATAAAAACAATAATTGTGTTGTGTGTGTGTGTGTGTGTGTGTGTGTGTGTGTGTGTGTGTGTGTGTGTGTGTGTGTGTGTGTGTGTGTGTGTGTGTGTGTGTGTGTGTGGTGTGTGTGTGTGTGTGTGTGTGTGTGTGTGTGTGTGTGTGTGTGTGTGTGTGTGTGTGTGTGTGTGTGTGTGTGTGTGTGTGTGTGTGTGTGTGTGTGTGTGTGTGTGGTTGCAGCAAGGGTGAAAACCCAAAACTCCATTTCTGTTGTTGACTATAATGTTTACTTTTTGACCATTTGGTAACAGGGTTTCGATCATGAGGTCAAGAGAGAATTCTCATGTCACATTTGGTTTCACTTCTCAAATGTCATCAACTTTTTGTCTCTTCCGCTTTGGAAAGTCAATTCCACTTGGTATAACTGTATGAAAGGTTAAAAGAAGGAGGCTGAGACAGCAATCATAGTCACAGCCAAGACCACTCGCATATTAAGACACTTACTAGGACAAAAGATGGTGTTGGTCTTTTAATCTATCATGGTTAAGATGAAGTTTGAAGTTACACACAGAAAAATAAAGGTAGGGATTTGTACCTAAAAACGTGCAACTGCCTTGTCGCCCCAGGCATACCCTAGTGCAGTACAGAAATGTACCCTTGGTATTGGTACATTGTTGTACCCTGCTTTGTTGTGCCTCTAAAGGACATTGCCGTACCCTACCCCAAGATTTGGACTCTCATAGAGAGGTGTTTGCGATTCTGACATCACTCTACAAGAGTCCAAGTGCACCTCCGCCAAATATCTCACAAAAATGGCCGAGGTGCACCTTCCCCTTGTCACTCTCGTAGAGTGACCGTGTCAGAATCGCAAACACCTCTCTATGGGAGTCCAAATCTTGGGCTATGGTCCGATAATGTCCTTTTGAGGCACAACAAGGCATGGTACAACAAGGTACCAATAGGTTACATTTCTGTACAAGGGTATATTTCTGTACTGCACTAGGGTACACCTGGGACGACAAGTCAGTTCTACCTTTTTAGGTACAAATCCCCACCTATATTTTACATTGGGTTTGTAATGGAAGGAGGCAGGGCAACTACAGACATTACAGACATTTACATTTAGACATTTGACATTCTTTTACAGACATTTTCTCAATCCGTTCCACCCTGCCTGCACTCTCCATTTCACCTCTCTTTCACACTCTCCACTACTATACTTTGGATAGTTATCTGAAATTGCACCTCTTCAGACTCAATCTTAGCCCATAGTGCTTACGGTCGCACTTTCCCTAGCCTTGACCTGCATAGTCTCAATTTCTGTATTGTAGACAGCATTTTTGTAGACTTCATGGTAGTATTTCATGTAAACGTAGCACTATATGGCACCATAACAGGCCAATGTGAAAAGGTTGTGGTTATATTGTATTTGTCTGCCTAGTAGGAAAGTTTGTGATTTCATGTAAATTGCACATCACATGCATGGTTTGATGCGTTTTGTTCAAAACAGGCAAATCCTGCAAACTTTGAAAGCCAATTAGAGACAATTAGGAAGTAATATAAAATATTGTACAGATCCTTCTTGGTGCACTTGCTGTTGGCCTGTTGTGTGTTTCCCCACTGTAGAGCATGTGCATATCTCATTACGGGATGGATCATTTTTTCCCTCAAATCACTGAATGCTTCAAATCACACGTGCTGTGGGTTGCAAACCTCCCTTGCTTTTCCTGTAAAGTTAGGGTTTTGGGATAGATTTAGTAATGGTCGGACTAACGAGAGGTCGGACCAATGCCGCCCTACCATCATAGTGCCCATATTTACTTAGTACCCACTTTCACCCCCTTTCTCTCTGTCCTCTCTGCTGTGTCTGAAATTGCCTTACACCACTCCTGCTTTAGACTTTAGACTTAAAACTTTATTCATTATTCATTGTCATTGTTACGAGAACAACGAAATTAAAAAGCATCAGTCCCCAAGGTGCAGTTCATTTATGCATTAAAACTAGTATGATTAATAATATATAATTAATATATATCTAAATCTGTTAAAAACTATATATATATATATATATATATATATATATATATATATATATATATATATATATATATATATATATATATATATATATATATATATACAGTAAATATATGTAAGGTACAACTAGGTAGTGGAAAGTCAAAGGTATACACTGTATACATTTATAAACAAACACACACAATATTGCACTTGTTTGTATTGCACAAGTTCCCTGGTCTATGTGCAAAAGAATTAAAGTTCATGTGCTATCCTCTACCAGCCACACTGTTTAGCTCCTTGATGGCTTTGGGATAAAAGCTGTCCCTCAGTCTATTTGTTGAGGCTCCACCTCCTCTCCGTTGATAACCAGGGGCCGAATAACAGTTTTTTTCTTCCTCCTGAAGCCTATACTGTAATCAGCTCCTTGGTCTTGGAGATGTTCAGTTCCAGGTTATTTTCCCCACACCATGCTGCTAGCCTCGCCACCTCGCATCTGTACACGGTCTCGTCTGCTGCTGTGATGAGTCCCACTACGGTGGTGTCGTTCGTGAACTTGATAATGGATGTGGAGGCGTGGGTGGTGTTGCAGTCATGGGTGTACACTGTACAGGGAGTAAAGCAACGGTCTCAGCACACAGCCCTGTGGGGAGCCGATGCTGAGGTTTAGGCTGGAAGAGGTGTCTCTGGGGGCGGTCAGACAGGAATTCCATGATCCACCGGCATAAAGAGCTTGAGAAGCCCAGGCCTGTCAGTTTATATACCAGTCTGTCAGGGATAATAGTGTTAAAGGCCGAGCTATAGTCCACGAAGAGCAGCTTTGCGTAGCTCTCCTTCTTCTCCAGGTGGTAGAGGGTGGAGTGTAGAGCTGTGGCGATAGCGCCCTCCGTGGACCTATTAGCTCGGTACACAAACTGGTTGGGGTCGAACCCAGGGGGTAAAGCAGAGGAGATGTGGGTTCTGATGAGCTTCTCAAAGCACTTTGTGATGATGGGTGTAAGTGCAACTGGCCGGTAGTCGTTGAGACAGCTGATGTGGGTCTTTTTCGGCACCGGGATGATTGTAGAGGCTTCATGCACGGTGGGACGACAGCCTGGGAGAAGGATAAGAGGAGGGGGTGGGTGCTGGTGCGGCCCGTGTTCCAGAAACGGAATCCTCATTCATTTTACCTCATAGACTTAGACGATTGATACGCAGACAAAGCCAACTCAGGTCGTGACAAATCAGCTTAGAGTAAACTTGCATCACAAGGGTTTCCACCAAGGAGGAAAGTTTAGTCAGTGTGAACCAGCCTGGAGCGGATGGTAATTTAGGACACGATGTAGGTTTTGTCATCAAACCGGAAACCTCAAGGTCGAATCTGAAAATATCCCCATTCATAATACTAATTCCACTTTGACTGATTCCTGCTTGCTGATTACAAAACTTGACTACAAATCTTGACTATAATGTGGCGTATTTTATCTTCCTCTCCATACCGGTTTATACACCCGAAAGGGAATGCTGCTCAATGTAGCTGGTGTGAGTTAGTTAACACTTAGCCCCAGAGCCATTGACTATATTTACACAGAAGCATTTTGCTCACCAAGTTATAATTGCAAGTTACATGTGCATCAGCCACATGTCTTAATGGGTTAATTTTTTTGGCCAGCTGTCAGTCACTAAACAATTTCTTGTTGGTCCATTGAAAGTAAACAAAGGAAGATGTTGAAATTTAATTATTTTGTCTCCATCCAGATGCCAGAATGTACCAATGTACCATAATGGTGTATTATTAACGGTGTAGTATTATAACATAACTGAATGTGTTGTACATGCAAATATAATAGAGTAGTGTTGTTTAGTTTGGTTCACCCTTTCTCTGAAATCTGTGTAGCATATTCTCACTTTTTGTGAGGTGAAAAATATATTTTGCTGGCCCTACTTAACCTGAATTGTCAATGGGATTCTTGTGATTGTTGTGATTTGTAACTACATACTCTATTTGGTTAAGTGTCTGGAAAATGAAGTGTCTCACATGAGTTTAAATGGATAACTAAAGTTCCTGTTGGTGTTCATTGCCCATATCCACAACATGACCATATCAATAAACCTGAAGTGGTGTGGTTTTCATGCCTTTATAGCACTCTATCTGAGTATGAGCCAATAATCACTCAACTCCCCCGCCCCAACAGGAGTCCCGCCGTCACCTCCCTTCCTGCCCAAGTGTTTCTTTCTGTCTTTGTGACAGAATAAAGTTGGTGCGTGGCCAAGATATAAGCAACATGTTGGTGGTGTTTTGTGCACTGCATGGCTCCCAAACAGTGGTTTGGGATCCATTTGTGTGTCACTGGTATAAAAACCATTTTCTGTAGTGATTAATGCTGCTCTGCATTGGTTTATGTTCATATCTATATCATGAAAGCACTCCGTCCCATTTTGTAATCAGTAAATACTGGTATGTCTAAGGTCCTACAAAAGTAACAACTAAAGTCTTTTGTTGGACTCTAGATGCTTGAACTTAAGCAGGCACATCAGAATCTTGTCAGCTGGGAGTCTGGGACATCTGGGAATCTGGGGGTTGAGTTTGTCCCATGCTAAATGTAGTTCAAGTGTCATGTTGAGATGTGCAGGTGGCTGAGGGGGGAAGTATCTATAGTTTGAATCAACGTTGCGTCATCGCCCCCTATCCGTGTCTCTTCGTCCTTGAACCTCTTGTTGGGCAAACTGAACCATAGCTGATCTGTGTGAATAACAATTCACACTCTTTGCGTTTAAAATTAGGCTACTCATTTGTCGACTAAAGATTGGATGGATTGATAAACTACGGTAATGGAAAGACGAGGCTCAACATACCGTACGGGACAAGCTATGAGGAAAAGACCTTTGTCTCTGTAAACTTGGGGACTTGGAGACACTCACACACCGAATGGAAAGATGCCTTTTACAGCCAATGCTCCACTTTCACGGCTACAACTGATGCAGCACAAGAATAGCCTACCGTTTTTAAGGAACATGCTATTATACATTTTACACAGTAAAACCATCTGCTGAAATCTTTCATGTCCTATGTTTATTTAAACGTTTTACATATGCTGGTGGGTGCTCAAACTTCTGATTTACATCCACAGACTAGTGAAAAACATGAAAGTGTCTTAAAGTACTAACTACAGTAATGCAGTGGCATGATGCAAATAATCATTTGGGACCACATGTGCATTCTATAAACATTTTAAATTCCATTAATTTTATCTCTTATCTGTTCATTTAAATATCTGATCTACAAGCTCACTACAAGATGATAGATGGATTATATTTATTCTAAATAAATGTATCTATGTGGCTTAATTAAATGAGTATTGGGTGTTATGCATCCACGGTTCTGTGCGCCGTCATGTCAGTGCACATTTGATTGATAGAGTAGGCTACTTGATTGTTTGATCAAGTAGCCTAGGATTTTATTGGAAGGATTTTATTGTCCAGACAATAAAATCCTTCCTTCTAAAGTCCTTCTGTTATCACACATGTATGACCTGAGCAGATATGCATCATCCTAAGTGAATAAAGTACAACCCCAATTCCGTTGAAGTTGGGACGTTGTGTAAAATGTAAATAAAAACAGAATGCATTGATTTGCAAATCGTTTTCAACCTCTATTCAGTTGAATACACCACAAAGACAATATATTTAATGTTCAAACTGATAAACTTTATAGTGTTTTGAAATTATACAATCTTTTGTAAATTGATCCCTGCAACACGTACCAAAAAAGTTGGGACGGGGGCAACAAAAGACTGGTAAAAGTCATGAATGCACAAATAACGCCTGTTTGGAACATTCCACAGGTAAACAGGTTAATCTTAAACAGTTTAATATCGTGATTGGGTATAACGGGACCATCCCAATCGTTCACAATCAAAGATGGGGCAAGGTTCACCACTTTGTGAACAATTCTGTGAGAAAATCATCCAACGGTTTAAAAACAATGTTTCTCAACATTCAATTGCAAGGAATTTGGTGATTTCATCATCTACAGTCCATAATATAATCAAAACATTCAAAGAATCTGAAGAATTTGCTATACTAAAGCGACAAGGCCGAAAACCAACACCGAACACTTGTGACCTTTGATCCCTCAGGTGGCTCTGCATTAAAAACTGACATCGTTGTGTAAAGGATATTACTGTGAGGACTCAGGAACACTCAGAAAACCATTGTCAGTTTACATAATTTGTCGCTACACCTGCGATTGCAAGTTAAAACTCTACCATGCAAAGCAAAGCCATACATCAGAAAGGTTGGTTTGAAAAAACAACCAGAAAAACAGCCAGAAAAGCCTTCTCTGGGTACAATATCATTTTGAAATGGTTAGACACAAAGTGGAAAAGTGTGCTGTGGTCTGATGAGTCCACATTTCTAATGATAGTGGACCCAGAGAAGGCATTTCTGGTTGTTTTTCAAACCAACCTTTCTGATGTATGGCTTTGCTTTGCATGGTAGAGTTTTAACTTGCACTCGCAGTTGTCGCGACAAATTATGTAAACTGACAATGGTTTTCTGAGTGTTCCTGAGTCCTCACAGTAATATCCTTTACACAATGACGTCAGTTTTTAATGCAGAGCCACCTGAGGGATCAAAGGTCACAAGTATTCTGTGTTGGTTTTCAGCCTTGTCGCTTTAGTATAGCAAGTTCTTCAGATTCTTTGAACGTTTTGATTATATTATGGACTGTAGATGATGAAATCACCAAATTCCTTGCAATTGAATGTTGAGAAACATTGTTTTTAAACCGTTGGATGATTTTCTCACAGAATTGTTCACAAAGTGGTGAACCTCGCCCCATCTTTGATTGTGAACGACTGGGATGGTCCTGTTATACCCAATCACAATATTAAACTGTTTAAGATTAACCTGTTTACCTGTGGAATGTTTCAAACAGGCGTTATTTGTGCATTCATGATCTTTCCCAGTCTTTTGTTGCCCCCGTCCCAACTTTTTTGGTACATGTTGCAGGGATCAATTTACAAAAGATTGTATAATTTCAAAAAACAATAAAGTTTATCAGTTTGAACATTAAATATATTGTCTTTGTGGTGTAATCAACTGAATAGAGGTTGAAAACAATTTTCAAATCAATGCATTCTGTTTTTATTTACATTTTACACAACGTCCCAACTTCAACGGAAGTGAATATAGTAGTTATCATCGCTGCATGGAAAACTCACTGTTTACCAGTTTGCCATGTCACTCAAGCAAGGCGTTGACATGTCTAGGGTCCTATATTTGCGTGACATCGGGGATGTGGGCTAGAAGCAAAAAAATGTTTACACCCCTTTGGGATATTTTGTCCCTATAGAATACAGTAACATATTAATGTGATTATGGTTCTGACATGCGATGAAACCTAGCTCCAGGCTCATTAGACCTTAGTTAAAGAAGCAGGGGACACAGCATGGAGCCGTGTTTGTCGCTTCAAGGCACATCAACATAATCAACCAGTCTTTTATTATCACTGTTATGTAATACCTTTCCATCACATCTCTGTCCTTCCTTTAAGTTCGCCCCTCTTGGACGAAACTGTCCGGCCTGCTTCCTTAATCACGTTACTGAGTGGCAACCCAAGCTGAGGTGGCCATGTTGTTACGTGATTGGCACGTGAATGGGCATGTGTTTGCTGCATAATTAGGGGGAACAGAGGAATGCTGGCGTGGGACTGCTTGAGCAAGAGGACTCTGTGAGAAAGGCCTCTCTGTGTTGGGCCCAGTGCTGTATACAGAGACCTCACATTGTGAGCCTGGTGGCACAGCACTGGCTCTACTGCTGAATTGTCCAACGTCTCCCCACGCCACCTTCCCCCTCTCACATTGACAACCACCATGTACCATAAGAGATGGGGGGTGGGGGTGGGGTGGGGGCGGCCAGGGTGGGCTTAGCTTTTCATTGACTGGGGGGGCGCAGAGGAGGGGTGATGAGATATTTGACAGTGAGTGCACAGGAACTCTGAGGAACAGAGAGAGCTGGTGCATGCAGTCAGCTGGCCGCTACTGCTGCCTTTTGTGATGGCGCCAAAATGTTTCCCCGGCAACAGCCTAACGTGCGCAAATCTTGCAAAGCAGTTCACTTTGAATGTCTGAACGCAGCTAGCCAGGAGAGGCACAAAGGACTTCTGAACAGTCCGGCGCATTGATGAAGGGTGTTTGATTGCTGCCATGCTACTTGACTTGGTTTGCGAGAACACTATAGGGTCCTCCGTAAACAGAGGTGGGTGGGAGAGATTGGACCTCTCCTCTGGTAAGAGCACCAAGTTCAACTGAGGACTGGTCGAGGTTCCTGTATTATGTGACACTGGGTGTATCCCAGCACACACACACACACACACACACACACACACACACACACACACACACACACACACACACACACACACACACACATGCTAGTGTCTGTAATATAAGTTATTGGTTAGGGATTTCCATGCAGCTCGTTTGATGTTGTATACAATGGTAAAACTGATGACAAGTTGTTCCATTACTGATTGAACACAAAATACTATATACTAAATACTATAATATTCTCCTGCTCTCGTCTTCCTATGGCTTTCTCAGCAACAGTCAACATTCAAACCTTTCGTTGTCTACAGCCTAACCTGAGCTGACCTGAAAGCATTGTGGCCTAGCTAGGCTGGGACCGATTCGGATAGGCAGTTGCCTTGATTGGATCTCACCGATCTGTCAGTCAAGCTTGGACCCTCCTCTTGTAGGCTACCATGGCCAGTGATTTAGTCCAGGCTTTCACTGACTAGATGTCCCTCTTTGCGTGGGACGGTGACAGTCCCTCATTTCCAAGACTTATCAGGTGTCTCACAAATTGAGCCCGTCTGTACCACATTATGACTAACAGAGTTCAGTGTTCAAACGGCCATATACTGTATGTGGCTCTCTGTTGTGTCTTTTCATGCTATAGATGTGTTTTTAAGTCTGTTAAAATAACCTGAGTTGGTGCCATTATTTATTTCCACACTCATTCCAGTGGAGCCTGATCCACAATCTCAAAATGTGTTGCACTGCGACACATTTTGTGCTTGTAGATCAGCTTGCATAACAAATGCTGTTATCTACAATAGGCCACAGTATCAACAAATTCCATGACTCAGGTGTGCGTGCGTGCATGCCTGCAAGTGTGTGTGCACCGTGTGTACTATGTGCTGCAAAATTGCTTACAATTCATTTATCATTCAACACTCTTATCCAGAAAGACTTACAAAGTGCAGAGTCAGAGTTGGCAAGAATCCTATAAACAGGGTAAATGGTCACACAGATAAGATATCACTTTGTAATTACAGTAATGTCCATATAGTGAACAACACATACCTGTATAGCTACAGTACATAGTACTTTAGTAGTCAAGCAAGACAAGCTTATTTTTATAGCAAATTTGACATGACAGGTGAGGGCAAAACATACAGTATAAAAATAAGAGTAAGTCAATGAATATACACAGAAAAATTACATGATTAAAATGTAAGATGATAAAAAGTTACAACACTTTCATCATCTAGCTGAAAGCTAGTGAAAATAGGTTTCCAATTTGTTTTAAAATAGAGGCAGTGAGGATACAATACGGTACTACTATTGTCAATGATGCGGTGATGCCATCCGTTCACAGATATGACACTAGTACAGAGTAGACACAACATTGCAGTACATTATAGACAGGACACAGTAGAGAAGATGTGAAAGTGACACACATGGATTTATCGATTTTGGTTTAGAAGTAGGACAGACTGATGTACAAAAGAGTTCTTTAGTCTGTTTTTCTTAAATTTAAGAACTCTAAACCGCCTCATGGATGGCAACAGCTCGTATTCTCCATTCAAGACATGAGGGCCCAGGGTCAGAAGAGATGCTATTTGCCAGCCTTAGCTCTTGGTGTGGGCTTCTTTGAAGGAGTGTAACATGGCCACAACCGGCCTACCAGTAATTCAGTTGCAGTAAGTTGCAGATCTTAAATTGACAGGAATTCCACAGTGTATAGGAACAACATTGACAGGAATTCCACAGTGTATTGGAACATAATGACTAAGGCACCATAACTTGGTTTAGAGTTTATCTTTTTTATATTGAGGAGACCTTTGTTGGATAATCCAAGGGTTCTAGATGGCACATAGTGTTACAAAGTAAACAAGATACAAGGTATTGAACCTAAATAATTTTCATGCATCTGCAAAAAAGTTGAGCAACAATTTGAGCATGTTAGGGGCCTCAACATGATGCTTTTGTTAGAGAAACCTTTGCATGTGGAAGTTGCAGTCAGTGTTTTACTGTTTGGAAGAGGGAAAAAGCATGTACTTAGTGGCCAGTTGAGACACAAATCGTGAGCTACCCATATCGTACCTCAGTCAGCAGTGTTGGGTAATACGCAATTACGCAATACAACTTAATATATTGTGTAATATATTTCCAAAAGTGACTTGTAATATAATATATTTATTATGCCGTTTGTTCCTTTCTGAATTTCTGCATTACTTTACATTACTTTCTGTCAATCTGACCTCTTGCACGTGGCTCTGGCTTGTGATGTTCACAGACAACTGCAGAAGTTAAAGAATGACTCATTTTCCATCATTTGTCATTGCTTGCTTGCTTCCATGAATTCAAGGCCAGTGCGACGCCAGTAGTGTTTTCAGGAGTGACGTTTTCACTGTCCACTAGTTCTCAGGTCTGGTCTTTTTTTCCCCCTCAAATAAATTTGTCCAGGCAGCCAGGTAGGCTTCTTGTTGTTTGGTTGCTGTTCTACTGGATGTCTGTCCTTTGCTCTATCATCTTTTGGTTTGTCCTGTATTTTCTGTGTCTGTGCGAGTATGTCTGCATGATTTGGCACCACTGTGTCGTCAGTGCTCCTTTGTTCTTTGTTTTCTACCTACTGCCTTGCCTTCCTGTTGGTCTCTCTCTCACTTATCCTTCTTCTAGTCCCATTTGATGCTGTATCAGCAACAACAGAGCAGACCTTGCTTTCAGACCTTCCCTTTTCTTTTTCAAGAGAAAACAAAATGATTTGTCAACAGGACTGTAGTGTTTGTGTGGGGTAATTACAGCCAGATACTAGACAAAGACAAATAAATAGGCCTAACACCTTGTCCTGGAGCACTGTCTGAACAAAACAAGTTTTAAAGGTAGGGGAAGTGATTTCACTTTTGTCAGATATCACCCAAAAAAAAAAAAAAAATCTGTTAAAATGCTCTATTATAAGGTGTGGAAACCACATATGGAGTTTCCCCCTCCCCCACGTTAGCAGAGGAGCTAATAAAAGTTCCCCAGGTCACCACAATTCTCCTCCAATCAGGAGAGAGCAGCAGGTTCACATAGTGTAGCTACTTTTGGGGGCCCCTAGTGCACCAGGCTGGTACTACACCATGAATTTCAAATCACTTCCCCTACCTTTAACTTCTTACTTATAATTTGAAGTCCTGTTGAGAAGGGTTGATTCTGTAATCCTTACGTTTTATTGTGACTGGATAAGCTGATAAAATGTGTACAAGTGGTATAATATCCGTATACGCACATTTCTCAAAAGTTTAAATATTTTCAAAAACAATTGAGCAAAAAAGGCCGCTCTCTGGTACCTTTAATCAACTATTGTATTTGGTCATTTATTTCTGTTTTTAATGTATGGTTTTGGCAGAGTAATAACTTCTTTTAGTCGTTACTGGGAAAAGTAATATTACAGTAATGTATTACTCGTAACTA
Source organism: Benthosema pterotum (assembly GCA_039105355.1). Taxonomy (NCBI): domain Eukaryota; kingdom Metazoa; phylum Chordata; class Actinopteri; order Myctophiformes; family Myctophidae; genus Benthosema; species Benthosema pterotum. The sequence continues at coordinate 12,874,758 of CM076973.1, read as the reverse complement.
GTTACTTCCCAACACTGACCATCTCCATGTGTCTCTTTGTTCCTATGGAGTTTGTATCTGGTATTCCCAAAATATGGAGTGATGTCAGAACAGGCCAGGTCCTTGTATGGAGGTGGGGGAGGACACCCGCTTCGACCTCTATCCATGGATTGAATAGAGCATAATCACGAGTAATCACACGATCGAATACAACGAGTAGACGCAGATAACAGATACCCGCCGGGCAAGTAGATATTTTGTATTCATTGCATCGGTGGATCACGGCTACTACTAGTAGGGCGGGGCGAAGGACGTTTTACTGAGGTTATGGTTTAGGTTAGGTTTAGGCATAAGTTTACTGAGGTTAAGTTTAGGGTTGGGGTTAGGTGTAGGCATAGCCTAGTTTTACTGAGGTTATGTTTAGGGTTTAGGATTAGGCTAGGGTTAGGGTTAGACGGTGCTTTATGCGGTTACTAACCCTAAACATAACTTCAGTAAAACTATGCTTCGCCCCGCCCTACTAGTAGTAGCCGTGATCCACCGATGCAATGAATACAAAATATCTACTTGCCCGGCGGGTATCTGTTATCTGCATCTACTCGTTGTATTCGATCGTGTGATTACTCGTGATTATGCTCTATTCAATCCATGGATAGAGGTCGAAGTGGCGGGGGAGGAGCCCAGTCAGGAGCCCAGGCATAGAGGCCCTTTCTGTCGCTTCTGGACAACCGTGTGTCCGACCGACTTGACACCAGGCACTGCACTCCCTGTGACAGTGTGGAACGTGTGTACGTTTCCCACTGAGGCAAACAACAGCAACAGTGTGTTTCAAAGGTCGGAGGGTTTAGATTTCTTATCGACATTAACAATATGCCATAATCAAAACAGAATGCCGCCCACGTCTGTACCACTGATCTGAACATGAGATACTGTGGACTCAAGTATAGGCCTAATATTTTCTTGGTTTGATTATTCATGCAATTCCTGTGGTTTGAGGCAGTGTAGCGTCTTTTCTTATAGCCCTGAAGAAGAGTGGGCATTTGGCTGATAAGTCTGTACTCCTGTTTCTAAGCTCAGGGTCATTTATTCTTAGACCCAGGCACCCAAATGATTGATGAAAGTGTGTGTGTGTGTGTGTGTGTGTGTGTGTGTGTGTGTGTGTGTGTGTGTGTGTGTGTGTGTGTGTGTGTGTGTGTGTGTGTGTGTGTGTGTGTGTGTGTGTGTGTGTGTGTGTGTGTGTGTGTGTGTGTGTGTGTGTGTGTGTGTGTGTGTGTGTGTGTGTGTGTGTGTGTGTGTGGCTATGATCCAATCACAGCTAAGCATAACATAGTAGACAAACCACCAATAGTTTTCCTATGTGATAAAACCTTGTTTTAAAATAATAATGTCACACACATATTTTTCTACTGTATACAGCAGGCCTTGTTGACGGATTTGGAAGAGATTATGAACAGCTGGTTCCAAAACTGAAATTGAATGCAGTATTTAATGTGTAATGTCAATTATATTTTGTAATGAATGAGCCCAGCTAGAATGTGTCCAACCCATGGTTGGACACTGGGGAGAGGGTGGGGAGTGGAGGAAATGAAGGAAGACTCACCAAATCAGAGGTGCTTGTTAGTACACTGCTGTGTGTGCAGTGTTGCCAACTGCCAAAATCCAAAATGCACTAGTAGTACTTCCAAAACGCACTAGAATGCGCTAGATGCTTGCCTGGAAGGGAAGCACTAGACGGAAGCACATAGCTAGAGAATGTAATGACCATTATTCTTCTACATTCTCTAGTTGTGTAGACTTGGGATAACACACATGATGAATATTTTAACTCTTGAGAGTGTAAAAATGAAACCAAATGGAACCGGAAGGGTCCATTTGGTTTCATTTTTACACTCTCAAAGAGTTACATCTGGTTAACCAGCTCTCCATCATTTAGCCTGGGGACCACTGTTTGAAAACCACTGTCATAGGAGGGAAAAATGGTGAAAAATGAGGGTTTTATCTCTGGCGCCTGTCAATCAATTCCGCCCCAACTCACCAGCCAAAAAGCACTAGATTTTCCAGCAGGAGTTTTTCACTAATTTTGGCGCTAGGGGGGTCTAAAAAAAAGCTAAATATAGCGACAAATGCACCAAGTTGGCAACACTGTGTGTGTGTGTGTGTGTGTGTGTGTGTGTGTGTGTGTGTGTGTGTGTGTGTGTGTGTGTGTGTGTGTGTGTGTGTGTGTGTGCGTGTGCGTGTGCATATGAGAGAGGGGCAGGTAGAGTGGTGTTTGTCAGGTGGCTAAGAACATCCTCCAGACACAAATTAATTAGACATAGGTCCAGGATCGAGTCCCTGCTATGTTTTTTTAAAGGAAAAACATAACAATGACTAGAGAGACAAGGACACAGACAGGGGGCGAGGGACACACGACTTCCCTTCTCGCCCTTGATTACAGCCTGAAGGAGGAAAAATAAAAAAAAATAAAAAAATGTCCAAACGACTATGGCATCAGAATCCAGACTCTTCCTCTTCTACTCATCCGGTGGTCCCGGAGCAAGGATGTGACTGGGAGGAGAAAGATAACCCCCCGGCTTGAACTGCATGCACAGGGTTAAATTTAGAAGCCTGTTCAGGAAGGAGGCAAGTAATGAACTACACCCTGATCCTGCAGGTTGTTGTATGACCTGCATCTGTAAATAAAATACTTCAAAGGGAAATTCCATCCATTTTCAACATTTTACTATGTCGTAAATATACTTAAGATGATAACCCCCCCCTTCTATGTTTCTAATATGGAGGTCTGAAAAAATCATTAACATAGTGAAATACATTTGATGACATCAAGTTGTGTTTCACCATGTTAATGATTTTTCTTTGAGAGCCCTTTTTTCTCAAGAAAAAAAAAAGAAAATGGGTGGAATTCCCCTTATTATGCGTGAAATGGCAGGCAGATGCCATTCTAAAGAAATTGTAATGGACAATATGCAAATAATTCAATATTTTTGTGTCTTGTTGCGACAGGGCCCAGAGTACCAACAGAGTGTGTGAACTCATCTGTTTTTATGCTGAATAAAATCCTTTCTGCCGGAAGTTCCTATTCCTCAATGGGTGCGATACTGGCAGGGAACTCTCCTTGTAAATGAGGAAATAATACTGGTTAGGTACGAAATTTTGTGCACGTTTCAAATGACACGTTGGCGTCTGTGTCTGCAGGGCCAGAGGTCATTGTATTTGTACATTGTCGGAGAACTGCAGGCTTTTCACACAGATTTCCAGTGACTATAGGGAGATTGAGACCATGTATGCCATGTGTACAGTAAGCTAAAGTCTGACTCAATAAAATCCATCTATGACAGTCTTGATCCAAGGCTAATACAAATACAATTTAAGTTCGCATTTTTTGACTTCTGTCTGTCTTCTGCAACCTGTGGGGTCGAATTCAGTCCTAAAAAATGAAGTGTAATAACTTGCCTGAAGCTGCGTTCAGTCGTTCACAATGGGATCTATAACGCTAAAGGCAGTTTCAATGGAAGTCAGTGACGGGAAGATATGAGATGCATAACAACTGTAGCTGCTACTGTACAACATCTATACAAAGTTGAGCTGGGGTCAACCGAAGCTACAAAGCTGCAAAATGACCAACTAAGTATTGTTTAAACATTTCCACTCAACTTCTCTCTCTCATCACGTAATGATGTCAGCTATAGTTCTGTGCTCTTTTTAACCACAGGCATTTCCTTTATTTTTGTCACTCGTAGATTTGCGTATTGTAGCTGCCAGTGTGAATACAGCATGAATGTGGAAACTTACAGTATAGATGCATATCTCCCAGTGATGGGCATGTCAGTGTGCTTGTTTCAGCTAGTTTTATTGTTTTTTTTTTTTTTTACTGTAAGTGTTCCATTTAACAAAGCAAGCCAACAGGAAAAGGAATAAGTTCACTGGTGCCTTATTACAATACCAGACCCGAAATGGGAAACTTTTTACAAGAGGGATTTCCAAAGACCAAGGAAGTGAAATTGCTTTTCCATGACCTGCTTAAAGCTCTTCTCCTTCCTTACCTCGTTCCATACTAGGTCAGCAAAGACAGAGTTTGTTTCCATCTCCCCTGTGTTTGTCATCTGATATTCAGCCTTGTCACAGGCCTTCCTGCTATATGTGTCTCAGTGGAAGAGAGGGGCAGGGGGTGGGTGGGGGGATTGGTTATGTGAGCATGGACCTCTCCACTTACAAAACATACAGTACTGAACTGACGCAGCTCTCAGCTGAGTCCAAATGTCACAGGGGACTGCAGGAGGTACCAGCCTGCTTACAGCACTATACAGCAGTGTAACAACACTGGTGGTGTTGGTGCGTTGCTCATGAGACATCAAGCATGTTACGTGTGATATACGGGTGCCAACACAAAAGCTGCATTTGTTTTCCCCTGCTTGCGATTATACCCAAGGATGACATTGTTGCTCAGTTGGTTTGGTCAGTTGGTTAGTCAGTCCAACACTTTTGGAACAGGCAGTAGCTCCTTGCTAAATTTACACCATTCAAGTCTACATAAACATTCAGTTTTTAAAATTGTGTATATATATATATATATATATATATATATATATATATATATATATATATATATATATATATATATATATATATATATATATATATATATATATATATATATATATATATATATGGCCCCCGGGCGGGCCATAGATGGTCAGATTTTTTGATTATTAATCAAATTAATTAATACCGTACTATTCTCTCAAAAAGTTAGAATGTATCTTTCAACTATGTGAAACCATATGCAGAAAAAAAATGGAGAAACTGGCCAGCAGTCAGATGAAATTGCTTTTAGTTTTTACTGAACAGTATGGAATGTAGGCTGGAGCCAACTTCTAACAACTGTGGCCCAAGTACGAGTAGCATTCGGACGCACCGTGATTCAGACTATGTGGCTTCCACATGCAATATTTTTGCATTACTTAGTAGGCATAGTAAAATGCATACTTATTGATGTTGAATTGTGTCGTTTTTTTTCTGTGCAGCACTCACTGAGCTGACACTTTGTTGGACACTAACCTCCTCCTCACTTATCAGAGCACCATTGGGTCAAAAGGTGGCACTAAATACTGTTATCTTATCTGTTGGTATGGCATTCTGAAGATCAAATTCAAAAATAAACTGGATATCAAGATAAGCCTGCATATACTGCACCTTGAATGGCTAAGAGACTAGAGAGTAAAGTTTAATGTGAAGCAATGCATCATCGTGCATTCATTGTCATGCCTGAGGATATCTAACACGACCAAAATGTTGCTTCACTGTCACATTATACTTTACTCTTGATCGTTTGGGTATAAGTAGTATGACGCCTTTATTTTGCATTATATAATGCTATATGTATAGTAAGTATATATAAGTATATTCATCTGTATTTTACTTAATGTATAATATACTGTACAATGCATATATAAAACGCGAATGAGGCAATTGTATCCACAATCATAATTATATTACATGCATGTTCATGATGTGACATACAGCAGCTTTTGAGTTAGTAGAAAATCCGTAGGAGGTGTAGCAAAAACTGTGTTTTGGCAGTGTGGCTCCTTTACATTTTTCTATGGCTAAAGGGGTATTTCACTTTCAAAAAAGCTTTTGGTCATTTTATGGTTTTCTCAGTCTCATGTAAACACCCCAGACAGATTAAGTTACATATTTGATGTTCATTTTAGCTTATGCGTCTCCTTCCTATAGAAAACCATTATAACGTAAAACTACATTTTAACCATGACAAATTTTTCGAAAACAACCCATCTTTTTTTCTTGTTACTGATATTGTCTTCCTAATATGTGAGAGAGCAGTTTCATTTTGTGTGTTCATTTATTTTTAAAATATTTTGTTTTGGAAAATGTTCATTCACGGCCGACATCAAAGCAATAGCGGGCAGGGATTAAAGTTCTCAGTACTGGGTACTGATTTCAGTCCTGAGGATTTCACAGGGGTCATTGAATTAGCTCAGTGCTTATTTGCAAAAGATCATTTTCAGTCTCAAGATTTTTTTTTACTTTAATCCCTGAATAGCGGGCTTCCATAACACCTCAACAGTGCCACAGGTTTGATCATCCATGCCACGACCCGTTGATGAAATAATTTGTTTAAAAGTAACCCAGACCAAGTATTAACTACATTAATATACTGTCCACGCTCACTGGGCGTTCAACACTGTAAGCTGAGCTGAAAGCTCAAAACAGGCACACTTTAAATTGTGATATCGGACAAACGAGCAACGTATTCAAATATGGTTTGAATCGCCACAAAGTCAAAGGTTGTGTGATTTGGGTGAAAACCTGTTACATTGTCTATGGAGGAAAAATATAAATAAAGTTAAATATCTAAAAAAGTGAGGTTTTTCAAACTAACTTGCACACCAATAAAAAATCCAATAAAAAGATAGATGAACATGTTGGAACGGAGTTTCAAAGTGAAAGTATAACAGAGTTACGAGAGCACAAAAAAGTCATCTTGGAAAAATTAGTCATTTTTTTCCATAGACTCACTATAAAGGAAGTGAAAAAGTGAAATAGTGGAAAAAGTATAATGAATTATAAAAAGTGAAATACAAACTATACCTCACTGCATAAAGCTGAACATTTTGAAGTTTGAACTAAATTTCTAGCATGAAGTATCTGGAAAATGATGAAGTCCAAAAAAGTGGCGGAATATTAAATAAATATAAAATGTGGTGAACATGGAGGTCTCTCTCGAAGCTAACCCTCAATAAACACCAAACTTAGACTCTGGAAAAGAAGCAGCTGGTTCTGGGATTTAAGCAGAGCCATCATAACCTGAGTCCGCCAGATGGGGCAGCAGAGAGGAGGTTCCCCCCTCGCTGCAAAACCTCCTGAAGCGGGTGCCTACCCTCTCTGCTGCCCCATCTGGCGGAGTCAGGTTAGAGGCATCAGGCAGAAAACCAAATGGACTAAATTATAAGGACACAAAAACAAAGCTCTATCCATGGTATATGGAAAATATGTATAAACCACCAAAAAAGCAGAGCTCTGTTCTGAGTTAACCTGCTTCAATGTGGTTCATTTTTCTTTTTTGTTTTTCTTTCTTTTTTGTGCTGACAACTTCTGGGCCATGAAGAAACCCCATGCTGCCATCTAGAGGTGGTTGTGGATATGACAGCCATATGCTCCATGTCTGGGTCATCTCTGCTAGCAGGCTTCTAAGCAATAGCCTAAAACTGTTGTGAGCTAGGAAGCTGAGCTATGGCTAAGCACTTTACTGTAGTCCCCAAACATTTTCATGTCTGTGGAGACAATGAACACTTATCATGCATGTGGACCCCCATTTTAAAAGACAGCCAGGATGCCTGGGGGGGGGGTGGCTGAAAATGACTTCCAATAAGTCACTCATGCCGGCAGGCTAAGCCTGGGAGTTATACAAGCTATATGACGCGCAACACAATAGACTAAAACACCAATGATAAAAACGATTCAAACAAGGAAATAAGTTCATACTGTTTATATAGATCAGTGCACCAAATCATTACAATCATTAGTCAATTCAATAAATACAATCGTAATAAATATGTGCAAAGTCTACAAACAGTGAGGAATATACTATAGAATCAAATTATCAAAAGTGCAAAGTGCTAAAGTGCGTACGGTCAACAAATTATGTAGCCTCCCAGCTCACCCTGCCTCCAAGAATCCAAAACCAGTATAGAGAGTGAGCTGAGAAAGACCGGCACTTTGTAAGCTACGGTGGCCACCCACAGAGGCACTTCAACCAATGAATGAAGTCCAATGCGGCGCTCACCTCACCAACCCAGTGTAACATAATGTGAGCTATATAATCATGTCATTTTGGCTCCTACAGGGGGCAATAAGGGAGGATTTATGACTGGCAGTGATTCTCAATATTTTGAAGGTGTATTGTTGGTTTTAACTGCTCTTTCGTAAATAAGGCCTACTCAACTCAACGCACTCGTGGTGTGGGTTTCCGAACATGCCCTGAAGCATGAATGAAAATTGGTAGGTCTCAGGTACCATATGAATCGGTAGAGAATGAGTAAGAGAATGTGTACTGTGAATTTAGATACCCAAACTTGGAGAATGAATTATTATCACGTCAGAATAACTGAATAAAGAGGAAGTTTCGAGAGCAATTTTGTAATTATTTGTGACAATAATGTTTTATAAGGAAATGCAGAGAAAAAGAGACGATCGGTAGCTATAAAATGAGGAAAAGATTTTAAAGATAGAGAAGAAGCAAAGGAGATGGAGATCAAAAACAAGATTCGAGTGTGTTTAAAAGGTAGAACAGAAAGAAAGGCTAGGAGAAGAAGCCATGAGGATCAGGAAGAACTAGAACAAGACTCAAATGTGTCTTTGAAAGAGAGAAGAGAAAGGATAATTAGGAAAGCATCTTGGAGAGAGAGATGGAGATTTGGTTCAAATTCAGACCAGAATGGGGAAAGAAAATTGAAAAGAAAAAATAATTTGGTGGACACAAGTGAGAATGGCATTAAAGTCACTTTATTGAAAGAGCAAGCTGAGAACTTTGATGGGTCTACTGAACCAATAGTAAGTATTAAAGTGCTTGTTTATTATCAACCCAGATATACCTGAATCTGTTGTCCTTAAAAATTGGTAGAACCGCAAATTCCAAGAATCTAATTTCCGATCTTTAACAAAAAACTGTTCCTTGAATATCCCAAGATTAAAATGTGACTTCATACCGATCGCAGACTTAGAAAATACAGACCCAGACATTTATGTAAATGTGATTGGGATATGTAGAAGTATTAAAGAGATGTCTCCAGTCATGACGAGAGCATGAAAAGAGACCCTCAAAAGAGAAATCATTTTGCTGCACCAGTGAGAGAGATACAGGTCACTCTGTGGGAAAAACAGGCTGAGAATTTTGAACGTTTGGATCAACCTATAATAACTTTCACTCAAACTCACCTATTAAGTTTTAAGGGACGGTCATTGACAGCGACCTTTCATTCGAAGGTGGAAATTAACCCGAACATACCAGAAGCCATCACACCACGTCATCCTCCATATATTTACCTATGGAGGAACATCAAAATATTTCAATTGGCTACATACAGAAGGAATATATACAGTATGATGATGTAAAAGTTTCTTCTTCTACATCACTAGGTTGCATTTGCAATATCATCAAGGCAACCCCACTTTGCAATTGTAAAATTGCATTCATTCTAGTTAAATTATTATTTAAAATTATTATTACCCTTATTATTATTATTATTACTACACAATACAAAACCGATACTGCTTGCTGTGGCTCCCCAGGTGAAGTAACACTTTGCATAATACCCTTTTATAAGCACTTCTACAAATGATGGGCCCCTGGGGCCCCCATACAGTGGGACATTTTTCTTACCATTGCAGCACACACATGGCACATGCTATCAATTATGACACTTACGCCTGCGATATTCACCTGCATTTTAGTAGGATTCACAGCAAATGATTCCACATAAAAATTCATACTGTACAGCTTTTTGAGAAAATTCTTTCTCTTCATATAACAATAATACCTGATGATCATGATTCAAGTTGGGAAAAAAATCATGGCACTCCATCTTTAAGGACTTACAGTCATTTTATTGAGACAAAATGAATAAGCCCATTGTTAATAACAATACCCTGTAAGGCATCAGCATCAGACCACATAAATTTAATTCCAGAGCGACATGGCTCAGAGTCGAGAGGCAAAGATCAGTCAGACCTATATTGAGAGATCTATGATTTTCTATGTGCATAAATGCCTGCCTGCCCTAGTGAATGAATGAATAGGGCGTAGGAATGGGCACTCTCGGATTCTCCAATTTAGTGATGTAACTAAAACAATCTTAATAGTCCTTTCCTCTGAAAGAAGCCCAATAAAACCACCTGAAACCAGGCAGATCATGCATGGTTCTAATGAGACAGGGAATAAGCAGTGGGGTGGGGTGGGGGGTGCTGTTTGTTGTGGACATTTCTGCTACAGCACCCCAAGAGCACACCTAGAAAATATGAGAAATTGTTTTTATATTCTGTGAAGCTACAGAATGTAAAAAGGTATTACAAGTCAACATTTGTATAATGCACTTGATTGTAAAATCATGGTGTAGCCCATTTAACCATATCATCATCAGCTTTTAGCTGGTAACCAAAGATATGTATATCTTGGTTTGTATATTTGCTTGCTGCAACCTGTTTTTCCCCACATTTTCATACAAAATAACTATATTAAGGAGACTAGTTCCATATATGTTGTACAGCTCAATAAAAACCTGAAAGAAACGGCAACACCAGGGCCTACTTTTAAAGGACAACTTTAGTTGTTTTTTTCAACCAAGGTTCATGTTTTAGGTTATTAGAGAAATTAAATGATGAGTGTTTATAACCTTTCATCAGGTATATATATATTTTAATCTTATTATTTACTATAGTCCTACTAGACCCTCGAAAATTACATCTGCCCACAAAAGATTACAGGATCAACCTAATGTGAAGGGGGTTGCCAACTGCATGTGTTGTAGGTTCAATGTCAGTTTGTCACCTCCTTCACATGCGGTAGTTCCTGTAATTTACTGGGGTCCAGTAGGTCTATAGTCCTACTGGTCAGAAATAGCTAAAATCGCTAAAAGGGGAGAGAAAGCATTAAATTAAAAGAAAATATCAACCATTGTTTACTTTCTTTAATAACCTAAAACATGAACTTTGGTTGGAAAAAAAGTTTTCATTCTTTCTTTCTCCATTCTGTCATTCGGGTCAGTGTGTTGATGAAATACACATAACCTGTGATGTATTATAGTTGCCAGTAGATGGTAGCAGAAAATGCAGGAGCACGACAACTGTTCAAACACCACATGCAGAAACATGTCAAACATTTAGGAGGATACATAACTGCTACTGTTTCTCAATGCAATATGATTAAACATAATCTAAACATAAACTAAAGTGACTTCTGAGCATCTTACCATATGTACCTGTATGTATTATATATTAATATCAAATATAAATTGACTCCTGCTAGGGCATTCTACAAAATAAATAAGATTGTTTTTAAAGATCTGCCGGAATCCTGCATGTGTTTGTACCTGGATACTTGAGTGGAAGACAGGAAGGCAAATTAACTCAAATGTATAATGTTTATATAGATGCAGTATACTAATTGAAATAATTATTCGGGTATAATACAAGTGATACTCATATTTGAAAACATTTACTTAATTTGCAGTTTAATGTATCAAATGGTTTATAAATGTTATAGAGATAGTAGATTGGCGATTTTCTTCAGTGTAAGTTGGTTTATTTTATATTTAATTATAGCAGTATATACAACTGAAGCAGCTTCTCTCAAATGCCAGTTGATTAAAAGAGCACAAGAATAGAGAGCACAAGAATGGATTGCGGTACATTTAAAAACTATAGCCTCGAAACTGCTTGGGAAACAACACAAATTCTAAAGAACGGTAAACCTGTGACATGACAATACAATTCTGTGTTTGTACGACTCTTTTGGGCATGCATGATTCGAGCACCGGCAATCCGATCAGTACTCAGTCGTCCCCTACTATGGTGCAAGTGTTGTCTATATATGCTATATAACTTTTATAACTTTTCCACAACAATTTATCATCCAATGTGACAGCCCCAAACCTAAATTCATACACCCTTTCAATATTCACTCCTCAATAGTGAGTATAATTTCATCCTTGTTCGATTTTAAGAAAATCATAAACTCCCCCCAAATTCAATAACTTCTAATAAATTCTTATCAAACCAGTTTTTAGTTTAACTATTTCATTTGTGGTACTTTCTGCAACAGTTTTTAAGTTATGCCCTAAACAAATGAAATTGGTATAATCTGCAAACAAAACAAACTGCATTATCTTTGACACAAATATAATTCATCAATATGCCAAATAAAAAGTGTGGGTGCCAAAACCGATCTCTGTGGAACCCCGCATTCAAGCTTCATACAATCAGATTTATGACTCCCAACTTTACATATTGTTGCCTGTTGTGGAGGGAACTGATTAACCAATCTACAACTACACCTCTTATTCCATTCAAGAAATTTTCATGAGCGACTGGTCCGAAAGCCATACTGACTCTCACTGAGTAGTTTGTCTTTTCAGTGATTGAGTGATGAAATTAGCGATACTTGTCTAAAATTCTGCCTTCCTCCTAAAAATAAGCACTACACCCATAACACCATTACTATGTGGTAGAGTAGACATCACTCTGTGTGTGTGCAAAATCAAACCAAGTCACCAGTCGAGAGATGAAGAGCTGGGAGCTTGGGAAGTGTCAAGTCTCTAGCAAATACAATAGTCCATAATAGACCAATAATGATCAGCCAAACATTAATTTAGACATAATGACTGTCACCACTTCTAGCAGCCTGAATTAAGTGTGACAGTGATAATGAAGCTCCTTTCTCCAATTCTTCCCAAAGAATCTTTACATTCAGTCAGTACCAGTCACCATGCCCCCCTTTCCTCTATCCTCGACCCCCACACCCGCATTCATTCACACCCACGATGCCAGCAAAGGGGAAGCCAATCTAGTACCTTGTGTAGTTCCTGTGAATGGGTCTTTGTAAACACCAACATCCTTCCATCTCCTCTCATTACACCCCCACGTTGCCCATTCATGATGGTATATCTTTGCTGTTGGGCAGAAACCTGGTATCTCCATTCGTCAACTTTTAATGTTGTTTTTTTTTTTACTGACATTGAATGTCCTAATTAATCAAACAAGTAATACTAAAGTAGTGAAAATAGCTGATCTACAAGCTCACAACATGCTGTATTCTTGTAGATAGACTGTTTTTGTTATTTTAAAACTTTTCAAAATAATAATGAAAAAGGAACGGCTTTGGACATACAAGGTTCCCACCTGAGAGCGTCGATATGCGGCGTGCCCACGCTGTACCCAGTCTCACAATGAAAGCCCTGTCATTTGAACCTCATTGACATGCACTTGCAGTGATGCCCGCTGGGAATGAGCGGCTGTGCTATTCCAAAGGAGATGGTGGCAGGCAGAGTGCTAGGAGTGTGGCTTCCTGGAGACGTTGCTATCTGTTCGCTGTAGGAAATGTCCAATGTGTTGGGGTGTGCGTGCGTGCGTGTATTGGTATAGAAAATGAGCTTGACACTTTCTAGGTACAGTATATGAATAATATAATAATAAACTTTATTTGTATAGCACCCTTCATGACATAGAATGCAGCTTACTTGTGAAAAGAAAAAACAAAAATAAATAAAATAAGATGACTAAAAAAAATAAAACGAATATAATTAAAAAGGCAAAACATTATGGATGCAATACAATGAGGACATAAAATATAGCAGCAAACATTAGGAATGCAATACAGTGATAAAATCAATACGGTGAAGTCAGTTAAAAGCAAGTGCATCAAAGTACGTCTTGAGGTGTGCTTTAAAAATGTCTAGAGAGGCTGCCTGTCAAAGGTATAGTGGGAGTTTGTTCCACACCGGCCCATAGAAGCAAAAGGCAGCTTCACTGTGTTTTTTAGTTTCCAGGCACAGCAAGCAGACCAGCGGTGGAAGACCGGAGGAATACTTCTAGCAACACACAAGAAGTATTCCTCAGTTTAGCATACTTTACTGGCATTTCACTTTACTCCAAATTTACAGCATTTGATTGCCTTAATAACTATAATTGTTTTCATCAAGCAACCAGCATTCAGAGAACAGGAAGTCTTGTTTGTCCATGCATTGAGCTTGAATACCCGATGTACCCGCGGCTAATTTGGTGCCCAACTCTCTTTAACACTTTAACACTTCCCAGTTACCACACAGAATGTCCAAACAGCCATTGAGCGTGAATAGAACATGCACATTCACCCAAACCAGCAAGGGGGGCAACTCAAATATCTTGGCAACACAATGACATGACAGAAAGTCACAGAACAGAACATGCTGTGTCATAGGTCTGGTACTGCCCATCGCTGCAATAGAAATATAGTGTGATGGTATCAAAACCTCAATAACGGTGACTATAAAAAAAACACCTAAGACATATTTGTCCTGGTAGGGTGTAATTGCAATGAAGGATCACATAAAAAAGACCTCCATCCAGTCTAGATTACTGGAGCCATTAATCAGAGCTGTTTACTGCAGTGGTTTTTGAAACCATGGTGTTTATGAGGTGGACACACACACGCGCGCGCGCACACACACACACACACGCACGCACGCACGCACGCACGCACACACACAGACACACACAAAATATATATTACCTTTGAATAACAAAGGCTTCCCCATCTATTTCAAGACGTCGATCTATGTCATTGGCAAAAAAAATGAGAATGATCATACCTTGCTTCACCAAGCTTTCAGATGATTTGTCGTCTTGCTTTAGCGTTAAGTCTGAGCAAGTATATTCATGTACCTGTGAGAGACAGGATTCCTCAACTTTATGCTTGCTGCAATACTGTATGATGTTGGGCCTCTGGTGTATACTCAGTGCTGATCTGACCACTTTTCAACTCTATGTAGTTATTGATTTGAGTTGCTACTATTTCCATAAGCTGACCTAAGATGTTTGTGTGTTTCTGTTTACCTAGGCCTATATACAAGTTAATGACATAGCTTGAATACATTTTTAATGTCTATTTACTTGATCCTCACAATGATCGTTACCTAACCACAGAAATGTTTCTCACATGCCACTTGTCAATAATGATGGTGTGGATATGGATAATATTGTGTTGCCTATAATTTTCCGACCAACAACCTTTATTTTAAGGCTTTTAGTAGGCTAAGTGTTTCAAGAGTTGCAACCTCTGTGTTGCATATATAAAAAGAGGAAAAAGCAGGATATACAAAGGAGTAAAAGAAAATAGATTTAGTTTTCAAACAGCTGTTTTACACCATACAAATCACACCATAAGTTATTCCCTTGTTTAATGCAGCTTGGAAAGTGGCACGTGACTTTAAAGTCATTAAAGTGTTCATAAAGAAAATGTATAAACAACACTTGGTGACCAAATGCTGTACCGAACAGAAGGCGATTTAAATCACAAAAAGATATATTGACTGTTAAAGGAATAATTTAATTTGTTCATTTGAGGTGAATTAAATCAGTCATTCCTATCACATGGTTGCCCTTATTCACCTCTCTTAACCTAAACTCACGATTCATAGTAACTTATTAGAGAGCAGTAAGAGCACACACATCAACTAGTCAATCTGGTGCACTTTCACTTTTAATTTAGATTATACAGACACATTTACAAAAAATGGTGACTTAACCAGAACACTTTCATTTTCATTCTGACACAGTGACATCCCAGTAAATGACAACACTGATGTGTCATAAATCACACCATTAGCAGGTCAGGGTGCAGCTGTTTCTTAACCTAGTTGTCAACATCAAAACACATCTTCAATTTCCTACATTGCTAAATGCATGCATGGTCAGGGACCACATGTGTTACCGTCACACGAACAGCATGTGGTAATGCATGTAGTCCTGTTGAAAATCTATACTATAGTAGAGATGATTTCATTGGTAGGCCTACCAAATTTGCTGCTCAACAAAAGCTAATTCATCCTAGCGTGACACCCACCATTTTCATTTAAATATATCTTAAATATATATCTTAAATATATATATATCTAAAACATTGGCCACGGTGGCCTCAAAGAGGAGTGTCCGGGCGGCTTAGCTAAGTGGTGCTTTTGGTGAGATCCTTCCAGGGCAGTCTGAGTTGGTCCCCGCCTCTCTAGGTCAAAATGCTTTCAGGTTAGCTCAGGCTATTATTTGAGTTGCCTGGCCTAAGCTGAAAGCATTTTGGCCTAGAGGGGCGGGACCAGCCCAGCCAGGCCGGTAGATCTGATTTGATGTCAATTCAAAGGAGCTTTATTGTCAAGAGAAAACAAAAGTTTACATTGCCAAAGCAAGTGTGACAAAAACAATACAATAAAAAAACAGTTGAAAATGGGGACAAATGGAGAGGGCTACAGAGTTATGTAAACAGTTACAGTATGTTACATCGCATTGTTTTATAACAGGTTATAACAGGGCATAAGAATTTGTTTTCTCTTTCTGTTTTTAATAAACAAACAGAATCAATTACTGTATTTGCTACTTCAGAATAGATTATGCAGAATAAGAAAGAGAACAAACAGATTTGCCATCTGTTTAAATGTAGAAGCTGTTTACATGGGAGAGTCTGGATAGTTCAGCCTGTAGTCCTTAGGGTTGTTGTATTCCATTGGCCAATCTTCTTACGTCACAACAGTGCACAATTCTTGCTGCTGTGTTTGCACATTGTTGTATTTCTCCCAATAGGTACGGGAGTCTTCCATCGTTGGTCATAGTTTCAAACTCATGTTGCGTGTGTGTAATTTGTGGGAAGTATGAGCGTCAGGTGGTTAGAAAGTGTAGCTCTGTTTCAACCACATTTTGTGTGCAGCAAGTGCATAGTCTGTCTTCTTTTAGGAGCGGGGTCTGCCTGTGGTGGCCTCTATTGCAAGGTTGTGATCACTGAGTCTGTATCTGGTCAAAGTTTTCCGAAGTTTTGGCTCTTTTACTGTGTTTCGGTATTTAGCCAATATACTGTATATTCTCTTTTTAGTGATAGGTAACTTGTTTGCTTGGTTAATTTCCAGTGTGCCAGGTAGGTTTATTTTTGTTTCCTTATGATTTGGTCAAATGGGCTTTCCATCTGACGGTTGTATATACAGTATACAGTAGTCCCTGGACCAGCTAGGTAAGGGGGCATCCCTCTGAGTTTTCTTATATGGTTGAGAGCTATATTATGTAACGTGTCTGGGTTGCTTTCTTTGAGGTGATCATGGAATTTGAGTGCTCTTTTCTATATTTTGATGAGGGGGTATCTCCCACGTTCTGCTTGGCATTGTTTGTTGTATTCCGTTGCGTGCGGAGGATGGATTTGCAGAGTTCTGTGTGCAGAGTCTCAGTTTGGTGTTTGTCCCATTTTTCGGGTTCTTGGTTGTTAAGGGGACCCCAGATCTCACACCCATAGAGGGAGATCTGTTCTATGACAGTCTAGTATCTTTAGTCGGATTTGTAGTGGGATGTCTAACTTAACGTTCTTTGCTTGCAGCTTTGTTGAAGTTTCCTATGCTGCTGATGTTTATGTTTATTAAAAGATCCCCATTAGAGACACATAACTGAGCCTCTAGTCTTCCTGGGGTTGTAAAAGAACAAATACAATACAATACAGTACAACTAAAAATACACTTTAAAATGAAAATAGAATAAAAAAATAAAAAAATCACATAATACGGTCAAAACAAATACACAAAACAATTAAGTACTTTTGGCCAGGTAACTCTTGATATTGCTGCTGATTAGGGTTGTCCTGATCACCTTTTTTTTTTTTTTTTTTTTTGCTCCCGATCCATCCCGATCATTTGAGTTCGAGTATGTGCCGATCCCGATATTTCCCGATCCGATCACATTTTTTTGCTTGCGATACAATCCCAATAATCTTTCCTAATCAGATACATTTTTCATTAAGAAAAAAAGGACTAAAACTCAATTAAATTGTCCCAAAAAAAAGATCTTATATGAAGTCCACCAAATAGCAGAATAATATAGCAGAGCACTAGAATAGCACTCGTCACTCAAATGTGCACTTGGGCAACTCCAAAGCAAATTCCACAACATTTATTTACCTGCCATAGTGTGTCGGATCACTGGTGGTTATACTGGTATATTTACCAATACGAATGGTCTGATGATGACAAATGAGGGCCAATACTGATACTTTTCTGGTACCGATACAGTATTGCCGATATGACAAAAAAGGGCCGATCCGATACTTTCCCAATACAGTATCGGGAGATCTCTACTGCTGATGTTTAAGCCGAGCTAAGTGCTGATGTCACCTAGAGCCATTGAGAGGAAGAGTTGTGACATTCATTGTAAAGCGAACAACCTAGCTCGTTACTGGGTTCATGCAGTGCCGGACTGGGGACTAACTGGAGTTGAAATACATTTTTTCCCCATGAGAGGGCCGTAAATAAGAGCTATTTAAGTGCATATGTAGGGTGGTTATAGGCCTACCTGTACACCTTACTTGCTTTTACCAGGAGGCTCACACTGACAAATGTTATTTTGTCCCTTTCATAACCACATTCCACTGCATGGGACAGATGTAGGCTACTAATATACTAATAGTCCAGTAGTAATAGGGTTACACCCGGAACAAATTAGTAACAAGCTGAAAATTTCAGGATATGTTCAGAATACCTTTAGGAATGACATACTAAAAGTCCCCGTGAATCCTCCTTGTGCTCTCTGAGATATTCAAGATGGCGTACAACTTGCCTATTAGATATAATGGCCCTAATCGGGGGTGAAAAAAGCAAAATTTTAAACTGAGAGATATTTCTTCGAAAATTCACAGGTTGATCAATTATATAAATACAAGCATTTTTTGTATTGGAACTTTCCATGAAATCCAATATGGCTGCCCAATATGGCGACCACAATATTAGTGTATTGGCTATTAGATATAATGGGGGTGAATAGGGCAAAAAATTAAACTGAGAGATATTTCTACAAAAATTCACAGGTTGATCAAGTATATAAATACAAACATTTTTTGTATTGGAACTTTCCATGAAATCCAATATGGCTGCCCAATATGGCGACCACAATATTAGTGTACCTGTATTAGTATTAGTGCTAATATTAAGAATATTGGGCAGCCATATTGGATTTCATGGAAAGTTCCAATACAAAAAATGCTTGTATTTATATAATTGATCAACCTGTGAATTTTCGTAGAAATATCTCTCAGTTTAAAATTTTGCTTTTTTCACCCCCGATTAGGGCCATTATATCTAATAGGCAAGTTGTACGCCATCTTGAATATCTCAGAGAGCACAAGGAGGATTCACGGGGACTTTTAGTATGTCATTCCTAAAGGTATTCTGAACATATCCTGAAATTTTCAGCTTGTTACTAATTTGTTCCGGTTTGACTACATTTTGAGCTAATGCTCTTGGACTATCAGAGAAGACTGCAAGAAATGCAGGAGAGGCCGCAGCACTCATGTTTAGTTTTTCAGCTTTAAAGGTGCACGGCTCGAACTATGCAAAAAATGGAAAAAGATGCCTGCAGCACTCTGGAGTTCAGTTCATGGTTTTATTTACCTCAGGAGGCAGGACTAGGATATGGACAACGCGTTTAGTCCCTGAGGGCTTTCTCTATACGAGTCCATGTCCTAGTCCTACCTCCTGAGGTAAATAAAACCATGAACTGAACTCCAGAGTGCTGGCATCTTTTCCCTTTTTTTAACTACTATACTCAAACTCTCAAAAGACATTTAGCGCACAAGTTCCACCTGTCCTGGCCTTAGCATAACTATGTTATCTGATAACCATGGGGAGCATGCACTGGCAGTTGCTGGTCAGCATGCATGCTATGGCGGACTACCACGTCTGGGGCCTATGCGTGTGTGTATGTGCACTGCAGTGACTGCAGTCACAGTGTTACGACCATTACACAATGGGTTGACCTAGATTTACCTACACTATAGGTTTAGGTACCACATACATACCACGGTACCAGGTTGCGCTTCTATGTTGCAACCACATAATAGGCGACGTACGTGCTAAACGTGACCATGTCCATGGCCATGCGTACTACATGTGCGGCTGGCTGAGCATCACTGATCCCCCTCCCCCTTTGGGCTGGCATCACCGCTACCAGTCCAGTATAATGTACAGCCTGTACCAGTAACTCACAGCGTTACTACGCGCTAGCCTTGCCTTTAGTATATCTGCTGTATACAGACCGACGAGGAGGAGGTGGAACTGGACTGTTTGGTGGTCGTATATAGTGACTCAGCTGCTTATTTTCGAACTACTTAGAGTCAGAAAGCATCACCAACAAACGGACAGTTCCAGAGACTTGAAAATCCACGTCAAGTAGTACTTGTAAAAGGGGAGGCTTCAGATCAGACCTCTCGCTCCGTTTGATCGGCGTCATTTGCTTTTGTTTTGTGTCCGCTTCGTGAGAGAGAGACTCTGAGAGGGAGAGAGAGAGCGAGAGAGAGAAACAGAGAGAGAGAGAGAGAGAGAGAGAGAGAAACAGAGAGAGAGAAACGAACGGGGCGCGGCGTGACCGACCCCCGTGCGAGGAGATCCCTCCCTGCTGCTCCATCTAAACACCCCGGGCCGCTTGAGAGCTGATATGAAGTCGCGCTGCTGCAGGGGTTGTTTTTCCTTGAGATAAAGATAATTATAAAGGACAGCCAGGCAGTTTTTTGGTTTGGGCTCGTCGAATAACTGTTACTTTGATTGGTTTCCTCGTCGCCGTATAGCGCATTGCTCGCACTTCCAAGAGAAGAAGAAGCAGAGGGGGCAAAGAGAAGAGTCTTGCCGTTTGCCACTGAGGGTTGGTTGGGTAAGTGTTGGGTTCGCCCTCTTTTTTTTATGTCTTTACTCACTCACATTAACGGTTCGTATGTAGCCACGTTTACTCTGATGCGAGTTGGGGCCAGATGCTGACACAATGAATACAGTACGTGATGAATATTATACCGCCCAGACCAACTCGCAATGCAAAGTATGTATGCGAGCGTTTCTCCCCTGAAGCCAAGTCGTATTTGGCTAAACATCAGATGTGAGTCAATTTCTGCTAGCTGGGTTAACAAGCAAATGCTAGTAGCGAGCTAGCCTACGCCCAGACCTGTATCTGACGTCCATAGATGAGGCAATGACCATTTGTGCGTTTTACCTGATGATGACGATAGTTCTGCGCGCGCGCGCGCGCGCGCGCACACACACACACACACACACACACACACACACACACACACACACACACACACACACACACACACACACACACACACACACACACACACACACACACACACACATCCCAAAGCAGGAAAAACGTATGGTTAGTAATTGGTTACACACAGCATCCTCTTGCAACAATGATTCCATCAGTCACGCCAGTGTTGTAAACACTGCATGCTGCAACAATACCAGCGGTCAGTCAGCTCTCCAGGTGTCTGCAAGAGAGAATATTTGTGACCCGAGTTGTTTTTATTATTAGTGGATATCTTTGGAATGACTGCTATGATTGTGTAATTGAACTTTTAAGAACTGTCTCAGTCATTACCCTGAATGTGAGAGGTGTGGGTCCACTTGCCCAGCCAAGAATACCCCGGCCTGCCTGGGTACTGACCTCCGCGTAAAGCCCCCAGGGCAGTAAACACTGAGCCAGGGCAGGGACCAAGCCAAGGGGCCTCCTGTGTCAGCATGTTGCTGTATGTGTCTGTCAAGGTCACTATTACATAACCATTACCTCTACCTGGCTCAGTGAATCAAGTGGATGAGTTTTTATAGAAGTGAGTCATGTAGTTCGTATCTTATTACAAACAATACATGCCGGTTAAATAGAATTCCTTCATCCAAAGGGCCTTACAATGTGCATTACATACACAGTTGGAATACCCGCTCATCTGGAGCAGTTTGAGGTCAATTATTGTCAGGCTCATGGACACTTTGACTCTAACCCCCAACTCTGATCGATCTGCAAGCGGCCATTCTACCAACAGTATCACTGACACCTACTTGTACTCTGTATGTTTTCCCTGTAAGTACAGCAGTCAGAAAAAGGGCAGCAATTCTGTGCAATGTACAAAGATGTCAGTTATCTATGCTGCAAAGGAGAACTAGGAAGTGAAGAGGTTGACAGTACTTCCTATGAACCAGTGTCAGTGAGTATAGTAACACCATGCTATGATGAAAGGCGTTTATAGCATGATGACCTCTGCAGGCTCAGCATCTAAAGTCTTGGCCCTGAAAGTTCAGCGAGTGCCTTATTATGTGAAAAATATACAGTGTGTGTGTTTTATAGAGTACAGTATATAGACAGTATATATTGTATAAAGCAGGCTGTTGAGCCAGTGCATGCGCAGCTTGGACATCACCTGGTAGCCGCTCTTGAAACCCGATCTCACAGAAAATAGTAGGCTTCCTACATGTATGAAATGGCAATCTACAGAATTCCGTACATACACTACTAGAAAAAGACAAAATCCATAAATATATGGTACAGTATGCTTGGGCGGGCGTGGTTTTCGCAAATATGGAAGTACATCACTGTGTCTAGTTGGGCCCGGGTGAGTTTGGGTTTTATAATATTTACTTTCCTCTTTTACCTATCACATTGTAACTCGGACACACTACCGAAACGCACAACACTCAGCATGGCAACTCAGTTGGCTAGCACCTCCTTCAGTGCCCGTGCTTCATGTGGCTCAAGTTCAGTAGAGACCGCGCCACTCCATCATTGTCAATGGGGAGGTATCTCAGTATAATATGTGAGGATTTATCTCAGTATTATGGATTTCAGTATCTGAGTCTAGAGTCATGTGATCAAGACGGAGCTGTCTGATACTTCATATTCCATCCTAATTGCCCATAGGAGGCCACGGCCTGACCTGGTGGAGACCTATGCCCAGAAGGGTGCACAGGTGTTTTGAGTGTTTTAGTTGTGTATGTACGAAATTGCAGTCCAATCAATGCATATCACACTAAACCCTGTGAAGTTTAAGTTTGTGTAATATCATTATACCATTGTTGATGATGCATGCATTATCAGACAACTAAATCAATCTGCAACTATTAGTAGAATAGCTCATTACTTGTAAATCCTCAATAAGCCAATAATTTAAATATGAAATTAAAAATTGCCAAATCCAGAGATAGTGATGGGGCTTATGTATAACATGCCATGAATGCAGATAGGTGGGATTGAAAGGGGAAATGCTATGCAGCTAAACTGTAATTTATTTTTGCTGTGCCGTAAAACTATAGTAAAACCCTATTGCTCAGAAATTTTGTCATCCTTTAGGCCCCTGACAAGTAACCACTTAGAATATACCCAAAAGAGTGGCTTCAGTTAAATAAATTCAATAAATCAACCATAGCCTTGAGCAGAGGTCATACAACACCAGCAAAATGTTGTAAGCCGTAGGCTACAGGTCATAATAGCCAACTATGCCAACCACATTGCCAACTGTGTTATATAATTATGAAGTCATGTGTGAGGATAACAGTGAAGTGAAGCTATTTACAGCTTACATTGTACACAGCCAAATTAATCAAGACAGACAGGGCGAGGAATGGTGGAAAGGGGAGAGAGAAGTGACCACAAGTGATGATAAAGGAAAGAAATTGTAAAAAAGGAAAATGCATGACAACAAAATCCTGATTTAACCACCTCAAATAGAAGTAAAACATGTGACTGGCCTATCAATGTACAACCACTACATACCGTATGTTATGTGTTGTACAACATTTACAGATCTAACTTGGAAGGCCAGATTTTTTTTTAGGAGACTGAGTTTTGGATGTGCAGATAACAACAATGAGATGATAGCTGATATTGGGAGGAATCAGAGAAGAAAACAAACTACTGTAGTACAAAACAACAATACCTTTAATTTATTCTCTCCACAATTCCTAAATATGGTATCTAAGAAAATACAGGTATGTTGGGAGTTAGGTTGGTGTTTTGCTAATTGCTAGTAATGTCAATTATAGAGCTGAGCAGTCCTGCCCCTTCACGTGGCGTCGCCCTCGTTCCAGGAATTCATTTCCCTCAAAGACTTCGAAAATGATTTATATAAAGATGATTATGCCGCCACAGACAAAGACAACTCAGGTTGTGACAAATCATGACAACAAACACAATATTACCATACATACAATGTCTAATTAGCAAGAAGAAGAAAAAATTGCAGGATACGACACTTTTTATTTAGTTTTTCTGTGTAGAAATTATTTTATTGCCCCAAAACATTGTGCGTATTGCCATGATTTGTCACAACTCGAGTTGGCTTCATGCATGGTGTAATCGTCTTTATATAAATCATTTTCGAAAAGTCTGAGGAAAATGAATGGGGAATTTTCTGGAACAAGGGCGTAGCCAGGAGAGGGGCGTGACCGCTCAACTCTATAGCATTTTGACATGTACTTAGTTATTACTATCCCCCCAGCAGTTAATGCAAAGAGTGTGTATATGTTACCCTGGGCCAACTGTCATGCACTTGAGGTTGAACCTATTCAGTCCATGACACGTATTCTACACGTTAGACTAGTCATTGATCCCAATATGTCAGTGCTTGATAACCTCAGGCACTGATACGGTATGAGTTGTGTTGTGTGAGCTGGGGCCATGTGCCTGAACTGAGAAATGCCTAGTTGTTTTCATGCTGTGACTTGCTCACTCTCACATGACATAGGGATTTATTTAGCTGCAGCGTCCCTGTTCTTTACAGGCCAAAGGGTCCTGTTTCTCAGCCCAAAAGTGGGAAGTAATGCTCAGGCCGTTCCCAGGTCTCCGGCTCCCAACAAACTTAAGTTAATCACTTACTGTACTATGTCATATTCTACGGTAGCCCGAATTACCATCTCTGCGACAAGCATAATTCATCTATTATTTATCTCTTTTAAATGATCTTACTTATCTTATCTACTGCTGCCGTGTGTGAACATGCATGTTGGTGGAAAAGTCCAATAACAAGGAGGTCTGTGCCAGACAGTCCCAGTTTTTCATGGAGTGAGGAGTTAAGGCAATAAGAGGCCTGAATAAAAGTATAGGACAGGACAGGATGAAGACAAGAGAGAAATATGAGAGACAGCTGCACATGTCATTCTGTCTTGTTTGTACCATCTTGTGTGTCCGACTTCCCTGAAGAATGAGGAGGAGGAGGGACGAGGAATTGATTGCGGGATTTCTTGACTCATGGCCAGATTGTGTGTGGGTGGTGATGTGAAAGAGCAAAATCACAAGCAAGTCTCTATTCATTGCATGAACTTAAAGTTGGGTAATTTAGACATTTTTCTAAGTATGGCTATATGGATAATATCCACGCCTCCTCCTCTAGGGTGTATCTTCCACTGTTGTGTTTAATGGTCATGCATTTACTTCATGCCTGAGTCATACTGATTCACACACAGAACATATTACTGTAGATGTTCACAGCACAGTTCACAACACTGCCAAACAAGCAGAGTGATGGAGTAAACTTTATTTCATGTCTTTCTGAAACCTTAGTGTCAACCCATGGTTGACACTAAGGTTTCAGAGGAACTTGCCAATCAGGCAAGTACAGGTTATGCTGTGCTAGCCTGGCCTAACCCGCAATGATTTTGGCCTTGGGGGGGCGGGGTGCAGTGGGATCCACACGGCAGATCGAGCTGATCTGATTTGATCTCACGAACGTGTCGTCATCCCCGGCCCCTCCCGTGCCCGTCCACTGCTGTTCTACGTCACATCATTTAGAGCGACGCCCACCCCGGAAGGTTGACTCCCCCCTCAAGGCCACTTCGTGTAACAAGTTAGTCCAGGCTTTCCGTTTTCGCGCAACGCGAACGAAAATGAAGCCTGGGTGTCGAGGCTAATGCTGTACTTGCCCTCAGGTCATGAGCTCTTTCCCCCTGAAACTATTATTGATTTACCATTCATTTTAACTTGTATAATATTAGTGTTTTGTTTGTGTTCTTAATGAATAAAATAAACTTTCCCATGACAAGGACCCATTTTGAAAAGATTTCAAGGACCCCCAGTTTGACATGGACCACAGCAATTATGGACTGCTGCAAAGATGCTCCCAAACATAGTTTTAAGTTGCACAAATTCAATTTCAGATGCTTTTGCACCGTAGTCATGTTGTGAGCTGTGTACATCAGCTGTTGTTGCCAGAGTGCACGGCTGCACGCCATAGCCACTTAACGCTCAGTGTGTAAGCTGTGTCTGGATCCACAGTAAAAATGTGCACTTAGTAGTAGTAGTAGAAGAAGACTTCACCTGCCCTACTATTTTATTCACCTGCCCGTGGCAAATGGGCAGGTGTTGGTGTCAACCCCTGTAGCACTCTCTCACAACCTGGAAGGTCCTGGGTTTGACAGCCGCTTCGACCTCTATCCATCGATTGAATAGACACTTATCAACAGAAATGTTACGATCCAATCGTGCCGGTATAGCAGATATTCAGATACCCGCCGGGCAAGTAGATATTTTGTATTCATTGCATCGGTGGATCACGGATACTACTAGTAGGGCGGGGCGAAGCATAGTTTTACTGAAGCTCTGTTTAGGGTTAGTAACCGCATAAAGCACCGTCTAACCCTAACCCTAGCCTAATCCTAAACCCTAAACATAACCTCAGTAAAACTAGGCTATGCCTACACCTAACCCCAACCCTAAACTTAACCTCAGTAAACTTATGCCTAAACCTAACCTAACCCTAACCATAACTTCAGTAAAACTTCCTTCGCCCCGCCCTACTAGTAGTATCCGTGATCCACCGATGCAATGAATACAAAATATCTACTAGCCCGGCGGGTATCCGAATATCTGCTATACCGGCACGATTGGATCGTAACATTTCTGTTGATAAGTGTCTATTCAATCGATGGATAGAGGTCGAAGCTGGGTTTGATTCCTGCTGGGGTGTGTTGTGTTTTCTCTTATGTGTCATCAGTGCCCATAAACTGGGGTTGGCACAAGGTCTTTCTGTGATGAGGTTCTTTGTGTGTCCCATAGGGTAGATAGATAGATACCCTCACAAAACATGCAGTAATCCTGCTCTCTAAAATGCCTTCCCCTGGTTAGCTGGGGGGGGGGGCGCTGATGGAGAGTAAAGAAACTGGTTTGAATAACGTGATCCTTCCACATGCCGTATCAAACTGGGGAAACTCCCTTCTGTCAGGTGAAAAGAAGTGTCTTGGAAGCTCTCCCCCGTTTGACAGAGGGAGTGTAGTGCCCGGGATTGCATTAGACATTTGACAATTGGTGAGAATAGTGGGTTGCAAAAATTATGTCATTAAAAAGAAAATAGTGAACATTGTGAAACTAATGCCATCAAGCTCATACACCAATTTTGAGTTCTAATATGATCAAGTCATAAGATTGATCCTGCATGCTTTACTCTAGTACCGCATTCCTTATACACATCTCCCTCCATAATTACAGTTATAGTTCCACTGACCTACTTTTTCTAGAACTTGGCAGAACTCTGGGAAAAACACATTTTTTTTCTCTTCATAATTCTTTTTTTCAAAACATTGAAGAGCCCAGGAGGGTGTTGGGCGCCTGCTGTTGTTTTCCCCGAAACTGATGGGATGCCTATTTAACACTATCAACCTCCCTACATCTCCTTTTCAAAATCTCAGCTGAAGGTCAGTCTTGTGCCTTACGACTCTGACTGGCTAATCCCTCTCATCTGTTATGAAAACACGGTTCAGCTTAATAACTCAGCCAAAAATCATAGACCTGGATGTTGGAACAGTTTACATAATTAAAGTAATTGCATCACTCACCTTCCAAACAAAGTAGTATATATTTTGGTAGAAAAAAATCAGCGAGTTATGTAAACATGCATTCATATCCAGGGATGACCATTAGAGTCGTATATAAACTTGTAATGTTATGTAAATCTATACCAGACAAGGTCAATAAACCATCATCAGATGAATGTGGGCGGTGGTTCCCTTTCCACTTTCAGACAACACTTTTGGAAGAATCCTTGTGCTCTGCTCCCTGCCTCTGAGTGGAGGCCCAGGGGTTTGTTTTTGCCCTTTGGCATATTAAGTTTCAGATGTGCAAATCTCCCGGCCGGCCACAGCTGCCAGTGGAAATTTCCATTTCAGATTCAGATGGTCGCCTTTGTTTCAGGAGTGGTGGGATTTCCACAAGTAAACTGAACTTAACACGGCTAATTGGTTATTGTGAAAGACAATCATCGATTTCACCAGGGTGTGTGTGTGTGTGTGTGTGTGTGTGTGTGTGTGTGTGTGTGTGTGCGTGTGCGCACTGTAACTCCCTCCCTGCCACTTAAAGCAACCAAACCTATGACACTCTCGTATCTTGAAAATCTGCAAGATATGATCTGAACACTCCTGAGTGTTTAGATCGCCCAATGCTGGGCAGCTGGAAGTCTCCCTGCCTCCATTGCAATGAGAACCCCAGATTTGCTCCCAATCCTCTGCCGTATTCTGAAAACGCAGCTCTTCAGATTTCATCCTAGCTCACATAGCGACGTTGTACAGCATCCCACATCAGTTTATGAACGTCAGAAGAAAATAAATAGTAACTCAAGATGCCTTGCACACAAGTAGGCCATGCGCGGCCTACTTGGGTGCAAGCAGAGCGCTCACCACTGCTGGTATGACTGCTGCTCGGAGTCCTAAAGCTCTCTGCTGTCTGGGTAGTACAACTGCTGCTGAGTCCCTGAGCTCTCTGCTATTCTAAATCCTGTATACCCATTACCGACCTTGACACTTACGTTAGTTAGTTTCAGTAATCAAGAACAATGGTCCGTTATTGGCCAGTGGACAACACCAACATACATACATATACATACCCAGTCATTTGTACAACAACATACCGGCACATACCGGTACATTCCCAGCTGATTGCAACACTTGTGCGCTCTGTTTGCACAAATCATTAAACAAAATTTAAACACGTAACGAATGAGTCCTGCCACGGGATGGGACACATTTGCGTAGCAGCTAGGTTGCCATGACTACCTGGCAGAGAGCTTGTAAAGTCTGGGGGAAATGGGTACAGGCTGTAGTTTAACATATTGGTCCTGGTCCGACTGTCACTAGAACAACAACCTTCCTCGGACCCTAACCAAACTCTAACTGCAAGCACTGGCGCATGTCTGACTGTTGTTACTGCATATCGATCATTTGGCGTGTCTAATTTGTGTGTGCATCCTGCCTCGTTATTCGCCCATCAAGCTAGTTTTCCACGTTTTTTGTCTGCATCTTCTGTGCTATACATTTGTACACAAATGTATAGCACATCGTTGTATACAAAATGTATACAACGATGAAACCATTTAGCTGCCACTTCACTTGCTGCTGTATTGTCACTGCCATGTTTGTTTACATACTGGCCGATGCTGGGGTTCACACACTGCTGCTGCAGGGGAGCGGTCTACAAAAACCGCTCCAAGAGATGGGTCAAAAGCGGAGAACTAATTTCACTGCGGTAACGTGAGTGACTAATCTGAGGACTTTGTACCTCATGGATTTAGTTTGGATACTTGGTGTACTTCTATGGTTTTGGTGACATAGTACAGTAGCTATTCCTACGAGGTACCCACTGAGCACAAGTGTCTAAAAAACACTTGTGCTCAGTGTTTTTTAGAGGTTCTAATCTTGGATTAGACGTCTAATAGACCTCTAATCTAAGATAGACGTCTAATCAAGGTCTAATCTAAGATTAAACCTCTAAAAAACTTTCACTTTTAGACTTTTTTAGACATTTTTTTTAGATCTGTGCTCAGTGGGTAGCTTATAGTAATTTACAGTTTCTACTGAAAGAGAGGTGTGTTAACTCTTAATCAAAAAACTCCAGAGGTGGTGTCTTCAACATTTCACCATGTATGGCCACAGCTGTTTTATCTGTTATCTGTTTTATTGAGAGCCTATCAGCGTTTTTGTCTTATCTCTCATCTTTGCAAGTTAAAGGTTCTAAAAAAAAAATTCTATTCCTTACACCACTGCCAAGGCTGTTTGTTTCCCCAGAAAGGAACCTAATGACCCATTAACCTTTAGCTGTCTCCTTTGACTGATGGAGCAATTTGTGAATGACCTGTATGAAATGTTACCTCCGGTTCATAGGTCACCATGCTTCCACGTGATTTATTGAATTAGTCCAGCGTAGTCTGTATCGATTAGAGGTCCCTGCAGGGCTGTGGCACACAGATGACAACGGTTCAATATGTTGTGGTTGGGATGTCATGGTCACACCGTCACAGGTTATCTGTCTTGAGAAAAAATGTAAACAGACAGCATGCTGCATAGCTCCACTGATATCACTGAGCTATATGGGCCACGCTCAAAGTCGCAGAAACACCACTGTGAAAGATAAAATAAGATTCTCCTCCCAGAACAGTAATATAACCAGCAAACATTCACGGAATTCAGAAAATTCAGTATACCTCTGACTGAGTGGATTAATTCAGTAACATACAAACACTGATGTGATTTGTAATTGAAGTCATTTCTCCCTGTATCTTTCCCATTTTGTCCTTGCCTTCATTGTGGAATTGGTCACTAGTAACTACTAGCACTGCCTGCATTCCAATAGTATTTCCTCATACACCCTCATACATGCTCAAAAAATATAATGTTTGTCTGAAAATAGTGGGAAATGCCACTTCCAAAAACAAACAATTCAAGTCCCTCAGCACGTCATAGCAATAAATATTGCCACATTATAACTGGATAATGTTGTCAGACAAATGGAAGAATATAAGCTTATATTTGTGTTAAAAAATAAATAAATAAATAAAAGCATATACTTTGAATTACCTGCTTGCCCCCAAGAAAAGCGGAAACCCCCTGGAAGTGGAGGGGCAAATCAACAAATGACAATAATTTTCACACCCACCACCCCTTCGTATGTAGGCCAATTGGTTAAAAAAAAATAGGGCCTCTGCTTCAGGGTCCTCCCCGGTGCATATGGAAGATTACTGGAATGATTCAGAGAGGGCTGGTCTTTCCAAGAGTTCTCTTGGCTCTATTGTGCAATGTGTAGGGGGCTGGGCTTGTAGGTTTGGAGGAGAGTTCAGTTTCAGGCCCCATGTCAATCCCAAGGCCCTATGCTACTGCGTCACACTGTCGGATGTCAGAGAAAAGCACTAAACAGCATCCATAGACGTTTGTTTGTGCTTCATTATCTCTATACTCTAGGTGTTAAAGGTGTGCTCACTGCTTAGTGAGTCCATGTGAATGACTCGGAGGCAGGCTCATTGAGGTTTTATTGGGAGACATACAGTATATGTCCAATATGTGATCATCTAATAACAAGTTTCATGTTTGGTTAGCATAGGATAGGATGGATTTTATATAAAGGCTACAAATTGAAATAGTAAGTAATAATACATATTACATCCAGCCCAGCTCATCAGAGTCAGGGGCAGTCGGGGCACAGAGAAGTATTTTCAGTAGAGAACCTGAGACTTACCTTTCCCTGACCACAGCCAGCTCTAACTGGGGGATGCCAGGGTTTTCCCAGGCCAGAAAGTATGCTGGCCTGGGAAAACCCTGGCATGACCCAGTCGAGCATGGAGATACATCGTTCCTGAGTAGACAGGTGCCCACAAGCCTAGTAGTCAGTAAATGGTACCTGCCTTTATAGGGCAGTACAAGTATGTCTGATGTATTAGTGTGCTATACACTGTAGAAGAACACAGACCTACCTCTACACCAGGGATGTAAAACTCAAATACACAGCGGGCCAAAATAGAAAAATTGGTACAAGTCCAGGGCTGGAACCGCCAGACACGGGCACTGGTTTACGAGGATGTCCTAAGCAAACAGCAAAAAAGTTAATTCCTTCAAAAATCAGTGTCCCTTAAAGCAAGAAAAAATGAAAATACATTATTAAAGATCAGTTTCAGGTTCTGTGATCCTCACCTAAAATGTGAAGATAAATCAATTGAGTTGAGAAAGTAAAACAATGAATTTAATTCATTTCTTATCATATACAGTATACCAGAGGGCCAGTTCTAACACTATTTAAATATCATCCTGTGGGCCGAAGATAATTAATTCACAGGCCGGATTTGACCCCCGGGCCTTGAGTTTGACATAATGTGCTCTACACCGTACAATTTAATTATGTGTTGGCATAAAGATTGCTAAGCCTTTGCCTTGTTTGCACTGGAAATGTACTATTTCGAGATGCAAGCTACAAGTAGGCCATGTAAGTAATTCATGATCTTAGGGTGTCTACTGATGAATGCGTAAACCTTAATCTGTAAAGATGCTATGACCCGTAATTATTTGGGCCCACTTTCCTCCCTCCGAGTTGAAGTACAACTAATGATTTTACTGTATAATTAAGCAGGCCTGTTCATCTCTCACACAGGAAATGATATACTGTATTTGTGTCTCTTTGTTTACATTTACAAAAGGACATGGTTGTAATGTTGACCAAGTGAGAAGAGCAATTTCCTCACTGGTTGTGTCATTTCTGAGGAATGCAGTGAGTATTGCACTCGGACTCACTGGTTGATTATGTAATAGGGTGTGAGCATCTGGAGAGAGAGATTGAAGTTGTGGGACGAGGAGCATGGGATGGAATAAATGCTCCATAAGTTTACCTTTGTTTAGGTTTCTTTGCTGTACTTTTTTTTCTTTCCCTAAAGTCTTAATTTGTAAACTATGCTGCTCTGTTGTGCTGTGCATTCTGAGTGGGCCTGTCAAACTGGGACAGACACGCAGATAAACTACATGCTCTCTACTAGGCTCTACTAGGCCATGGCTATTGAGTAGGCTGATTCTTGGGACATTCCGTGGGTTCTCTCTTGTTTTCCTTTTTTCATGACAGATCATGGTGCCCTCTTAACATCACAATGGGAGAGCTGTGTTCTGCTTTTCCTCAGTTTGATCAATAGTGTATTTAGCTGGCCTATTTTGCCGTGATCCTAATGGTGAGTTCGCTCTTAGGGCAAAAATTACATCACTAAGGCTCATTATTTTGGCTCACTGAGTACAGCACTTCTATAATGGCCTCCGCAGACCAAGCTGTATTGTCCTGACCATGTCAGGAGATATCAGATGATGTCAGGTAACGTTTCATTCATATTTAAAAGCCCCTCAGAAACTACAGCTGAAAATCGGCAGATTGCATTGTTCGCATGCATGAGCGAGCATAAATTAATGTCTTACTCTATGGGCAAATACATATGAACATTATTATATTGGCACACATCACTAATTGTGTAAAAAAATAATAATAATAATCAAAACATTCTGCGGCCCATTTGAATGCCATAAAAACTTGATTTTCTTGGAATGGGATTGAACATTTTGAAGTGAAGGCCGTACTCTGCAATACTCTTTGATCCTCTCAGCTGTTAGAAATTCATTTATCGACTCTGTGAATGACCTTCACTACCAGGCAATCAGTCCCTCAACCCATCTCTTTACATCCTGGGCCTCCTGTGGAGATGACTGTTGGTTGTGACACATCCTGCTGGGCAGAGTTTGAATAGTAACCAGGGATGTGAAATAAAGGCGTTTGGAAGTCATCAGAGACAAATGCCTAAAAGCACTGATTACCAGGCAATTCATTCCTCTGTTAAAAATAAACACAATAATGATAATTATTATTATTCATTCTGCTGGAATTTCATGTGATACCTGGGTAATGAAATTGCAGTCAAGTTTAGGTCCACGTTCCAGTTGAAGACTGTCTGAGAGAAAGCTCAGATGTGTTTTCTTTTCTGTGCCAGTCGGGTTGTTTACTGCAAGCAAAGGTTCTATGGTGGTCTAGATGTCTGGGTGTAGTGTGACAAGTCTTTCCAACTCAGCAAATCTCGATACTCATGCAGAGGGTTGGACAAATACAGGGAGAGGACTAGGGGCGGATGTAACATTTCCCAATTGGGAGGGCAAGAGAAAATGGTATGGGTCGACTTCATCACACCCATACCATTTTCGTTTAAAAGACTTTTATTAGGCAAGTAAAGCATCGATAATAACATCAGTTGTTCAGTTGCATAAAGCTAAAGGCTGACTCGGAGTTTTCTGCTTTCAATGATGCAATGCTGTTGGTTTAGTGGTGCCCCAGCTGTAGTTAGTTCGTAGCAGTAGTAGTGTTTCAAATCATTTTAAATAGCATTTTGAAATATCTTGGGTTGTTTTGCATGCCATTGTGTTTGGTGGGGCAGTCAGGGCATTTAGGGGGGCATTGACCCCCCATGCCCATGCCTAGATCCGCCCCTGGAGAGGAGGGGGCTGAGATGTCTTTAAATCCATGGGCTCACTAAGGTGACCCAAGTCTTCTTCCACACCATTCCCAAGAGAAACATATGTCCTCTGGTATTCATGTTAGCAGGAATGTGTAAATCCAATTGAATTGTTGTTGTGACTGATCATTATTCACTCTTAGTAGTTAATTTGATTTAGGAAGCAACTTGACGGGTTGTCAAGGTCGGCACTTCATTATTCTTGTTGAATTGGGAAGCATACTGGTAATCATTTTCTAAAGCAATTTTGAATATTGGACCTTGAATGAAAAGAAACCAAAGAGTTGGTTGTTTTTTATTAACAGTTCATTCTAAAATTGTGAATATGGATTATACAAAAGGTTTTACTGCACTAAGCCGTTCAGCTATATTCATACTGTTTTTTATATTGTGCACATTGGGTGAGATGGTTCTACTTGTGAACTAAACAAAAATAAAGGTCTTAACAGTATGCATCTCAGATTACGTTATACTATTATAATCAAGCAAATTCTGTACAATCCATACAATATTTTGTTTGCTGTATATTTGCGTGACATTTGTCTGCTGCACTTCCCCATCCAACTACTAAGTGTCTTGCTCAGGGACACACATCGACACATTGCTGGTCAGGCCTGGAATTGAACCTAGGACAACCAGGGCCTCAGACTTTCCAGACAGGCTGACCCCAAAGCAGAACGACACCAGCCTGAAGTCGTTTTAACAAACTGAGAATCACCCTGCTGTAAAAGCTTTGTCATCCATGGACATAAACGTGGACTAAAATAGCTTTACCACCACAAATCACTGTTATTATCAGCAATATCAAGGCAATATAGTCACAGTATACACACATTACCTTGGCCATAATAACACCTGAGCAATAATGAGACACCTCACCCCGGCCATAAACCCAGACCACTTCCCGTGCTCCTGATTACTATAACCCTGGCAGCACTCCCACTACGATAAAGTCATAATAGAGCCTTTATAGAGAGATTGATCTATTTGAGTAATGCCTCCCTTTTTATTTGGAGCTCATCCAGCAGCCGTTTATGCCCGTCAGATTATGTAACATAACATGGCACTGCCAGCTCCTTGTTCAACAAGAATATCTGGCCGTGGCTGGGTGAAGAAGATATAGAGGTACTACGCACAGCAATGCATGAAACTATAGAGCTTATTTACACAGAAAGCTAAGCCTGAGTCAAAGCAGAATGATAATATAGAGTGTAGGTTGTTGGCTGTTGCTGAAGGCCTGTTTTAAAACACAGGTAAAAGGCTAGTATTGATTTGAGAGAGGTTACAGTGTCAGTGTGACCGTGTGAAGATAATCGAGTTGCTCATCCATATGTGTTGTCCGAAGTGTACCTGCTTACCCAGTAAGTCACTGTAGATAACAGTTCCAGCTATATGATTAAAAATAAAGAGCAAAGAGTGGAATCAAACTCAAAGATTTAAAATATAGGCAAGTAGCAGATGGTTTATCAAGAGCGACTGCGCCAGGTCTGTCATAAAAGGCAGGAAAAAACAATTAGAGTTCAAAGAAAACAATGAAGTTCAACAAAGTAACTTGGTTATCAGGTTAGGGTGACAACTGACCATAATATGTCCCGGTTTAGTTGGGAGTCTCCTGCCCAACCCATGTTCTAAAACATTAATATAACCAACATTCTCCACAACATTGTCATAGTTTT
This sequence comes from Benthosema pterotum, assembly GCA_039105355.1. NCBI lineage: Eukaryota > Metazoa > Chordata > Actinopteri > Myctophiformes > Myctophidae > Benthosema > Benthosema pterotum. Next base: position 12,839,274 of record CM076973.1, on the reverse strand, counting down.
GCGGGATATTTAAAGTGCTATACAGGTGTGTGTGCATGAATGGGTGATCACATACACAACGAACGTGCACACTTATTTAAGGTTCCTGGTTTGAGAGGCTGAATATGTTAAAAAGGTAAACGCTAAACATCACAGCTAGCATCTGTCTAAACAACATGTAATCTGAATAAAAACAATTTGTAAGCTAACTAACTCTATGTCTGTGTGAACAAGTAACCAACACCTGTCGCAGCGTAATTACCATCTATATAAGAAGGCAACAAGAATATTGACACAAGGAAAGGAGATAGGGGGTGAGGTAGAGTGAGAATCTGAATAATTATGTGAGTTTACAGTATAGTTGCTCTGATACTGATACCAACAGCGGAAGTGCCTCAGATAGCACTTAAAATGCTGGATCAGGTGTCGGCAACACAGTAGCCAGTGGGTATGGGACTATGGGTATCAGGGAATTCACATCATTTACACGTGAACATCTACACGTGCTAGCAGAGTGTGTAACATTAGTCAGAGCTAGAAAAATGTGTTGTGAAAATGGCATTCATTCTCTTTATGTATTGTGTTCACGTTTTACAAAGGGATTTAACCTGAGCCAGGCCATATGGAGACTAGGGACGTTCACAGTTAACCGTTTAACTGGAAACAGTGATGATTATGTTTAACCAGTTGATAATAATAGATAACGAAATGAAATGAAATAATTGGTTGCCTGGATGCAGCCGTCACATTACAAAGTTACAACAGATTAATTATTGCTGGTTGTCCATATGGTGCTGCCTTACAGAAAGCACACATTTAGTTTATTAACATAAGAATGCTCATCCCTACATATACCGGTAACTGTATAACAATCATAGCAATAATATAACATTCATGGGAGACTAGAATACAGTTGTTGAAACATACCGTATACGTGCAGAGACGCATGCACACACACACAAACACATACGCACGCACACACACACACACACACCCCCACCCCCCCCCCACACACACACACACACACACACACACACACACACACACACACACACACACACACACACACACACACACACACACACACACACACACACACTTATTTTTAAACTCTGCAATCAGAGTTCACACGCTGCAGTGGGGGCTGAGTCCGGAGTCTGTTTGAGGAGAGGGCCACAAGGGCCAGATGGAAGATAAGAGTCATGAGGCAGCTGTAGTAGGTACATGATCATTGGTTGCCCCCCCCCTCAGCCCCAGACCATATGTTGAAGTTGAACTTCCCCTTATGCATTTCCACTTGCTTACGTTGTACTGTAGGTCCAGGGTTTGCGATAGGATGTTCGTGGACCACCAGAACAATCCATGTGGTCTAGATGTGGACTACTCAATTCTGGTCCAAAATATCGCCTGTTTTCAAAGACGGACTTCCCTGCATGAATCAGAGAGAGTCAGATCTGGCATAGTCTTGAACGTCACTGGAGGACGTCTTTGCAACGTCACCGAAGGACCCCAGTGACGTTCAAGACTAGGCCAGATCACAGCCCATATGGGGATGATCTTTACGTCATTTCCAGGACATCTTCACCAATTGACATAAAGCTATAGCTAAGCTATTCAGGGGCCAAATCTGACTAGTTATGATTGATTTAGGTTAGTCTGGCCTCAATCTGACTCTGATTCATCCAAGGATGTCCGTCTTTAGTGGATGGGATTTGTTAGTTGAAATTAGGGATATTCTGCGTCAGATTTGGCAAGAATAATCCTCCAGTGATCACTTTCTGACCCCTCAATGTCGCAAATCTTCTCCACTCAACTGGCATATCAATGATGCCATTTTTAAATCCATGGAGCACTGTCCTCCTCTCTTCACTGACACGGCTATTGGGCAAAGTTGCGCTAACCTATCATTATCATCATAAACATTGTGTTTACCAGACGGGCCGAGAGGGGTTTCTCCTCAGCGAAACGTCAACATATTGACATCATACTTGACATCAGTTTATCTTCTTCCTTCATAGTAAAAAAATAGCCCAAGCATATGTTGTCCCATCAGGACTGTAAACGACAGCGTTGTATAATGTTTTGTATACGAGACTTGTAGAGCCATGTGTGCAGATCACAACGCATTGTTTATTGAATATTAAGACTACAATTTATTTGTATTGTTAAATATTGCCTTTTTGTCTTTTAAAAGGTGCATAGGCCTATGCACCTTTGGGATATAAAAATCATTCACTCACTCATTTGTCACAGTCCTGACTGACAGAACATCACACTAAAGCGTTATGCAATGTTTCCTGGAAGTGCGCCAGTGTTGCTAGTTATTGGGAAGTCTGAGGTTATTCTTAATTCTTCCACAGAAAAGTCAGTTAGATTCTTGCCTGATTGAGTCATCATTCTTCGGAAATGAATATGCCCATGTACAGTAATAATGTCAGCATGTGTCTACTCTATCAGTACTGTATATCACCTGAGTGAACCTGAGTTTTAATGGAAGGTAGAATAAAGTAAATCAATGAATAAATTAATGAATGCATATAAATGGCACTCTGGACCAAAAGGAGACAGTACAGCCTGGTAAAATGGCACCTAAGGAGTTAATACAATTTGAATGTTTTAGTGTGTGGGTGTACCATTTTTACTTGCTGTTACTGTCTTTTGGCCTATGCACCTGTGTGAAGACATCATGATCTAGGTGTGCGTCTGCAAAGCAAGTCTATACGAATGTTTTAGTTTAAAAAAACATGCCCACTGGCCGACCAGAGTTGCCACCACTTAGTGATGTAAAGTGCATTTTTTACATTATTATCATTTTCTTCTTACTTTAGGTTGTTTTGTGTTTTAGTTTGTGGACAACGGTTGCCAAATATGAAGTGGCCCTAAATATTTGAGCTCTATCTGTACATTAGAATTTACAGAATGTCAGCACATAGGCTTCAGGTTTCTTGGCAGAGGGGTAGTGTGTGTGAGCGTGTTTGCATGCACGATTGCACATGCGCGTGTGTTTGTCTGCCTGCGGCGCACTGCATGTAGGGTGACCAGATCCAAACTGTTCATTTGAGGGACAGAAGTATATTGCATGCGTGACAAGTAAGGATGAAACGGGTTTTATCTTGATGTCATATTAAAAGAAATAAATACTAAAGCAAAAATAGCTTATCTACAAGCTCAAAATGTGTTGCACTGTGACACCTTTTGAGATTGTAGAGCTATTTTTGATATGACAGTAGCCTGCATGCCTTGTGGCCGCTCTGGAGTGAGTGTGGTCATATAATAGCACTAGGGGAATATGTCTTGGGTTATTTTAACTTTAAAACACATCTATAGCAGGAAAGAAGACAACAGAAAGCCATTGCGCCTATCAGTCATAATGTGGGACAGGGTCTCAACTTGTAGAGACACTTAAAAAATCCTGGAACTGGACTGTCCCACGCAAAGAAGGACATCTGGTCACCCTACGGTGTGTGTGTGTGTGTGTGTGTGTGTGTGTGTGCGTGTGTGTGTGTGCAAATGTCCCAAGACCCATTTAGCACCCGCTCAGAAGAGGGGTAAGCAAAGGTTGCCGTTGTAGTGGACGCGAGAGAGTGAGTGTGTGTGTGTGTGTGTGTGTGAGGGAGAGGGAGGGAAGGAGAGAGAAATGCAGACGGACAGAAGGAGAGAGAAAGCGTGAGACAGTCAACCAGGGCTGTAGTGGCTGACTGACTGTGTGCTAGAGTAGTAGCCATGGCGAGAGGAACATTTTAAATTTTCAGAAGCGAGAGCAAACTCGAAAAAGAAAGAGTGTCAAAGAGAACTGAGAGTGAGAGAGAGAGGGGCAGGCAGTGTGTGGCCTCGGCACAAAGCTTTTGTGAGCGGTCAGAGCAGGGGTAGCTTCTAGAGCAGTCAACAACAGCTCAGCGGACTGACACAGCAGCACCTGTAGACTGTGGCTCTGGAGGATCAGCCATGCTGTTATTGACGTCGAGGCCTGCATTAGACTGCGGTTTCTGTACAGCATGAAGGCACCGTTAGGGTAAGTGGGGTGTGCTGTATAGTCTGTGAGTAGTGCATGTGCTAACGGTTGTTGTGTTTTTGCACATACGACGTGTAAGTGTGTGTGTGTGTGTGTGTGTGTGTGTGTGTGTGTGTGTGTGCATGCGTGCGCGCCCATGTACTTTTATTATGTGTTGAGGGAGCGACAGTCCTACTATTGAGTTGTTCTGTAACCAGGTCCAGAAGGCAGGGCTTTGCGTTGTGCCCAATGGCCTGGTTGAATAGAGGGGGTGTGACACGCTTGGCACTAGGTATGAATGAGTGGGCTTGTATTGGGGGGGGTGATATGGAGGCTGGGGGGGCTCCAGGCTCCAGCCAGCCTCTCAAACAACAGCACACTAGTCATTCTTGTCCCCTCCTCCTTTTTCTGGAGAGACCCAGGCATGTCTAGTCATGTCCTTCTATCTGGTCTATATGGAGAGGGAAAACTTGACCAAGACATCCCAGTGCACAGGAGTTCATAGAAGGACTATTTGGATGGAGACATTAGTCAGGGATGGTAGAGATGTGATGTGATACAAGTGAGCTGGATCTATAAACTTTTGATGCCGCTGAGTGATGCCTTTGCGCTTGCTGTACTAACTGTCTGAGACATCTCAGGAGGAGGTCTTGCCTGTTTGTGAACATACCTCCGCAAGACTATTCTGTTCTATTGTGGTCCTTAGCTTGCAGGGTTTTTTTTCCCCCTGTAGAAAGTTCCTCTAAAAGGTGAGTTGAGACGTAGAGGGAAAAGCTATCTTCTGCTACAGTTTATTATGTAAACAATATCCTCGGCCTGTTTCAGAACAAAGAACTCTGTGTTAGCTGAATCCCATCAGATGGGAAATTCAACAGTCTGTTACCTGTTGAGGAGCCAAGACAGGGTGTCACCGTCCATGCATGACCAATGGTCTGGTTGAGATTCTGGATCCATTTCAGATGTATGGCTGTTTTAAATGTGAGATTGTGCGTGCGCAAACATCACCTGCAATCTTACAAAAGTATTCAGTATTTGTTGTATTTCAATGAATCTTCTCCTTTGAACAGGGTCATGTCTATGTTCCCTCAGCTCTATATGTTCCCTCAAGGCTTAGGCATAGTTTTACTGATAAGTTCACCTGATTAATAACTTGGGGATAACCAGAACAAACTAAACTTCAAAATAACCTCCTTACCTTCCAAATACACTTAAAATTGACAGAACTGATTTAATTTGAAATGTTCATATGGAATGCTTTTGTGTATATCTGGAAGGTGCCCTCTTGGCCAGGTTTGTCTTGAAAAATATATTTTTAAAACTAAAAAATAAATCATTGTTAAATAATGGTTCAATTAATGAATGAAATATTTGCCATATATGTCAAAGCAGAAATCAGATTCCTGTTCAGTTATTTTTCTGTGCCTAGAGCCTGAACTGGAAATTTGCCAGGATAATTTGCAAAACTATCATGACACACACTATTGATTAAAACTACCCCCCCCCCCCCCGCATCTTAGTTGTAACTGCCATTTATCATTTATCCTTCTCCTTCTCTTTCTCTGTGTCCAGCAGAATATCCATGAGCTCCGACTTCCAGCACTACAGCTTCAGAATGCCTAACATAGGGTTCCAGAACCTGCCTCTTAACATCTACATCGTGGTATTTGGGACCGCCATCTTTGTCTTTATCCTCAGTCTCCTCTTCTGCTGCTATCTGATAAGGTAAAGACCCAGACACACCTCCCCCGTTTACAGACCACCTGTATGTTGTGCTGCATTTCCAACCATAAGTGTCATACAGGGCCTTCATTAGTGACTTATGCTATTATTATTATTATAGGAATAAGTCTATTGTTAAAGGATTAGAAGGGATGATGCAGTGAAGGGAAAGCCAAACAACTATAAGGAGCCTCCGAATATACCTGTTTATTACACTGCTTGGTTGAATGCTTGATTGTGACTGGCCAATCGCTGAAATCAGTGGTGTGTTATTTCTCGATAATGAACACTTTGCTCTATAACGGGCCCCTTGTCAAAGCGTGTTGCACTGCTTGGCCATACTGTATCCAGCATGAAAAAACACATTTACAAATAAACTTTGCTCTGAAGTGAGAAACAGATGATACAGTAACCTAAAATTGATTCTATTAGATTAGATGTGTATGGCAGGTAGCCTGCACAACATGTATGCAATACTTTCATTACAGTAGGAAGGAAATACCTCATTTTTTAGCCTTTCAGGAACATGTATGTATAGCCTGCGCCTATGGATAAACACCCTGCTGGCATTTTATTTGTTGATGACCGTGGTTTATTGATAACCACGGTTTATCAATAACAAATAAATTATACCTTGTATATACTGTATGTCCTGCATTCCCAACCCTTTTAAACCTGATGAAATAGATATTGTCAGGAAGTGTCAGGTTGGATGACAACATGACCTGACAACATGACAACATAACTTGTCCTTGGCTCTGGGTGCCTGAAGAAAGCCCAAGGGCTTCTTTTCCTATACGTCTATAGTACCACTTATTCTACAAATTTGGCTTCATAGACACCTTGCATTCAACTGGAGCTGTTTACTACTCTTAATAATAATGGGTATATTGTAGGATAAATCCTACAGAGTTTGGTAACTGCCATGTCAAAAGCATCATGGTCTAATTAGTTAACTAATTCTAATTCTTGAAATCCATGCAGCACAAATATGTACCGGTAGTATATTGCTTGCAATTCTTTTGATGAACTGTATGGCACTTTATTATGTTGGACCATATCTGCTTGCCTTTTCCTCTTTTTAGAAGTCTGCCTTTTTATACTCTGGAATAAATGTGTTCTTACATGGGGACATGGATTCTAGGCTCAGTAGGTCCCAGTGTTCAATCCCCAAACGCATTCTGACAAGAATTCTGACAAGACAGAACAGTGGCCAGATTAACCTGCAATTTATAAGGAAAGGAGAAAAGAAAAATGGCAAATTTGCCGCCTAAAATGCTTCTAAAGATGCAGCCTCCCAAATCACAAACTATAATAACCCACAGGCAATAATACAACCTACATTGCCACAAGCTTTGATAGTACTTACATTAGTTTAATTATAACACAAACCAAACGACATTACTATACAGTTCCTATGTTAATCTACATATGTACTTACATTAGATTAACAGATTATTAACTAACATTCGGGATGATTTGACATTGTATTTTTCCAGTTACACTTTTAGATCAGATTCGTTTCAAGGTCACAATGCATCCAGTGACTGGGCTCTGGCTTTGAAGGCCAGAGTAAATGGTTGGACGTGAGGTACGTACGAGTGAGTCGTGCGCTGGAGTTGACGTGTGAATACACGCCCCACTGGCAAAGATAAACACCCACACACAAGCACCTAGAGATTGATGTATAGACTGAACACTCTGTCAGGCACTGACCCAGAGTCCACACACTCTTGTGATATGCTCTGGCTTGGCAAAGACACACTTTCACACAGGTATTAGGAAATATTCATCGAGCTTGGGTTGGGATAGTGAACAGACAGAGGCTTGAATGATTAATTCATTAAGAACACTGACAGGTTTGAGCGTTGACTCGTTGAGTTGATGTTTTGCTGAATAATAGTGAGTGTTAATTTAAGTGCTATACGCCAACCTCCATTACCACACTCCAACCTCTGTAAATGCTCTGATCTAGTACCTAGGAAATCTCACCTCTCAGATTGGAATTTCGTACACATGTTCTAGCACACACACACTGAAAACAACTGAACCCGGCCACCCTCTTACTGGCAGTAACACTACATTTTAACAGCGGGCGATGGACAGAAGACCATTATTTGTTTAGGGAAGACAGCATTTCTGGCGATATCAGGCGAATGGGCAATGGCTGAAAAGTGGGTGGAGAGATAAATATAATTGAGGTTTTTGGGTGATACTTGGGCAATTTAGGCAAGAGCCAGTGAAATTCAAGTATTGCCCACGTCGCCCGATTTAAAACATACTGTCAGACGAAGGATGAGCCTGATTCCTGTGTTTGTCAGATGGAAGGTCCACCCTAACCTCCATTACTACAATCCAACCTCCGTAAATACTCTGCTTCCCAACATCTATCTGTCTAGTACCTAGGAGAAATCTCACCTCAGATATAGGAATGTCGTACACATGTTCTAGCAACTCACAGAACGCGACTGCAGTGGAAACCTGCTCACACTCTTACTGGCAGCTGGATGAGCTGGATTCCTGTGTTTGTCAGCTGGAAGGTCCACACACTTCTTCTCACCCCAGTGCTAAATGGGGCCACTAAATAACCCTCCAGCACCCTTACCCCCCTGCCCCATGGGAGTCTCTGCACCTTTACCTGCTGGTGTCTTTCAGAATGTCAGTTTGTCTCCTAGACTGTGCTGCCTGTTTTACAGATCCCTCTCACTCTGCTGCGAGAGGTTAAGATTACTAGTAATGGAGGTAAATCTCACGACACCTACCAATGTTCTCTCTTTATTTCCTCTCGTTCTCCTCTCTCTCTCCCTCTCATTCTTTCTCACCTCCCCCCTTCACCCCAACCTGTCCCGACACTCGTTCTCTGCTTCTAGTACATCGTTGCTCCTCCTGTCCTCCGTCCTATCCTTCCTAGTTATCGAGTTGTTTTGTTTTTGCTTGTCTTCATGCCAAAGAGCATGGTCTAAAACATAATACAAACCGTGGCTTTGTATATGTATAATGTATGTATTCTCCTTTTGAATTTGTAAGGAGCGTGCTTTCTGAGGTAAGAGTACGAATACCCCACACAAATGGGTTTCTGATACAACGTACAATGTTTTATACCATTTTCTTCCTTTTTTCATGTTGATGACATGAGTGAGTTTGACAGCTCAGTCAACGATTCTTTGATGAGCCAAATTATATGCTTAAAGGCTATAGGACTGAAGCCTTTACATTATACCTGTTGAGCGAAGTATTTGACAGAGCTGAAGACAATGAAAGTATGGTGTCCGATTTCAGATTTTTGCATCTCAATCCATGTCTGTCAGTATTTCTTAACAATATGAATGAATAATTACACACACACACACACACACACACACACACACACACACACACACACACACACACACACACACACACACACACACACACACACACACACACACACACAATGTGTATGTACTTAAACAGAATTTATCCCTGGACTATGCCTCACTGTCTCTCTCCATGTGCTTAAACAGAACACATCTCTATTATGGCCCCGGCCACTGGCTATTTACATTGGTCTGGCTTTGGTAGGGCTAATATATACCTGGCAAAAATAGCTTTCATATTGTGTTGAGCAACCATGTCAACATGCAGTCATAAAGTAACACTTGAAGTTACTTTCTTTTGGCTTGTAAAGTTCTGAGAGAAGTCCCATGTAAAAAGAGAATTATGCAACAGTAGAAAAGGAAATTGGTTAAGGGCCAAGCAATATAATATAGTTTTAAAATGTGTTGTCAAGTAGATAACAGATTCTAAATAAACCACGGTTACAGTGTTAGTGAGGACCGTTCTTAATACCCAGTGACAAAACCATTAAGCAGTTCTGCCGTGAAGTGAAAGTATTCCCATTAAGGACAGAGGAAGCCGATGTCAAGTCATGGAGAACCCATCAGTATTATACAGTAGACGAACAGACATGCATCAGTTTATAAGTGCATGCTAAGGAAACTGTCTTTTAAAACTCTTCTCTCCTTTTACTAGGCATGGGGATTTGAAGTTTCTCAGAGTCGAGTGGTAAAGAAATCCCTGGGCCTCCCACTCAAGTTGATGAGTTGATGACCTTATTTTTAGATTGCTCAACATAAATAAACAAGTGCCAACATGTGCTGTATGAGAGTGAAAGGAGGGGGCAGAGAGCAGGAGGAGGAGAGGAATGTGCCACACACTCATAGTTCCAATACAAACATACAGTATCCTAACATTTTGAAACGGAGGTCCTCGTCAGCAATCGTAACATTGTATTTGAACAACGCACGCACACACACACACACGTTCCCATGTGTTCTATCAGTCACCTCCCAGTATAGTGCTGATTGCCAAGGAGTTTGCAGTCTTTAGATCAACATTCCCACTACCAATACCTTTAATCGTAAACTGGTTGTCAACACCCTTTCCACACCAGTTATTTAACAAGTAGACTCTTAATGCCCATTCCTACCCTTTTACAGGATGTTCTGATCTGTCAGAACAGTGTTAGACCCTGTTGTTCATCTACTAATCAAAGAAGTGTTTTCTCTCTCCATCTCCCCAGGTTACGGCACCAGGCACACAAAGAGCTGTATGCATACAAACAGGTAAACAACCCTTTGACTGTATACAAGGCAGCCATGGAATATTGAATACTAATCAATATTTGACAGTGTCAAAGACAGTGTGGGAGAATTAGAAAAAAGTATAGATAAAGCCACAAGTATACCACTGAGTCTGACTGTTAGCTCTGTAAAATTTAAAGGCAAAGAGGATGCAGTTTTTCATTTAATTTTTGATGATGGGTTCTCAGATTGTTGTCACAGTCACCTTAAATGGCAGAGTGACCAAGAGCATCAACACCATGCCTGTACTTTTATGTAATAGCAGTGTGATGGCCTGTTTAGACAAACAAACACACAGCCACTGTTTTCACACCTTCTGACCGACTGATCTCCTGACTTCGTTTGATTGTCAGGTTGGCCACTCGACACGTTGATGGGTGACATTGTTGGCAACAAAATATATTGCTGATGGTTAGAGAGATTAGATTAAGGTTTATAAGAAAGAAAGTGAGGGGGCACTCATCAATTCAAGTAGAAGAGGAGAATTTTTTTCTTGGAGACAGGACCACAAAAAACAAACCAAAATACAAACCAAAAATACAGGAACATACTGTATAACATATACACCCTAAGTGCTTACCCCTTTGTATAGAAGACAGCTAGCTACCTATTCAGCAGTTTAATGGAATCATCATAATACATCACTTCCCACGCTCAGCCAGTCAAATCATCAACAAATGTCATTCGGCCAGTCACTTTTACCGTCACTTTACACTCTGCACCCGCCCAGTGTCCTCAATATGCACTTATCTCAGCCAATCAAATCATCTCTATGGGATGATCGGCCCACAGAGCTGGGCATAGGGCACACAAAGCTGGGCATAGGGGCTAGAGGCCCCTCAAAATCTGCCTTTGTGGCTCTTATGGGGGTCTTTTTTGCAATCTTATTCAATGTCAACTGATTGCCAGTAAGCATTTAAACAAAAATAAAGCCCTGGTGACTCATACAGCACAAAAGTGAAAGTGCCATGTCGTGTCTCTTCAACATCCCAGTATGACTTACTCTTTAACCTTCTGGATGTCTTTTTTTAACGTCCCTGAAAAAGAAATGTGATGCATGCATCGTACAAATTGGCTTGTTTTAACTCTGTTTAGTCAATAACACTCTGCTCTGACCAGAGTCTCTACAATGTGTTATGCATGCATATTTCTGTAGAAGTTCTGTAACTTCTGCAAGTATATATTTTATTTTATTTCTTTTTAATTGTGCTTGCCACTCCTATAGACAGCAATGTGTGTATGTCCGAGTACCGTCTACAGTATGTTGTGTTTACAGAAAAAGCGTTTGTTAACCACAAAGTATCACTGTTGTCACTGCAGACACACACACACACACACACACACACACACACACACACACACACACACACACACACACACACACACACACACACACACACACACACACACACACACACACACACACACACACACACACACAGAGGAGAGCTTACAGTACAGTACAGCACCACTCAGTTCTGATCTGATCCCCAGCCCCACCTCTCTCTCTCTGTGAACTTTAATTTGCATAGAGATGCAAAGTCACACCCGCGTTCACATTCCCTCATCCTTCTCTCTTCACCTCGCAGACCAATTAGAAAAGCAATGAATTTAACATGGGTTGCTACTGAGCTGGTTACGTAAGACCACCAGGTTACCTCACACGAGTACATTTGCACGTAAGCAGACCCAAGGGATACAAGGGATTTCTTTCACTGGCACGCACACATGCATGCATGCACGCGCGCACACTAGTGCTGTATAGTTGGACTAATTCTGGCCTTCGAACGTTCGCCGGGAATTATAGGGCGAGCTTCGAACGTTCGCTAAAAAAAAAAGCAGCATGCTACCACCCCCCCCCCCCCCCCCCACCCCCCCCCACCCCCGTGCGTGCGCCTCTACTAACTATTAACATCGTGGATGTTGTCATCGGTAGCAAAGTTTTCTACTGCCCTGAGATGTGCCGGCATTAGTGAATACTTCATCATGACACCGCTGTCCTTTCTCTCCTTTCTGATGAGACCGATCCGACACAGCCACGGGTAACACGCTGTTTTGATTGCCAATACATGCCGTCCGTCGGCTCGTTTAATTATTTGTTTGCTGAGATTCGACTACGTGTCTATTGTATATATAGGCTTAAGCCTGCTGCCCACCAGCCTGCTCTGGTGGTCAGTGAACCATAAGACCAACCTTACAAAAAGGCTGGTTTAATTATTTGTTTGCCGAGATTCGACTACGTGATATTGTATATATAGGCTTAAGCCTGCTGCCCACCAGCCTGCTCTGGTGGTCAGTGAACCATAAGACCAACCAGTCAGCGTGCAGCTCTATAGAGTACAGACGGAGTTGCGCAAACTCCGTTGACTTCCTAGAGCCAGTCTAATGGCGGATCGCCTACATAAACCTCTATTGAGAATGGGACACCTTCAGTGAAAACAATGCATTTCCAACTGCAGTAACAGCGCGTTTCACAGCGAGTTTCTGACCCCTCGATGTCGCAGATCTACTAGATGGGGGGGGGAAGTTAAATAAATAAATAAATGCGAATGGTTCGGGATCATTAATATTCGTTCGCGTGGCGACCTTAGCGAGCGAATGGTTCGAATCCCGAGCTTCGGTATACAGCCCTAGCGCACACACACACACACACACACACACACACACACACACACACACACACACACACACACACACACACACACACACACACAGTGTGTGTGTAATGTACAGTGTATACAGTACCAACACTTTTTTTCACCTGATCTCAAATTAGCAACTGTATGTTAACTACAAAGTGGCCATGCTCTGATGTAACTGATATGATCTCCTGTTCAAGATGGGGGGGTCTTCCATAGATTGGAGACAAATGAGTGATTAAACTGACAATTGATAACATGTGAGCCTTTAGATCTGCCCAAAATCAGCAAGCCTGTGTTGAATATGTTATTTCTTGTGTCTGTTTTTATTTTGTGCTTTTGCTTTGGCTGGTTACTTGGCGTAGTAGTGTGGTACTTTGTTTCACGGACTGTTCTGTTTCCTCTAACCTCTCTTTGTATTCCTTCAGGTCATACAGAAGGAAAAAGTCAAAGAACTAAACTTACATGAGGTAAGTGCACATTATCCTTTCTCTCAAATAATGTTTCCTTTCATCAGCTGTTGAATTGAAGTGAGACCACCACCACGTAACACTGTGTACCTGTAGTCACACTGGCACATAGTGGGCTGCTGTCTTCACAAATTTTAGATTAACCAGCCATAAATGGGTGCTAGGGTTGCAGTAATATCAATGTCGGCTGTATGAACAGGATTTTTTACCCAACTATTTCACCTCCCAGCATCCCTTTAACTGCACATTGTGTTGAGTTAAAGAAAGTCACATGTCACGGCTGCCCAGTGTGAGTCTTGTTTTGCTGGTCATGGAGCAGTACAACGGGAGTGATTTGAGGGGCTGTTCAAGACCAGAGTAGTACTTTACAGGAATCAGGATGCTATTTCTCTTTCATTTCTTCACATGTGGAGTTTTCAGGGAAAAAAATACAATAGTTTTGTTGTTATTTTCCCTATCATTATTATTCTTGTTATTTTCCCTATCATTATTGATCTAACTTCCATGCTGCCATTACCGCATCATACTGTACCTTCTCACAGTAAATTGAAAGGTCATGACTCTATTAAAGGCAAAGTGTCAGCGCAAGTGACAACCACTGCTAATAGATGACCAATGAAACTATCCTCCAATATGCGTGTTATGCAATGTGTAACCAGAGCAGCCCAGTGCTCCATGTTCTAGCTCCTGTGAGCAGCTGCTGGGGTTTGGGGTGTCTGTCCCCAATAAGCAGCCTTGGCATATACTTCAAGCATGGGCCAATTGTGTGGCAGGGTAAATGGGTGGTATTCTAATAGAACCGGTGGACATGAGAGAAACATTGTAGCTGGAAAGGGCACCGGTTCAAGTCTTGGTCTAGTCTCAAGTCCAGTTGTTACTCAACTGGCCTTGACCAGGACAATGGACACGGTTCTGCTCACCCATTGTAATAACATCAGTTTAGCAAGGTTTCTCGTTTTGTGCGAGGAGTAACGTGTAGTTTTGGAATAAGGTTTTTTGTAACCATATGGTAACGTAGTTCTGTTACTGAACTCTTGAAAGGGGTCTTTTGTAAATGATTAACCTACAAAATCAGGAGTTGAGTGTTGACACATCTTCGCTCTAGTGTCCAGGCACTCTACCAGGCATGATGGACATTCTCCTTCTAGCAAAAGGGTGTTAATGAAATACTAGCAGATGGCACCTGCATGTTTGGGTGGGTGTGCACTGTGCACTACGCCACCCATCTAATCACCACATCACCTCACCCTGGCTGGAATTTCTGTGGCTCTCCTATGTTTTGATTGTATTTTATTTTTGTATTATTTGTATTATTATTGGAAAGTGAGAGACTGCTACTGCCTCTCACATGGAGAGTGTGGGACAGAAGGAGCAACACTGTTTGGCATCATTTAAAACTATAACACTCAAACAAGCAAGCCTAAGGGGGGGGGGGGGGGGGGGGGGGCACAACATTGACTTACTTGAAAGAACTATAAGCAAATAAAGTAATAAAATATCTAAGAATAGTAGTGCTCATCCATTTAACTTTCCGGTCACGTGTGCTATAGGCAGGGGTGAAAGTGAAGGGGGTCCGCCCAGGTCTGGGACCCGGGAAAAGATTTCACGCAGGGTCCCGCAGGGTCTAATAAAATATTAGGTTAAATAACCTGTCACCGCACGGAGAGAAGTCTCCTCTTGTCGGTTCGCACAGCCAGAGCCACAGAGACAGAGTATCGACAGAGTTACGCCATCTACACAGTATATATAGAGTTATGCAAACTCCGTTCACTTCATGGGGTCAGTCCAATGGAGGCTCTTCTACATAGACTTCTATTTAGAATAGCAACAGCAAATAGGGACAAGTCCTGAAGCTGACATAGAAAGAAATGCTGTGGACTCGGGCAACAGCCCGGCTGCTGGTGTTATTCTTTCTCAAACGATTTTATATCGTTTTCAAATGGACCATGTGTACACTCCCAGAAAAAAAGGAAACTCATTAACATGGTGAAACATATCTTGATGATGTCAAGCTGTATTTCACCATGGTAATGTTTTTTTCAGACCTCCATTTCTAGGAAACACATAATGGGGGAGCTTTATCATGACCTCTAAGGTATATTAATGACAGTAAAATATTGAAAAATGAGTGGGATTCCCCTTTAAGATTCTAATTGTGTGGACTCTTGAAAATTACATAATTCAGATGTTTGACTCTTGAGACTCTTGAGAGCAGTAAAATGGTTTCATTTTAGGGCATATTATGGGGGTTGAAATAATGCTGTTTTGCAGTAGTTTGTAACAAAATAAAATCTTAAATGAAACCTATTTCTTGTGTAGCCTAATGCCTCAAATACAAAACAGTTTAATCATGCTGAAATGGAGTATAGGGAGCCTAATGCAGGTGTAAGGCAGACCTGCTGTGTTTTATATTATGTTCCAGGTTAGGTTAGGTTAGCTTACAGTGCCACAAAAAAGCATTTTCCTATGCATTTTAGGGACACTGTGGAGTTTGAACCTCCAAAAAAAAATTCGGCCGCGCCGCTTTGCGGCTTGGCCTGAACGCGTCACACGATGCTGTTTCCTATAGACCCGGCAAGAACTTCAAACCACTTTCAGGTCACGTGTGCTATAGGTTATTAGCATCATGTAAATTATCCTCAAATGTCAATATGTAATGGTAGTTTACAATCTTTATTCTAAACCTGATATACAGTAGCTGCTATAATATACTGATATATTATACTGAATCTGATATGTTAAAGCAATAAAAAACCTATAGCATTTGGTTTTATTGTGCAGCACTATTCCAGATTTCAACTTGTGTCTAGGCAGAAGGGTTGGGCAATATGGAATCATGGATAAAAGCAAATAAGTAAATGCCTGTATAAAACCAACCAATAATAGGTTGGTCTCCAAAGGTCTCCATCCGGCAAGATCAGGTTGTGGCGTTCTGGTGGCACTATAATAGGCCAAAGTGAAAAGGGTGCTATTTATCGTTATGCCTGATAATGGGAACTGAAGAAGGTACTTTGAACCAACGAAGGGTGCTAGCATGAGCGGGGCCTTAAGATGCGGAAGGGATGACGTAGAAGCTGACGTACTGTCAACCCTGACCGTCCTTGACCGTGCACGGATCAGGCCAGATCAGGTTGTGGCCTACTTGTACGTGAGCGCAGCGAGCTAATATGATGACATCACCTAAACTGACCAATCAGGTGTGGCCTAGACCGTGCACGGACAGACGGACGGACGGACTGACAGAGGGTAAAACATACTCTCTACCATACTGGTGGAGACAACAATTATAGAAAATCTCCCGGTAGTAACATCTTGTAAGTTGACAGTATTACATATCTTTACTGTAATGCTGTCTTTAAAACGAGGGAAAGGTAACACTTTTATGACGTTATATTAATGACTTTAACCTAAATTTCTGATGTTACCTAGTCTCATATGACCATATTATATGTTATGTTATATAACAGCTCTAGTAAGCAACGCAATAGTTCGTGCTCCATTGGAAATTTGGATATGTAGTCTTGCCTTCCAGTCAAAACATTTTCATAACACCACAATGTACACTGATGGGCTCAACCCAACTAGAGAATAAACCACCAATTAAAGATATAGTCAGTGATTTCACTCAATTCAAATATCTAGCGCTAGATATTTCACCTCTAATTTCTTTGCAGTGTCTTATGTTGTTCATCTACCCTAGCTTGTTCATATCCGCACGTGTTGCTTGTGCAACACGTTGCTGCACTGGTGTCGAGGTGCCAAGCCTCATACCATGCTCTGCTTTGATGTTTTGTGAGACGCTGGGCTGGAGGAGTTGGTGTGCATCAGATCAGATAGCCCTGCCTCAGTGGGATTATTTATTCCAAGTGTCTCCTGTGACGCTCACATGGTATCTGTTCTGAGCACAGTTTCAACACTCACGTTTGAGTAAACGTGTCGCACGTTTGATTAAACGTGTGACAGAGTATTCTTTTTTTGCACCTCCGGTTTGGCTTTCCAAGGATGTGGATATACAATGGATATAACATCAATTGTCAATTGTCGCTCTCTTTCAATGGAGAGATGTAATTACTACAGAGTCTGGACTGTAGCCAAGATGGCAGATCCATCGGATCTATGGCTGTCTGCTTCAAATTACTTTATTGCCATTGTCAACCAATAGGTGTCCTACAAGACGACAAAAAAGGAAAACGAGGAAGACCCAAGGGTCCAGATCTTATTACAAAGTAAAATCAAATATCACCAACACAGATCTTCCTCTAGGATCTTGAACTGCTCATCTGGAACGTTTGTGTACTCTTTTTATCGTTTATGTTTATTTAATTGATGTTGATGATTAGTTAAACACTGCAGTGTCATGTTCTCAATAGCTATAATGGTTCAGCATCAGCAGCCTGTCAGTTTCTCAACTTTATTTGGCAACTTCTTGAGTCATCCAGTGGTCTAACTAAAAGAGTTGTGCAAACTGTGCCAATTTTAATTTAGCTATTCATTATTTAACTTTTCTTTTCTTTTCAGTTTTTAGCTCCACTGTTGAGTTTATTTCCATTCATGCTTGCTGAACTAATCGCTCATGAATCACTGTTGACAGGAAGTAATTGCTGTTCACAGCCTGCCTTTTGGCAGTTGATTTCTAACATAGAAAGCTCTAAATATGAATCTGACAGGGGATGAGATAAGTCAGCTCAGGAATAGCATTGTGTTTATGTGTGAACAATTTTAAATTACAAAACATATTTTAATAATGTTTGGCATGTTCTTTACCTTTACCTCATTTAAATTCCTTGTGTCATTAAAAAGCAGCTGCTATTTTTGTCTTAGATATTCTCTAGTATTTAATATCATAGGTGGGAGCTTACTGTTCTTACACAATATTACATTTCACCTGACAGTACATCATATTAATCAGCTGTTTTGACTTTGATAGTGGAACTGATAGTGGACCGTATATTATCAGGGGAATGGATATGAGCCAGAGGCATATTAATATTTGGTAAAGATAGCTGGCTGGCTCCCACATGTCTAAATATTGACATGATATTTTTAGCACAGACTGTTACCGGTATACATCATTGCTCTGTATCTATCTGTAGCTACAGTACCAAGTAGCAACTTATGCACTCAATTACTCAATTGTCAAACCTTGTTATAAGTTATTTGGACAGCATTTGAATCCTCCAAATTCATTAGACAGGGAACACACTTTAGGGAATGCATCACACCAGGGGTGTATGATCAAATGAGTAGATTATAATTATGCCAAATCAATCCATCTTGTGGTGTATTCACAGTGTTTTCTTCATGTCACAGAGGAATTTAACTTGCTCTAGTTTCAGATCTGCCACAGGAACATCAAAGAAACTAACTAACTAACTAACACACAGAAAGAGGGAGAGGGCTAGAAAAACACAGAAAAGAAGACAGTCAGTGAAATGGACGGAGAGATGATGATGAAGAAAAACAGACAGAGAAATAAGAGATAAGACTGAGAGATAGACTGTAGCAGGCTGTGTGAATACTCAAGTGTTGGCCAGTGCCACCATTTCCTCTCCCATGAGTCAAGCCATGGAAAAGAACCGAGACATTGATCTAGCATTGAGGACGAGAGCAAAGCAGTCCCTCTATAGAAAGACTTGTTCTCCTTGTCACAAAACAAAAAATCCCTGGAGAGAAACGTTAGATGAGCGGCAGCGCTCCTTTCATCCCGCACCCCCTGAACCTCCTGCTATTCAAAAGGAGAAGAGGAGAAAAAGGTGAGGGAGATAGAGAGAGGGAGAGGACAAAAGAGAAGTACGTCCATTGTGCCCAAAGGAAGCTTTCTGGCTTTCTGTTAGACAACAGGCCAAGAAAAGGAATGAATGAGAAGGATGCAAAGTGACGACTGCTGGTGTGCTCAGGTGGGGGGCGTGTGGCTGATAGATTTTAATGTGACTACCGGTACTTTAGTCGCCTGTGTTTTCTTCCCTGGCATGGGAAGAGGGAGCCGGTGATGCCTGTATCACTGTGTTACTATCATAGAGTGTAGATTGACTGGTTCAGCCTCACTCAGTGATGTAGCTTGACTTCAGTCCTGCATTCCATTATTAAATGAGATGAATGACTGTTATTTCGCTGGCAAGAACCAAAGACATGGGTTCTTTATGTAACAACACTTTCTAAGGGACTATGTATGGTACTGTAGTTATCCATGTTGTTTCTTGGAGGGGCACCTATATTTGCATACTGTGTCCTGATTGACCACACCAGTTCTCTGGAAGTGGGCATACAATTGAGCTACCGGTATTCTAGATGGTAATTTGCCAACAGGCTTTTTTTTTGCCAACAGCTAATTTGGTCTTGGTATTAGCCAGTCTAGTCTGCAAAAGACTTTGAAGCCATTGGCTTGTTGTTGAAATGTCCTATACAAATAAACTTGCCTTGTATTACGTAGGCACATCAGAGCAGTATAAAGCACATCACAGTACATCATGTGTACCCCTTTGTGGTACATCACGTCCAAGCACAACGTTGCCATGCAACAGCACCTGCCAACCTTGATCCAACCTGCCAGTTGGTTGCCTGTCTGAACTGAGTGTGTTATGTTTGTATACTTAGTGGGCCGTGTCTCAGCCAGTGGGTGTGGGTTTAGAAGACGGCGCCAATCAAACCAAGCTTCACTGGCATAGCAACATAGTGTCTCTTCTTTGCTTGTTAAAGCAGTATTTGAACTGATTGTTACCTTCTCTCTCCACCTCTCTCTCTCTCTCTTCTCTCTCTCTAATAGATATGTGCAGTGTGCTTGGAGGAGTTCAAACAAAAAGATGAGCTGGGGATTTGCCCGTGCAAACACGCCTTTCACAGAAAGTATGTATATGCGTGCGCGCACGCACGCACGCACGCACGCACGCACACACACACACACACACACACACACACACACACACACACACACACACACACACACACACACACACACACCATAGACATTTAAGTGCTAATTGTGAATATGAAGTCCATACAGAATAGATAGAGGCCTTTTTTGTGGGTATTGGACATTAAGTATATAATATAGTATTCTTCTGCCACAGACACAAACTTAAATGCTTGAGATTTACTATGTTGGTTGTACCGTATGGTAAGATTGTCAACTCGACATGAGCATGGACAGAAAGATATACACAATAGTCAAATAGTTTTTGTTCTCAAGACAGATTAGGACCATACACACCCTCACGCTGACCCAATCACAGTTTGTCAATGAGAGCTCTTTTCTCCCCATGTTTTTGCACACACAGCTGTTGACCTCAGTCACAGACCTCATTGCCATGACCTAGTTTTGTTCTACACGTGGTTGGGACCCCTCTCACTTAATTATAACTCACTGTTACTCAGTCGCATACACAACCACTCACACACACACACACACACACACACACACACACACACACACACACACACACACACACACACACACACACACACACACACAGTGTTTAGGTTATTCCAAAGCAAGCGACGTCTTGGTCAGGCAGTGAGGTTACATTACTCCACAACGTCCCTGAGTGCCATTAATCAGTTAGTGCTCCTGCTGCTGCTTTTGAACTTTTGTGCCTAAAAATACACAGTCCTGGACTCAGTGTAAATAATTCACCAGCAGGCAAGCTGCTCTTAGTCACAGGGCTGGTACTGCTGCCTTCATTCTCTGTGTTAGCTTCACAGCTGCATACACGACAGATAGAAAACAAAAAACGAGCACACTCAGTCTGTATATAATACAGTTTGCATGACTTGCGGGGAAAAAGGCCTCTGTAGCCTGCAGGCTGATAAATTTAAAGCCTGGGCGATGCAAACACATTTCCTGGTCTAGGAGGCGGAGTGAACTATAGTGCAGTCGCTCCAGATTTGGTGATGTTAGAGTTGTGCTCTGTTTTCTACCAGGGAGGGGATCTGAGCGCCTACCCCCGCTACCCCAGCCCAAAACTAATGCGAGGACCTGAATTTCATGACTTCTCCAGATGTTAATTTCTTTTCATCGGCTTGCAGAGCTGAGCTACAGACGGCCGTATGATGGACACTTGTTCATGACTGCCTCTAGGCTCCCTCTGATGCTAAGCCAATGGGCGACTTACCCATAAAACCTAAATAAGGATTAATAGACAGTGTTGGATGTAAGGTGTCAATTTCACTGCTAAGCATCCTGGAAAAAAGGGGTTTGAGCTGTGCTAAGCTCTTTGAGTGATGTCACTAGGGTGTCACTAATTTAAAACAAGGCCAATAAAAAACAAAGTCCTATAGCGACATATACATGCCATATACCGTCTGAAAGAGCACACTCGCTGCTTTCACAAGAAAAAAAAAAACATTTATACCACCTATCGTTCAGGACTTATTGCCATTTGAATGCTATAGAAACATGAGCAGTCTTGTAAAAATACATTGTATAGAGACATTGACAGACAAATATATATATGAACCAAATGAAGATATTGTACATGCTATACACCGATTGACAGCCCTCTTAGTCCACTTTTAGGGGAAAAAAAAAATTACATTCATCCCATCTTCTGTTCATCTGTAATTGCCATTTGAATTCAACTTGCCTCGTGGGCCAAAACCATATAATGTATGGAATAATAATTGTTCAGTTCTATATAATATGATTATGTTGCCAAAGTCCTATAGCGACATTTACATGCCATATACCGTCTGAAAGAACACACTCACTGCTTTCACAAGAAAAAAAAAATGCATTCATACCACCTATTGTTCAGGACATATTGCCATTTGAATGCTATAGAGACATGAGCAGTCTTGTAAAAATACATTGTATAGAGACATTGACAGACAAATATATATATGAACCAAATGAAGATATTGTACATGCTATACACCGATTGACAGCCCTATTTGTCCACTTTTAGGGGGAAAAAATTACATTCATCCCATCTTCCGTTTGTCTGTAATTGCCATTTGAATTCAACTTGCGTTGTGGGCCAACACCATATCATTTATGGAATAATATTTTTCAGGTCTATATAATATAATTATGTTGACAGTAATATATAAAAACCATATACCATATGAAAGGGCACACCCTCTGCTCTAATAAGAAAAAAGAAAAAAAAATATGCCATCTACATGCCATCTTTATTGAGGTTTTATGTCAGAATCCCTGCAATAGAATAGAATAGCAGAGAAAAGGGATCCGTTGCGCGTGTGCGTGCACGCGCGTGCGTGTGTGTGCGCGTGCGTGCGTGCGTGTGTGTGTGTGGGGGGGGGGGTTTGGGGGGGGGGGCTGTTGTGCTTTCTTTGCAAAGACGTTTAGCTGCTAAACATAGCTAGCATTGAAGACCACAGACGTGCGCGCGCGCGCACACACACACACACACACACACACACACACACACACACACACACACACACACACACACACACACACACCCCAACGAGCCAGATTTTGCTAGATCGTTAGGGATCGTAGGCAGAACAGCTGGAGCTGCGCTCCGTCCATGATCCCTCCGACAGATGGAGAGAGAGAGTAGAGAGAGAAATAGAGAAAGAAAGATGAAATTCCCATGCCAGTATCAACCACACAATATCCAGATGGCCAAAGTAAAACAATCTAATCCAATTGATGGAAAAAAACAAGCAATCGAAGTCCCGGTGCTGTTTTGCTGGGCAACAACAGAGATCAGTAGTTAGCCTGTGCTACGTCCCCTGACCGGAGCCTCTGTTGCCTGTCTGTTTTTCTTCCTCAAAGCAGGGAAAAAAATGGGTAGGTGGGCGGAGTTTTGGTTGTGACATCGTCAGGGCCTTAAAGCAACAGTATACTACAGAACCAACTTGGATTTATGCGTTCACTTTTGTATATTTATAAACAAATGTTGGTTTATTGATTATTATGCCGCAAACGGTTATTTACGTTCGTAGCACCCCGCCAAAACGTTCCTCCAAAACGTAAATACATGGATTCAGCAGAGAAATTGTTGGATGTAAGGTGTCATTGGATTCATAAAAGGTACTATATAAAATGATAATTAATATAATTGTTGTTTGTATAAGATTAGGTAACCCTGTTGTAAACAGATCAGCGTCATTTCATGGCTGTTATCTTGTGCCCAAGCAGGTATTATACGGATACTCAAGCCAACACAGCAAAAGTAAAGTTATGCCTCTCTCTCTCCCTCCCTCTCCTCTCTCTCTCTCTCTCTCTCTCTCTCTCTTTCTCTCTCTCTCTCTCTCTGCCCAGGTGCCTGATTAAGTGGCTAGAGGTGAGGAAAGTGTGCCCGCTGTGCAACATGCCAGTCTTACAGCTGGCCCAGCAAGCTGGCAGCCTCATAGATCCTGTGCCAGCCGCAGTGCCGATACAGCAACCTTTACCTGGCGTGGAGAATATGGTGTAGCAAATACACACTCACACACACACAAACACAGTTTACCATTGCACACTACATGCACACACAGCCAAAAAACAATCACACACACACCTGGTCACCCACCTGTACAGTCACATTTGCATCTGAGGACGTCTGCACATCTTTATATCTAAGCATGAGAACAGATAGACAGGAGAAAGCTGAACTGCTATGCAGAGACTCACAAAAGAGTGAATCTTATCTGCTCCCCTTCTCTCTTTTGGCCCAGATGGATTCATTACAAGGATTTATGGCCACCAGCTCTGGCCAACCCAGTTACTATTCTATTTCTCCTA
This sequence comes from Benthosema pterotum, assembly GCA_039105355.1. Taxonomy (NCBI): domain Eukaryota; kingdom Metazoa; phylum Chordata; class Actinopteri; order Myctophiformes; family Myctophidae; genus Benthosema; species Benthosema pterotum. Next base: position 12,815,164 of record CM076973.1, on the reverse strand, counting down.
TTTTCATTTTGATTCTTTTCATGGACAAATGGAGAATACAAGTTATCTTATTTTTCTCCTCTGCCAAGCCTGGGCAACAATTGTTTCACAACCAAAGCACTTTTCTGGGGACACCAGCGGAAGACAAGAAGAAAATGAGAAACAAAAGCCAAGAACTACAAATATTTGAAATGAAAAAAAGGTTGCATTATTTTCTTCAGCTTTTATTATTTTCTTTATAACAAGCACTTTATGAGAACTCAAACTTAACTGCTTGTGAGCGTAGTAGCAAGGTCCTATTTTATATTTTATTAACTATTATTTCTTTATATGTACAGAGCCACATGTTATTTTTTAGTTTTTTACTGAGTGAACTTTGGTTTATAGGACAAAGAGCTATCTTAAAGGGACAACTATACCCAATTCAGTGTAAATGTTAGAAAATGTTGACAAGTTTTGTGGTCTGATTACACAGGAAAATAATTATACAATCAGATACTCATCAGAAAAAAAAAACCTCGGGACTCAATGTCCAACTAAATGTGAATTACTGTTGAAGGCCTGAATGTGTTGAAGCCAAGATGTTTTTTTCTTTTTCGGGCCATGCCTCTAACTTACAAACACTCACATCGTATGAAGGCTTTATAACTTGATATAAAAGGCTACACAATTTGTGGGTTTTTTTTGTACAGTATGGCTACTGTCTGCCTGTACAAAACAAATCAACTAAGCATCACTGGCTGTGTGGCTTATAGAATGCAGTGGAATACTGCAACATCTTTAGGAAAGTACTGTGAATATAGACAAAACACATTGAAGAACAAATGATTTGTCTTAGGAGGACATTATTGATTGGAGACAGATGAACAGATACAGATACACAGACATGCCCGTGCCCATGCTTGCGTGTGGTTGCGTGTCCACAAACACACAGACACGCACACACAGCATGTAGACACTTCCTGTGTTTTGGATAGCGGGAAATGGGGAAACCTGACCTGAGGGGTCCTTCCTATGACTATGACAGCCAATCACACGTTCCTGTGACTCCCTAAAACAACCAATCAGCTGTTCCTAATCCTTGGCACAGCCAATCAAACATGATCTGTGTTACATAAGTCTTTGGCCTTCTTCAACATTGCCCCTCCTTAACAGTCATTAGTCATGATGCTATCAAAACAGCCTTGGAAAAATACACAGTTGAGTTATTTTAGTTTTATACGGTTATTAAGCACGCAATCCAGGAGTCCAGTGGGAGTCTAATCATCAGATTTTTACAAAAAATATCCTTGACTACAGTATGTCTTCTATAGCTAATCCCTTTATCTTCCAAATCCCCAAAACTTTATTTCATTATGTCTAACAAAACAAAAACCTGTTAGCTCTGGTGTTAAATTAATCACTGATACAGTATTGCTCATTTTCCATCAAACAAACTTTGGTTCTAGAACCGGTTACATTCTCTCTTCTTGGAAACCTTGTTGCTTTCATGGAACTGGGGGACATTTTGGGGGGGTTCCAGGGGGGGTTCCAGTTCAACTTTTAGGGTTCTGAACCAGGTCAATTCTCTGTGGAAACACTCATATTACGCAGGGAAAGGGCCTATGTGCAGTGAATGAACAGTTCTGGGTGTTATTATTCACTTTTTTTTTATGCTGAATCGTGGTGGCGAGTTTTGTTGGAAGGATAATATCTCTCAATACTGTCAGGGTTAGAAACAAACACAAATCTCTTATACCATGTACTGTAGGTCTACCTGTATGCCCATCATGCCAGAAAATAAAAAGTGCTATTCACACAACTCTCAAATACCATCAAATTTACACTAGTAGATATGACCAATAATTGGCTAGCTAGTGGACACGGATCTGTGTGTGCATCCAGTTTAAATGAACACTGAGGATGTGTACTGTGTATATAAGAGGACATGACTGCATACTAGTCCCCTTGCTATGCTGACAGAGAGGCAGTGGTCAGCAAGTTGGGGTGAGGCAGCATTTTTTATTCATCTCCACACAGCCCTGCTCTTTAGTGCCCTTATTCTGGTGCTTTCTCCCCACCTCTATTTCACTGTGTTCCTCTGTGCTACACATTGGGGTTTTGTTCGCCAACACACAGCAGATTGCTATGAACCTTGTCATTGTGTACTCTGAGTAGCCAGTCATCAGTCAATGGTTTAAAATTATGATTGAGTATAGAAATAAGCAGGGAAAAATGTCCCAAACGTGTAACAAACCTTGTGAATCAAAATCCCCCCTTCTAACCCTAACCCTTTTTTCTTTTCTTTTTTCTTTAACAAAGGGTATAGTTTTTCATCAGAGAAGATCAAAATGATCAAGGAAACTGTCAGTGTATTCACTGACGGAATGGAAAGTGCTCCACCTTGCTACTGTATATTGAACTTCAACATTTTGTTCTTTAATAGCTCTTATGCTATAAAGCCAAGCATTAAGAGGTTGAATTGCAGAGGCTGTACTATTATGACAGTGAAGTGAAGATCGGTCAAATTGCTGATAATTAAAGCCTAAATAGACTCAACTCTGTCCCATAGAAGTAAAGTGGTAACCCTTACCAGTGACTCTAGGGGACAAGACATGAAGACTATTTATCTTAGTTTTTGTACTGCAGTAGTTAAGTGAGGGTTGATTTACAACCTTTTTACAAGCGGAATACACCTTGTGTGAGCCTGGCCATCTTTATTGCGTATTTTGGTATATTGGTTGTTGGTCTGCAGCTGTAAGAGGAAGTTACATGCCAATTTGAGAACTTTTTTTGTTTAGGTTTCTACAACATGCCCTTCCAAGCTTACGAGGAAAGTAGCCTGTGCAATTTGTGATTTTAAATCAGGGCAGGCTTTCTCAACTTTTATCTTTTTAATGTTCCTGGATTTGATTTCCTTATCTGAGCAACTTAAAAAACAAAAAAACAAATTGTAATCATCACGGGACTGCCAATAATTCCCACATTCCCATTACTCACAGTAGAACCTTTAATAATAATAATAATAATAATCATACTAAAAGCTGGTATTGTTATTCCTTACTGGAATATTTCACTGAGGAGATCCCTGTAACTGTCCCAGAAGATGGTCTTGCCAAACATAATAATAATAACAGAAGTTTTAAAGCTTGGTTTTGTGTTCGCAGGTTTGTCTTTGAATTTATGTCTAGCTTGTGGGATGATTAAAAATGTAGATGAACAGAGACTGAAGGTGAAAGCATGACAGTTTATGAGGCAAATGCCAATTGCCACTAAAATCACCATTGTTAAATGTAAATAGAGAGTAGTAATGAGAATAGTGTATTTATATATAAAAAATGGAAGGTGCCTCCAGATGATATGGCAGCTCAGTACTTCCCATTTGCCAAACAATGTATTGTATTCAATCTTGAGTGTGCCGTCCAAGTCTGGTAAGATAATGTGCCAACAAAGGAATTAAAATAAATTAGCCGAGGATTTCAACATCCCCTACAATAGTCTGAATACTTTGCAATTTCCTTCCTTACTTACTGAAATTATTAAATGGTGCTTAATTGGTTTTAGCTTTATGCCGTGGGTGGTGTTAGCTAAATTAAAGTACCGTTTATTAACAGTCAGTTCCAGATTGCAGCCAAAACCGAAAATGTGCATTCTTGACAAAGTGCTATGAATCACTTTTCCTGATCACCAGTGGTGACATCAGTGCTAGTTCTGTGTTAAAAGCTTTTCATAAATAGATGATTGGCACGCTCCAACGCAGGCTGAAATCCAACTCGGGCTGAAATAACACTACAAGGAAATCCAGAGATCCCGTTCCGTAAGAGGCCAATAATTCACTGACTCAGTGTCAGTATACTGTAGAATGAGACCGACTCTGAAGTGACAGACTCCAAGTGATACCAGGGCACGAGTTGCTCTTTTGGAATTGCCATTTTATGATAATTATGAAAGTCAATACTTTTAAAAGGAGGTAGTTCCAAACTGGTATGCACCTCTTAAGCGAGTCTTTATTGCCCCCAATGTTTCTAGACCCATTTTGGGCTTCATCACTGCCTCACTAAACTGAAGTATCTTCTTGTATTGTGTGTATTTATTCCCTGTGTAGTGCCCTATAATCCCTGCCCCTAAAACAAATTTCTCCTTCAATGTTTAAATGAACATACACTACCTGTTTCCACTTGTACCAACACATCCTTCTCTCTTGGGTCCCACACACACCCTCAAACCCACAATGTTACCCTGACCCCCTTTTTCGTAAACACTGATGCCGTTTGTGGGCTTCCACAGACATTGTTTATAAAACTTTTAAGAATTCTGCAGCAGAATATTTTTGGAGACAATTTGCTGTACAGTATTTGTAAGCTCTATTTTTGTATATTTAATTGCTATTTTGAGGAAAATAAAATGCCTTTTTTGCCTAATTTCACGTTTATTCATTAAAAAAAACTTGCATGTGACTGACTTGAACTGTAAATAAAGTTTCCAAGTTTTGGAAGTAATATCAAACGTTGTGTTGTGTGGTATATAGATCTTTGGGTTCAAAGCAGGTTCACACTACACAAGGGTATTTAATTAATTTACCATACTTTACCACTAGTACATACATACTATACTTTGCCTGGCGCTCCCCCAGGGAAGTGGTTTATAAATAGAATAGTAGCATACCAGCAATATTGAAATGCTACATTTATATTTTGCAACATGGTGTACTTGAAATAGAAATGTGTGCGATGCAGTCCTCAAAGCACCAGGAACATCTTCATTAATTGATTATTAGTTGGATTGTTGAGAGACATTTCAAGCTTTGCTGAGAACTATATACTGTATAATGGGAACCTTAGTGTCCATGGAGTAGTGGGAGATTTGATTGCTTTATTAAAAGTTTGCAGAAAAAGCAGGGGGAGGTACAAAGTTTACTAATGACGAAGTAAACCCAAGATAGGATAGCTATGTCTTGTTTCCAGTGGGGTTCTTTGTCCCCAATTCATCAAAGTAACGTGACGCTAGCCAGGACTTTGCTACTCTGGTGTGCACTAAAGACAGTTGGTGCACAAAATAGCAAGTTTCCACACAATGACATCAGCTTGGTGTAAAGTAACTGCACTTTGAGATATTTCCAACTTCCAGTGCTTTTACTTCTACCCCACTGCTACTGAGAAAGCAAATTATTGATTATTACAAAAACATGCATTAATCACTTCAACCCTATATACATTTCGGCCATTTGAGAATAGCTGATCTACAAGCTCACTATGTGTCGAGATGATGTACCCTATGCATCATGGGAACTTTCCATACAACCGCATAATTATAGACAGTGAACAATGCACAGATGCAGTCATTGCTGTTAATGCGTCCAAGGCCATGCTGCCAAACAATGAATAGAACTATCATGAGGATGTTTCTTCTATTTTTTACCTTGTGTCAACCAAGACATCGCTTGGGACATTTCATCACTGTAAAGATGCTTGTCAGGCTCTACCAATTATTCAGGGAAGAGTGAGGGGAATGTTTTTTTGTTTGGTGCTTCTTCAGTTTATTATATACTTGATCTAATCTCTTAATGCAATGGTCATCTATATTGTGTTCATTTAGGAATGAATGTCTGCATGTGCCCTTCACTATAAAAATGGTATTGTTAGAGCAGTTTCATGTCATCTTGTGTTACCTTGGCTTCAGAAAGCTACAAAGATTTGTGAGACTTTTTGACACTACTAAGGCCCCCAGAAAGAGTAGCGTACAAACACTGGCGAACAAAACAAGAATAATAAGTGACTCACGCCGAGGTGTTCTAAAACTGCCTTTCATTTCTTGCACCACAGTATGAGGGATGTCATGTCAGGTTCTTGCTGTACTAGCGCACATGAAGTTTACAGAAGATGATGTAATGTTTTTATTTGCCTCAATGCTCTGATCTCCATTTGGAAATGTATCAATTAATAGCTTATACAGGTGTAGATACTGTATATACACTGTATATCTACATCTGCTAATGTGAAAATCCTCTTCATAGCAAGCAATTCTCTAAGAGTTAGAAGTATTCTGAACTATTGCACATGCATTTGTCTCTTGAATCATTAGAGGTCATTAGAGGTAGCCTTGATCTTAGTTGTTTTAACTAGTGTATATGAATGTTGTGCTATAGAAGACCATTTAGAACTTAACAGTTAGAATATAGGCTTTGTACAGTAGCCTGTGTTTATGTTTTATATTAGCAATGGGCAATGCCACTTTTTCAGTACAGATACTGGTAATATTATATTGGCAATTTCAAAAGCAGCAAATAGGTGTCCATTTTACTTTGTTCAAGTTCCACCACAATCCAAACATATTATCTAAGATTATCCTCTACTTGTTTTACATTTACCTGTGCACATCAGTTGGTCGTGCAAAAAGCATGTTCAAACAATGTAAGTGATTTGAAAGCTAAGTGTATCAGCTGAATGGCTAATCCAACAAACATGTTTGGTATCAGAAAGAAGTCATATAGGCCTACAGGTACGATCATCTATTTATGAGCACTACTGGTTATTTCAGGACCATGGTCAGCGGCATGGATTTCATTTTACAATCATTTATGCAAACCCTTCAGAACGAGGATAAATCAAAGTGAGTCAGTCTACTAACCTACTGTGGCAGATAGCCAGTGATAAAAGACAAGACAAATGAATGGACTTTCACAATAAATGTCACAGAAAGGCCATTGCAGCTGGACTTTAAGACAAGCAATGGGGCCAATGTCATTTGATCTGTGTGCTTTACAAAACCAACACATCTATAAGCTTTTGGGGTCAGAACTAATGATGGCACTACACACAGAATCGATAAGAACATTTTGAAACTCATCCATCCTGGATGAGTTTTGCTTTTCGTACATATAGTGGCCTGAGACAATTAGGCATTTGTGATTTATTATTGTCCTGTACTTTCATGTCATAACCACAAGAGGGCAGTGTTGTATTTAATTCCAACATTCCAAAGTTGCCTCAGGCAAACAATTCCCTCAGTTTTAATAAAACATTCATAATGGTGGGGGATTGATTGGTTAATTGGATACTGCAAGATTTTAATGTTTACAATAATTGTTAAAAGCACAACAACCTAGCGGCTTGTTACAGCTGTGGTCCTGTGTATTCACATGCCACAGCTGAATTCTACAAAGGAGCCAATGGCCCACTTGAAGAATCTTTACTGAATGAGTAGCCATGGTGTGATTCAAGTGTAAATGTAAGACTTATTTTCAAAATGTATATTTGCATGTGAGAACGCCAAACTTAGCAGTAGAGATAGACAATAAGACTCCAGCTATATGGCAGTTTGTGAACTTTATGCAGTTCAAAAACTGGTCAAACCATCATACAAATGTTTGAATGCTAGTGTTCATGCTTCCATCAACCATATTTTAGCCATTACTTTAGTTTCAGTGGTTCTTTATTAAAAATATTGCTTGGGTTATGTAACTGTTAACAGGTTAAGTAGATATTATATAAAATAGAGCAAGTACTGTATTGTCCCAAACAACCACCATTTTTCAAGACTCATTTGTGGAAAAATAACATTGAATGTCTAGCCCTCAACACAGTTTTATATTTAGGCCAATGGGGTAATTTCTAGACTATGGTACTTTTTGAAACATTTGGTGTGTTTGCGCCGCATGAATATGTCTGTGTGAGCTCTACTAAAGATCTAATCATACTTCTTCAGCCCACCAGTTATTGTCTTTAAAATTTACCTGGCTGTAGCTGTAAAATAGATGTACTGTAGCCATCAAATACAACCTGAAGGAACTACACCAGATTAACTTTCAAACATCTGATTTAAAGCAACAAATGCTGTAAAACAAATACATTATAAACCAGGATGCTATTCCTCAGACGTCTGAGGAAGACTTGAGAAAACATCACTCAAATAAAGATCTGCAAAACAGGAGTCATTTTGTTGTAGAGATTTTACACATTTTATTTCTTTATTACATGGACAACCATACATACATATGGCATAGGCACGTCTTTTGCAGTTTTAGCGGTTTGTTCGCTCATAAACTGTGTGTGGAAATGGGAATATGAAGTCGCATAGTACCTGAGCAGCGTATTAGTCAATGTGAGACTGGAATACAAAACAAATAGCACATACTGGTGTATCCCCTCATACAAGTCAGAGTGAAATATAAACAATTTGGACAACCGAATCTGAGCTCACTGTGTGTGCACTAAAAGAGGTGCTACATGCCTGTCATTATTGGAGGAATAGGAGGAGGAGGAATAGGAGGAGGAGGAATAGGAGGAGGAGGAATAGGAGTAAAGGGAGAAATATTTAGCACAAGTTACTTGCTGTCATACTTTGATACATTAATGGTCAATGGTCTCCCCTTTTGTTTGGCTTTTGCTTGGCTTCCCATTTGGTTTGGATTTTGCCATTTTAGGCTGTGATTTCTGTAACAGGGCCAGTGTGTCCCTCTTCTCAATTTTCCTCAGTTGCTTCTTCTTCATCCTCTTAATCTTTGTTGTATTCTGGATCTGAGATAAAAATAAATAAAAATATATCATGAGGTCAGAAATACGACCAACAGTGAATTAGTCAAACAGAAACCTCTTTCACTCAAGGGGTGAGGCGGTGTTTTAGGCAATCACATCAGAGCAGTCTCCAGCAGTTTCATAATATTGATTCTTTACAAATCAGTTAACATTCTCTGTGCAGGAACTATGTTTTTTGTGTCCGGATCGCTACAACCAGCCCAGGGCCTGGCCCATAGCCATTATATCTTGCTAGTGGCTTCTGGCTTTTTTGTGCTATCCTGTGTCTGTTTTATACAAAGCAATGACTTACCACTTGAACAATCTCTGCTTTACGTTCATTCTCAGCACGTCGTTTCAAGTTCTCCTCACGCCTTTTCCTCTTGTCCTATAGTGGAAGCAAAAGCAGAATGAGCAAACACCACATGTGATTGCATATTGAAACTTGAAAGGAAAGGCAAGTAGTGTTTATTGCATATGCATGTGTACATTCTACACATCGTACCTCCTTCTCCCTGGCTTTGTCTTCTTTAAGCTGCAGAGAATACTTTTTCACCAAGTCTTTATCTCGTTTTGCTGCCATCTTCTTCTCCCAAGAAGAACGCAATGGCTTATCTTGAACCATTGCAGAGAACCTGTTAAATTTAAAATTAAAATCATTTAGCTAGAATCAAACAGCACAGCTCTATGGCGGTGGCGGTTCTTTCAGTTGAGCACATTTGCTCCTTAAGGTCTATGGAAATAAATACTGTCTGACTAAAAGATTTGTGGTCCCTTTCTGAGCTATGATCATACAAAGTTAAACTAGCCCTATCTGGTCTCCAAGAAGATAGGTTGAGGCTGGCAAACAGCACGTAAGAAAAGATTTATGGGGAAAACAATTAAAAACACTTAATGGCATCAGTGCTCCTTGGAATTTGGTACAGTGACTTGCGACTATCTCAATTTTGTGTGTTGAGTCAAAGGGGTAAGTTCACCTTTCTCAAAGGGTCTTCATTAGCTAAGGGATTGCCCACGAAAACTACTCCCATCTAGAACGGGGGTCCCTGACAGGGGCTAGTCTGCTTCTTTGATTCAGGGGAGTCATAGAATCAGTGGAGCCATGTACCAGTCAGAATCTAGACTGTCTGTCTGTCTCCAAGGAACACCAAGTTAGCTCACCTTTGTTTATTGCGGTCCTTCCATACCCGTCCGGACTTGGGTTTTCCCAGCGGAATAACGGGGTTCTGATGTTTGGCCTCGGACTCTGAATGGCTCCTCTTCTTGGCCGTGGTAGGTTTACCTGGACATGCGGGCGCTGTTTCCATCTGCGTGGGAGGAGATCGATCAGTCCCTCTGTTGTTGTTGTTGCTGCTTTCTTTAGGTTCGTCTGTGCTCTCAGCCGGAGCAGGTTCTGGACATAACGGTAGTACGTCCACCGAGTTGGACTCTGTGCTTGGTATCGACTCGTTGTTTTCCACGCACTTATCCTCTACTTCCACCGACGCCACGTCTGTTTTTTCCTCCGTCTCCCCCTCCTCTGGTTCTGGCAGCTCCTTGACCGTGGACCTCCTGCCCCGCCGGGCGGGGGTCGACTTCTTCGCGGCCGTTTGAGAGTCCAGGAGAGCAGACGGGGTCCGGACCACCCGCCCGCTCCGGGTCCGTCGCGTGGCCACCACCGGCGGCTCCTCTGTGCTCATGCTGTCGGCCTCTGGCTGGGCCGCCGCCGCTCCGGAGGAGGAAGATGACAGCAGAGCAGCTTCTTCCTCGGCCGACATGCCGTCGTGGTGTTGTTACTTACAAACGGAACGATAAACGAATCACCGCAGAATGAAATATGAAGAAAGACGAACAAACTCAACACATAAGCATTATGTTGTTATTCCACAAGTAGACTGACTCACACACGTGTGTGTTTGTGGCTGTCGTGACCTCGTCGTTTCACTGCCGGGTCAACGCCAGTGTTGCCATGCCCGATTATTGTATGCGACTTTGAGCTTGTTTTCTGTAAAGTTGCGTGTAACTGTTTATAGTTGCGGTTTGCGTTTTATTTTTTTATTTGCCCAAATGTTGTTTAAACTAGGGTTATATTTTCAATAAAAAAAACCCTCAAATTATATATTTATTTTGTATACAGAGTGAGTGCAGACCTAAACGAAAAGGCGATGTGTTCTCTTCTTTCGGGGTTATTTTCAATGGTTGCTTGTTTCTTTCACACAGTCTGGCAACACTGCCGCGGACGCATCTATTCTGTTTCTCCGTTAGGAAAACTAATAAACTAAAAATTAAAACATGATAATAATAAACATGTAATCTATACGAACGTAACCACCACCACGACTTAGTGTTTGATAATGTATAATGTTCAAAAAGAATAACACGCCATAAAAATAATGACAAGCCAAGAAATAACTTTTTTTTTTTAAATAATGAATTCCGTTACCTTGGCTACGTAGTGTTTCAGGAAGTGTTACTTTTGTAACAGTAGCAACAACATGGCTGTGCAATGCTGGACTGATCTTCTCAAATCGTCAAAGAAAACAGCTCTGATACAAGATGGTGAGTGCACCATTTCCACATTATCATTTCCAGAAATGAATATGTGTACGTCTCTAAACGAAATACCGTGGGCCCTATTAAACAAGTAGAACTGCTTTATGCTATAGCTATAGCACTAGCACCACTCACTATTAACAGTCTTTGTGTTGAGTTGTCCTTGGAATTTAGGCTACTGTAATACCAGCAATACTCAAAGCTGTGAAGTCAGTCAGTCAGTCAGTCAGTCAGTCAGTCAGTCAGTCAGTCAGTCAGTCAATCAATCAATCCGTTTTTAATACTGTGCTCTGTTTAAAATAAACACATGAATGTGTTTATTTTTTATTGTCTTTTATCAAGGGAAAAGGAAGGTCCACTATCTCTTTAGTGACGGGAAAGAAATGGCAGAGGAGTATGACCTACAAACAGATGAGCTCATCGGTAAGTAGGCCTGCTGAATAAATAAAGCATTGACACCCATGTACCTCAAAAATTAGGGGATGAAGGACATACAATATGAAGCAAGATGCACCCACTCATGAGCTCCCAATAATCAAACTGCTCTGATGAAGAGCTATCCATGTCGGTCAAAATGCAAAATGCTTTGTGTTGGGATAAAATGTGTTGGTGTGTACACTCTGTTCTTGTATCTGTACCTACCTACTGTACACATATTACAGCATTTGAACAGTTTGGGTTTTGGAAAACAAAGGGGTTATGATATTGGGTTGTGCCTTGATGAAGATTTCTGGGTCAAAACCTTGGTCTATTAAACAGATATTTTTGCATGGAGATGAGGCTATCAAACTTATTCAGGTGGAAAAAAGCTAATACGCCAAGATCATCAATCGTAACTTTAGGGATTCATCATTCTATCGTCACTTTGACTTGTACAACATTAGGTGTAGGTCAAATCTCATGTCTGCTCCTCCAGCTACTCAGCTTTTGCACACAGTCTGACTACCTGACAGGCATCATTCTGAACACATATCCACTCCAAAATGCATAGTTAAAGAATAACATTTGTGATGGTGTAGTGTAATTTGGTATTAAACAACCTGGACCTATGGGAAACAGACAATGCATTGGCTATTTATTTCTTAATTCATGATTCTGTCCACTGTTGACACATCTTCAACCTAGTACAACCTAGTACATTTCAGATGTGCCTGATTCGCACATCTGAAATGTCACTTTGCAAATCAGTCTGGCCAGGAGCCTGCTTGACTTGCATTTCCCTGACGTCACCTGTTACGTAGCCTGGCCTAACCTGAGATGATTTTGGCCTAGAGAGGGGCAGGGACTGGCACCGCCGGGCCGGTAGATCTGATTTGATCTCATGAACATGTTGTCAGCTCCGGCTCTTCCCCCACCAGTGCTGTGCTATGTCACATCACTTGGAGCGACGCCCACGCAGGACGTTGGCTCCCACTTCTAGGCCACTGTGGCTAGCAATTTATTCGAGGCTCTACTTTTTTTTCTTTTCGCGCAATGCGAACAAAAGTCTTTATGAAGGGATATTTCAGCTGTGCGGAATGCAGCGAGTCAGACTGGAACCCAGGCTACACATGTGTACCATGCATTAACAGGCAAGTTGAATTCAACTGAATATGTTTTTCATATAGCTCATGTTTCACACTTTACTTTTTCAGTGAGAAAGTGGAAGTCTAAAAGCACACTGGGGGCTCAGGGCCAATGGCAGACGGAGGTCGGAGAACCTCACACTGCCTCGGTTGCCTCTTTGGAATCTGAAGGGATTAAGGAGAACTGTGCTAATGTATGTTTTGTGGTATTATTATTATTATTATTATTATTAGTAGTAGTAGTAGTAGTAGTATTTCTTTGCTGGAAAAAACATTTATCATTTTCTAATTTAATTTGAGTTCTTGTATTTATATCATACCTGTATTGTTTCTTGAGCTAGTGGTTGATGTGTCTACAGAATGTGCTACATTTGCCTCATATCTCTGCAGCCTACATTCTCACGTAAAGACACAAAGACCAGTTTTCAGTGGAGGATCCGGAATCTTCCATATCCTAAAGAGGTCTTCAATGTTTCTGTGGAGACTTCTGAAAGATGCTGCATCATAAAGACCTCAAACAAAAAGTAAATGTGATTGTGCCTGTTTTTTTCCAATGTTGCTAGATGCTCATCTGTTGCTTGCAGCATTTGTGTATCTCCTATAGATGGCACTGTTGGCAATACATTGATCTTTGGTTCATTTTGAAGGAATCATAATTATCTGTGTCTTTCCAGGTATTATAAGAAGTTCACTATTCCTGACCTAGACAGAAGCCAGCTGCCTCTGGACTGTTCTGCTCTCAGCTTCACTCATGCTAATAACACCCTAATCATCAGTGTAAGTCCTTACTAATGATAACATGAACCTGGTAGATGCTGGGTGTTAACACCGTATACAGAAGACACTTTGATGGAGCAAGACGCATTAGTGCTTCCTTAATTAAATTAAATTAAATATAGCAACAAAAAAAAGAAAGTTTGCTCCCATTGTAGCAAGGCTCAGCACTGTGCTCCAACCTAAACATGCCTTTGAAAAACATCTGTCCTGTCAAAGTCCACAGGCATTGCAGTCAAACCTTTACTTTGACTGCGTGTTGAGTGTTGTCTGAGTGTTATTTCAATTGATACAATATCTGTGAATATAAGTGCACCATACTGCATGTCTGGACTCATGAATAACATAAAATTACATAAAAGTAATGAAATCATTGTCTGTCAGATCCCAGGCATCTGAACAATCCAGGGAGTATGCATTAACACACTGCAGGTCTATCACACATTCATGTGTGCACATTATGTGCTTCTCTGAAACTCTTGAATACAAGGAGCACATATGAACTAAGCTAGACAGCTGGAATAAAATATATCAGGTATCTGGCATATAAGATTGACGTTATGTAGTGTTGGGCTATCATAATTGGTCTCTGTGTGATATTTGATTTCTTATTTCAGCGTGTTAATACAGTAAGGGATGTGCATCAGGGAGAAGGAGACTGGCTGCAGAAGTCATTACCTTTTTGTTTCTCTCTCTTTCTCAGTACAAGAAACCAAAGGAGATCTTAACCCTTGAGCACGAGCTACTGAAGGAGCTAAAGAAATTGAAAGGGAACAGTGATGGTGATGTCGACTGCAAAACTCAGTGAAGAATCCTGAAGTTCTTCTATTTTGCACTACAAATTGCAAATATCAGCTGTGTTTTCAAATGTTTTGGATTCTTGTTTACTTTTTATATTTTGTATCAACAAAAGAGATTCACTCAAAAATGTTTCTATAATTTATGCTACCGGATTGATGGTCTGCTTTTGGAGGTTAGTAGAGAAACACAAGTTGTTTTGTTTTTCCCCTGCACTGTTCCTGTTTAATTACTCATACAGTCGCTGTTCTTTGGTTTGTAGATCAGTGTGGGTTGAAGCGAATGACACATGCTGCATTCAAAGCACAGCTATAAAACCGATCTGTGTATATCTTTATGTTGTTGCTCTAAGTTCGTTTTATGGTATCTTTTGATTGAGAAGTTCCTCCATGCACTCAGTGCCTGTCCTACCACATGTAATGGCACTCATGTTTTACTAATGAGCTTGTTTACTGACTTGATGAACTGGAGCAAAAGCACTGTAATTTGTTCTGACATGAATGTTTGAAATGTTAATTGTTAGGAAACAACGCATTCTTTCCGTACTTTGCATTGCCAAATGCCATATTTGGCCATGTCGTTTGTATCTAACTGTAAAAGTATTCACAATAAAAGGAAATTCATTCTAATTAATCTCTCATTGCACTTTACCCTCCTCCCACTAAAGTCAGCAGTGTGAATGGGGAGTCATATAATACCCTCACCCTGACCTTCCAACCTCTTTTCCTCCTTGATGTCCTTGTAAAACACTCAAAACACACAATGCCTCGTCCCCGCTAGCCTAGGGGTCACCGTTACAGGCATATCCCATTTGTATTAACTGAATACCCTTATGTTCCTCACATGTAGCAAGGCCACCCTGAAAGCCATGGTGAAAACGTTGGTCAATTTAGCTGTACAATATGCTCATTCCTAGGGGTCCTTGTAGATCAGTTATTTGGACAATTTCAGAAATTGTTAGCCCAATAGTGTGACAGCACTATTGGGCAGTGTTAAATTAACACTCAGAATCACTTTTAACTTCTTTAAAAACAATGGGATGGGATCCACTTTGTCTTATTTTGAGGGCTGTTGTGCCCTCTAATGTGAGAATTTTGTCTAAGTCTATGGGCTTTTTAATCTAGAGCTGCAGTTAAATATCGATGACGCAAATACAGGTATATAGTATATTCTTTCAGGAGAACTTGGGTCAAGATTTAGAAGGGATTTAGAATTGGCCTCAATTCTAAGGGCTCCATTTTCGTTACCATCTAAACCCCCATTTTGAAAAACGTTTTGGAATAGTTCAACTTGACAATCTATTGACACATTGTGAGCTTGTAGACTGGCCATTTAAATTATTGAAAAATGTTCTTTTTTAATAGTTTAAAAAGGCAAAGAAGTTAAGGAATAAGGGTTTAGTGGTGACGAAAATGTAGCCCTAAATGGGCTAAGAACGGACCTGTGTGTCTGCCCTGTTACAGTATGAGACTTGGTAATTCATTCCGATCAGCTGCCCCTATGAAGCAGCTTGTTCTCCCTGGTCTGGCCATGTTGCCAGGTTTGAGTTTTCACTGCATTGCAAACTCTAAGAAACCTCAATCAGTTCAAAATATAAAATAAATCAATCATAATTCTCATTTCGCTTGCATGTCCTTTGTGGGATATTTCAATGTGAGAGAGCATACCATACTTAGGCTGTGTGGCTGTTAAAGCAGCCATCACAACCCCTTAGACACCCAGGTTAGGTTAAGCAGATAGAGGCGTAACGGTTCCATGTCTTCATTTTGAGTGTACTTCATGCATACTTCATGCAGATATTAGCCCAGAATATCTAATCAGGATTTCTCAAATCAACTTGGTTTGTAAATAAAGGTTTGTCAACATTGAAATACATCAATGAAAATACATGTACAGTATGTATCACTTCATCTAATACAGTGGAGTATTTATCCACCTCTTAACCAAGGCCAGTTCAAAAAAGAGATTTCCATCAGACATATTTAGATGAAGGATAAAAAGGGAACAATGCTGTTTTAAGGAAACAATGACATTTAAATATAGATTGTTCCAACCTTGTGATTCCTTGCTTTTTTTCTTTCTTTTTTGCCACAGGGCCAAAACCAGACAGCAAGTGCAAAAGGCAAAGACAAAACCACAGGTCACTGACTTTTGTCCTATGTGTGCTTCCAGATGTAAGCAGCAGCACTATAATAGCCTAAAATATATACATATTTTAATTGACTCATGTTCTATTTTGTTGTTGGTTTAAGTTCATGAGTTTTCACTTGTTCCAATTGTCTTCATTATATTATTTTTATTGATCGATCGACTTTACCAAAATGCAACAGCGTATTGACTCTATACACAATACACTGCTGAAACCATAACTGGACCAGGGAATTCATTTTTAGGGTGCATGTGCTGTTCAGTTGTATTTTCAAGATGTCGCAATAGCAATACTGGTATCGGGTACTCGTCCGATAAAACTCTTACTCACTATCGGAATACAGTATTGTCAATTGAACAATAAGTAACATTTTGCAATTTTTCTTATTTTTTCAAAATCTTTTCAGGCTATTAATATTACTATTATTATTAGTGTGATAAATGAACATTACAGTTATTTTCATTACTACTAGAAGGTATGTCATTGAAACTAAATAGGAGAAAAATAAATGGTTACTCAACAAACAATAAAACAAAAAAGTACTCGTATCGATACTCTGTATCGATGAGTACTTTTACCAAAAAAAGTTGTATTGGTACAGCCCTATTGTATTTACTATTCAACACTTTATAACTACTGCAGGGTACATGTCAAAACACATTTCTTATAGATGCAGAGCACTCCAACGGCAGCAAACAACAACAAGTAACAAATTGGACATCCAGTTCAGGCATTGTTGGGGCGGCCCAGTCCTCTGTTCAGGGTCTTCTTCCTCCCCTGTCGTTTGGCCTCTGATGGTCATGCTCAACTGCTTCTGGGAAGAGAGAGAGAGTTTCTTTTCTGCCCTCCCTTTTATTCTCGAATGCCTCTTCCCAGCCGTTCCCCCCCGCTCTTTCAGTCGATGCCACATTTTGCCACACAGACTCCGGTTTGCTTTTTCTGCACACCCCACCACCCCCACCCCCATGCACCCCCCAACTCAACTCCCTCAACCCCTCTCTCACTCTCTCTCCTCCTCCTCCTCATACCCGAGCTCCCTCGCCCATCCTGTCTTTCCCCTCTACCCCTAGTCCCTCCACCCCTCTCTGTGTGACTGCCTTCTTTTTGATAGCTGACCCCTCCTTGTGTTATTATTCGAACCCACTATTGTATAACATGCCCTTTTATATGAGGTCTCACAAAGGCCCCATTTGATCAGAGGGTTACGGTGTGCGATCGTGAGAAATGCAACTACATGGTGGTAACCTTTGTTTGGGCCAAAATGGTGGGCTGACCTCACCGCTTTTAATACATAGCCCAGGCCATTCAGGCCCAAGTCTCACTTGCTGAGCACATTGAATTCGGTAGCCTGTCACAGATATTGCCCCTCAGTTATCTGGGTCTCCAAGCTTCAAGGAGAAGGCAGGGGAAAACACACATACACACGCACACACACGCATGCACACACACGCATGTGCACGCACGCACACACACACACACACACACACACACATACAGACAAAATAACCATTATTGTCCGCTAGCTCTCAACTCCAAAACTAGCCAACCAAGAGAAAACCTGCAATTAACGTCTTGTTAATTCATTATTTAGTGGTTTTAATATACACTCTACAATAAATATATCCATCATTTGAAGTCATTTACAATTTTTACAGTAAAAATATATTCATATATGTAGAAAAGACAAAAAAAAGAATGCACCAAAATGGCCTCCTAAAGGTAGGAAATAGCTGTATAGTGTCTACTGAGACTCATTATTGTAGATGCTGGAAAGTACCCACAGATAGCTGCCATGTCTATGATTGTGTGCAACCATTTTCTGTCATAACATTCTTTACTGCCAGGTTGGCCGACCTCTAATCCCAAAGTGTCCATCCATTCTAGCCATTAATGTATTCATTCCAAACTCGCTGAGATCTTCACCACTTAAATCATTCCCTGATTTAAATTATTCTGTCCGACATGAAAAAAAAATAGCTAGCATATTAGGATACTCAATGTTTACTCAATGTTTAATATTTAAATATTAAACATTAATATAATCTAATATACTATATTGTATTATGTAATATAGCATATTAGAATACTCAAACTTAGATACAATACAGTAACAAAGTTTTACTGACGAGAGTTTGTAAAATGGTGCATAAAGTGTAGAGGTGGGTGTTCGACTGGACGGGGGGGGTAGTTTAATTTCATTGGGAACATTCCCACATTGTCCCCTGTGGGGTCCTCCTCGTTGGTTGGTTTTGCCCCCCTCCCTTCCTCTTTTTCTCTTGGGAGATCTGGGTTCTCTCAGTGGCTTCCTGAGCGCTGGTGACTGGAATGCTTAGTCCTCCGACCAGAGTTTCTGAACGGATGGATAGGGACGGGCAGAGGGAGGACATCAAACGCCGGCCTCCTGTCGCTCAGCAGGTGTCCCCTGGGCAGGCGCTTCATAAAGTGGGCCTCTCTCTGGTGCTGCTTGGTCCGTGAGGCCTTGCGCGGACGGCCCTTGCGGGTGAAGGCCATGTACCAGCCCTCGTACTTGGCGTTCTGCAGCGCCGTGTAGTTGTTCTCTAGGACGATCTCTGTGAAGATGCAGTCTTTGCCCCGTCCTTTCCGCTGTGACGAGAACAGAAAGACAGAGAAGCGAGCTGCCGTTATGAGAACAAGATGAGAGTAAAACGAGTACTTCTTTCAAAGGCAAATGACAAATGTTTTGGCAGTATGCATTAGATTAAAAATAGGTGAACAAATGTTTATTAAAAAATAAATGTTTCTGGCTGAATGTGTTAACGTTAAAAGATATCGTTCTCAAATTAATTATGGCTTCAATCAATTCACTATAAGTGCTACAGCTCAGAAACTAACAGAGGAGAGATAATGGTTAATAGTGGCTCCAAAGACCCACACTATAAGTTATGAACTATAAAATAGAAGACTCAAATAGGGACATGATTACATGGCTTGAATACATACAGTATATTGTACATTTTCACATTGCAACATGACGTGAGCTTAGGTGTAAAGGGGAAAACTAAGACGTCTCTGGGGATACCCTGATCAATGAAGTACATAGGGTTCAAGTTGTTAACTCGATTACCTTGCCAATAAGCTTTCCTTTCTTGTTCATACATATATAGTATCCTGTCTTCACCCCTTTGATTCGAATACGGCTCCCAAAGGAGTCCGTCTCCACCTCCAGTTTGGCTGTGCAAAAATGAAACATAGAACTGATTACATAATGCAGGACCTGCATTAATGCACATAAGATATTATACACTGTGAGATTGAGTATGTTTGTATCCTATAGACTAGAACAGAAACTTTAGATTCAGATTCAGACTACCAAATTTACAGCTGTAAAAGAGTGGATGCATGATATTCACTTTCACTGTTCACTTTCACTAATCACTTTCCAAACATTTTGCCATTTCAAGTGAAGGATAATGAATAATGTAAAACTTGGAAAACTATTTTAGACAAGGTAAAATAATGTAGTGCAAGAAATATCAAATGGTCAATAAAATGAGGCAGAATTGCTTCTTGTGTATATGAAGTAAGATTTGCAACAGATAGACATTCAAAATAGTAGTGAATAATAGTATTGTTACTTAGTAATACTTTTATTGTTATGAGTTACAGTACTCAGTGTGAATGTCCCTTTAGGCTGAAACTCAATTGGTATCGCAGATGTTCATTCCCCAAATAGGCAAACAGACTGGCAGACAGACAGAGATATAGAGACACGCACAGCCAGTCGTTGGAGTGGTGTGCACCGCTCAAAAATTGCAGAAATTCTTTACTGTGCACACTGTGCACACCTACTATATGGGAAAATGTCTATTGTCTTGGCTGTTGCGGCAGTATGGTTTCACATAAACACAAGGAGTAACAGAGCTTCCAGGGATTGACACAGGGTAATCTATAGGTCAAAACACATTTTCACATGCAGTTGTACTCCCTGCTTGCTCAACTACTGCTGGTCTTTTTAGAGCGTTAGAAAAGTCATATTTGCCACCCTATTCGGGAGTGGTCTGTTACATAACCGTTTAAGATAGACTGCGTTTTTTTGTGATGATAATCAACTTACTCCTAAAGAAATTGGTGATTTTTTTAAGATCAGGTTAGCCTGCATAATATTCGTCTTACACCAAAAATGCCTGAAGGGCTAAGTTGTTCAATGACTACCACTGTAACATCAAGCGAAGGGGATTTTGCACAGTGGCTATTGTCACCGAAAGGCTATAAAATGTTTAGGGGATAAAGCAGGAGTGAGAATACTGTGGTCAGAGACACAGCCACAAGCACTGAGCAGTGGTCAGGTTTGGGCCTGCTACAAGTGTGACACCCACTCAGCAATGTTGTCTGTGCTCGCTCGCTTGCTGTGTGTGTGTGTGTGTGTGTGTGTGTGTGTGTGTGTGTGTGTGTGTGTGTGTGTGTGTGTGTGTGTGTGTGTGTGTGTGTGTTGTGTGTGTGTGTGTGTGTGTGTGTGTGTGTGTGTGCGTGCGTGCGTGCGGGTGTGTGCGCGCATGCATACATGCATGTCTCGGTAGCAGAGAGATAGACAAAAGGGCACAGGAGAGAAGACCAGAGGAAACGGGATAAAGTGAAGATGCTGACTTCACCTCTCCGTATAAATTGAGTCATACATTGAGTTGTAAAGCAATGAAAATTCCTCATAAAAGGTCCTTCCAAAAATGCAGGCAGCAGGCATAGAGAAGTAGATGGATGGTGGTGACTGTGGTGGAAAGATGGCTAGACACACCAAAATACTTTGGTGACAGGAACTCTCACTCCCTTTCAAATTTAAGAAACGTTTTCTTGTGAAAGAATATGTCCAAGTTAACAGGTGTCCACATGCTAATCAGCACTGCACATTATAGCTATACATGAGGCCAATATTTAGAATTGTATCATGAATATAACCTAGATATACACATAGCTATACTTTTTGGAATATGTATTATTTATATACCCACAATTTCAAATAGTCCTAATTTGCAATATATATAATATAATATATATATATATATATATATATATATATATATATATATATATATATATATATATATATATATATATATATATATATATATATATATATATATATATATATATATATATATATATATATCGGTATAATTAATAATTGCCATTATAAATGTGCATGTATTAAAAGTTTATACAGTATATTAATTTGCATAAATATTAAATATTTGAAACTATACTTTAAGATCTTAGGTCCACTTGATTAGCTGCAATTCATTGATTAACAAATTAAGAATATAGTCTAAGAAGCATTGCTCGGTCCAAATGATTAAAAATAATGAAGTATAAGGTCAATGTGCATGGCTCATAATTGTTTAACTTGGTCCTATTGGCTGCAGCAACAAATACGATTAAAATAACAGATATTGTAGCCTCCTGTAGGAACTTCAGAGATGGTTGTCAAAGAGGCAAAAGTTGAATGGCTTAAGATGTGTTTTCCATATTTCTTTTTTCATTATTTCATTTTTTCCTCTTCTCCCTTTTCTTTTTTTCACTTGATGGTCTGTGTTCATCAAAGGCTTTATTCACCCTTTTAGTTTATGCTGCTTAAAATCCACTAAAACCAGCATCTGTGAAATTTTAGATGTTACCTTTCGCTATTCAAATAATGCAGACCTGCTCAGGTAGCCTATGAGTATGTAGGCAACATTTGCTATTTTTGAACATTTTTGAAAAGTCTTTAGACTTTGTGAGGTTTGGGTTGTGCCATGATGTCATTCCAAATGTAGACAAGAAATAATAACTTTAAAATGGTCCAGTGGTTGTAAATTGCTAATTCAAAATATGCCCCTCATTGACTTACATGCTAAAACGGTTTTCAAACTCTCTCTTATATAAACCAACATAAAGTTGATTCAGACAATAGACTCATTAGAGCATCACCAAAACTAATGTGTTTTTATTTTTTCATAAAAATGTTATAGGCCTATACTTTTGATTATTTGAAGATCTGGATCCAGATCCGCAGATCCAGTCAGGGTTTTCTTCCTAATAAAATGGACAAATCAAAAAATAAAACCACATGCGTTTGATGCTCTATATTGTCTGAATCAACTGTTTGCTTATGTTATTAAAATTGACTTTGAGGGCTGTTTTTGGCAGCATAACATACAATGTAAGTCAATGAGGAGCATATTTTTATTAGCAATTTCTAATCACTGGAGCATTTTTATTTATTATTATGTTTTTCTTGTCCACATTTGGAGTTAGGCCTACATCATGGCAACCCAAACCTTAAAAAAGAAAGAAAAACGTCTTACTCTTTAAAGTGTGAGATAGCCTATACTGAAGGCATTTGTAGAATCGGCGCCACATGGCTAAGTTATAATGCCTATAGGGCTACTTTAACTTTAACGGAATGAATGTGACTGCTCTGTGGTCGACTAAGTTATTTGTCAAGTGTAATAGCGCCGACGCCGTTGACGTCAGTAGCCATGACTCCATACTGTAACCTTACCATGCACTGCCCCGTCGTCGCCGTTGGCGTTGATCCTCTTGTTGCCCAGAACCTGCACATGTTTCCCGCTGGTCCTGCTGTACAGCTGATAGGTTCTGGTCAGCCTGCGACTCATCCTGTCCGACAAGCGGCTCTGTTCGGTTACATGTTGCTTAAAATTAGGGGGGGATGATGACTGCACAGTGTTCTGTTCAGACGAGAGAAAACAACCACCTATATGTTAAATGACAAACCGGGCCGTGAACGATGTCATTTAAACCAGTGGTTTTCAACATTTTTCCATACCAGGGCCCACTATTTATTCTGTATTTCAGCCACGGACCACCATTTGATATTGATTTTAGTCTCTCGGACCCAAAGCTGTGTGCCCACAATTTAAGATAAACTGGCAAAACGTTGGTCAAAATAACAATTCTTCTACATTTTCTAACTGTCTGGATTCTTGAAAATGAAGTAATTATAATTTGTAATTTCATTTTACACTCTCAAGAGTTACAGTTCCACAAGGGTCCATTTGGTTACCAACTGTCCGTTATTTAGCTGTGGACCACTTTTGGTCCCCGGACCACTGGTTGAAAACCACTTATTTAAAACACTGACATATGAGTCCATGCAGGGCGACAGGTTGCTGATATCCACAAGTTGGGAATAGCCAAAAAATAAAACATATAGGCCCAATGCATAAACGTATACGACCTTAGCATTATTATTTTTTATTTAGTGATCTATTTTCCAGATTTGTATTATTTATTCATATCACAAGGCATATTGTTGTCGGAGGTTGAATGGACAGGGGCATGCAGGATGACAGTGTCCTGATAGGTTGTTTTTACCACGGCTGCTCTTTCACCTTGTCTCCCCGCAGACTACATCCCTTTACGGCTCCTTTTCTTTCTCTCTTTCTCTTTCTCTCTCTCTCTCTCTCTCTCTCTCTCTCTCTCTCTCTCTCTCTCTCTCTCTCTCTCTCTCTCTCTCTCTCTCTCTTTCTTCAATTCAGCCATACGCCATCCACATATGTTTTAACAATTACCTTTTAGCCGGGGCTTTACTTCTTCTCAAGATGTTTGAATTGTTGCCAATTGCCATTGCCTTGCATAAAGTGTGTGCCTTTTTTCAGGCTACATTATTGCACCCTATTGCAGATGTACAAACGGATTAAGTCATTTGAGCGCGCAGGCAAATGACCTGTTAAGTGTTATTTAGTTAATGAAAGGACTTAGTTTTGAAGGAGTAATGAAAGTCTAATTGTGCTACTGGATTTATTGCTTTGTAAAAAAAAAAAAAAAAAAAAAGACGTGCGTTACCTGTGCGTAAAAGCAAAGCGTCATGAATTGAAGTAACCTGGAAGAAGAACAAGTTAATGAGAACGCATTCGTGTAAATCCAGAATTAAGAAATTTACATCGATCGGGTCACTAACTGAGCTATCCTTACTTACAGATAGCCTAATCTGGATGTTCTTATCCTCATCGTGAAATACGTCAAATATCGCGTCATGAATACGCCACTGATTCAGTGCTGGAGACTCTTGGAAATAATAGAAGTCCTCCTCGGTCCCAGATGGGAATTCAACTCAATTGGTAATGTCCTCCTATTACAGACCAATTAATTGAGAGGTCCCATGCGGTCTCTTCCTGCCGGTATGGCACATTGACGGCAAATGTTACAAAACAAGTCCGGAAGGTTGTTTAAAAGTTTAAAGCAGAGATAATCCGGCAAAAAGATGAAAATCCGGTTAAAAAGGTGGAGGACGCGCCGTCATCCATCCGACGACGTAGCTCTAGGTCCACAACCTCCATCAAATCCTTCTCTTGTCAATCATCCTCATGGGAACCTTTTTGTCTTGATTTAACGTCGGCTGATACCAACAAATACATCCACTCTATGTGACGGTCACAGCTAAAGCAAGCGGCGGTGGAGGAGAGCTTTTACGCATGGATCTAAAACAAAAAAACGCATCGGCGTTTACCATGCGCTGTTTAAAAATCTAGTGAATGAACACAAAACGCGTTGAATGGAATTAATGGAATGGATTTACAGACGGCACGACTTTATTTGTTTTCTGGGAAAATTACAAGAATATGAATTGAGTCTATGTGTATTGATGCTGAAGAAGTGCCAGGATATCAGGACGCCTATACCAGCCCTCTCTCTCCTCCTACACGTGCATTTTCTTGTGGTTGCCTTTTTACTCCAGATCCATCGCCGCCTCTCCTCTCCCTCCCTCTCTACATTTAAATACTTTAATGTCCTCGGTGAAATAGGGCGGGGCGTCCCTATACCAGAGCCAATTCGAAATAGCCATACAGTAGGAAAGGAATGCAGTCCTGCACTATTTGATTGATTTGAACTGGCGCACGCACGCACACACACGCGCGCGCGCACGCACCCACACACACACACACACACACACACACACACACACACACGCGCACGCACACACACGGAACTGTCAGCAGTTAAAGGACCATTTCACTACTTCAATCTGCCTTCTATATAATTGGTCTATTCTAACATTCTTAGAACAACCAGTAAGTGTCTTACTGGCAGCATATACAGCAATATGGAGTGCCAGACAGACATTTCTGCCTGTCTTAATGATCTCGCTCACTGAGCTCCCTACAACAAGCTCCCATCAAACCCTGTATAAGAGAATGTCCAAGGTACCACCCTCTCCATATCAAAACAGTCAGGGTCGGCTCTAGGCATAAGCAATATACAGTAAGCAGTTGCTTAGGGCTTCAACTACTAAGGGGGCCACATCACATGGGAGAGGAATTTTCATGTCTCCTATATCAGAGGTCTACCTGTATAGTAGACCTACCAGTCTCCAAGAAAAAAGAAAAAGACAACAGATGAATGGTTATTCTGACCAAGCAAATGGTTGAAACAGGCTCTCCAGCCGTGTTAAAATTACCATAACCACCTGCACACGTAGGCGACCGTTAATATAAGATTTAAGAACAGATTAATCACATTAGAAATATCATCAGTTGTGCTGAATTGACATAACAATAGGATGGGGTAGAAGGTTTTCATTTCAAAGTGCACCAGATTGAAGCACTTTCATCGCAAATTTACATTTTGCTTGGAACACCCACCCCTCCGCCACATAATATAATCTTGCTTAGGGCCGCCTAACTCCTAGAACTGGCACTGAGTACAGCTGACCTGTTTTAACACTCCATATATTCAGCTGACATCATCAAACCCTGTTCACTCACAAAATGGTACTTAATGGGCCAGTACAGAATTCATCCCATATTGATCTGACCCCCCATGCCAAAGCGCCAACAACGTCCTGAAGTCTGGTGTCAATAAGGTGGATGCATACATGCAAGCTCACCCTTTGGTGCAGGGGCGGATCTAGGCATGGGCATGGGGGGGCAGTGCCCCCCTAACTATCCAGTCTGCCGCCCCAAACACAATGCCATGCAAAACAACCCAAGATATTTCAAATTAAAGTGCTTATATTTAAAATGATTTGAAACGCTACTACTGCTACTGACGAACTACAGCTGTGGCACCACTAAACCAATAGCATTTCATCATTGAAAACAGAAAACTCTCTGAGTCAGACCTTTAGCTTTATGCATGCTGTGTGTCTGTTGCAACTTAAACAACAACTGATGCTATTATTGATGCTTTACTTGCTTAATAAAAGTCCTGTAACCGAAAATGGTATGGGTGCGACTTCGTCGCCCGTGGCGCCAAGCGACACGGGCAATGAAGTCGCCCCCTTACCATTTTATCCTGCCCCCCCCCAATTGGAAAATGTTACATCCGCCTGTTTTGGTGTCTTGTTGGTATCTGAGTCCATAAGGTAAAGTCAGCTTGAGGTTTTGTGACGTGAAAGTGTTTGAAAACCCCCTATAGTTTCACCTTCATTTAGGAGCATCCACTTACATTCAATCCCTAAAGTTACAAGAATGCTTTGAAATTTCTCAATGTTTCATTTTTAGAAAATCACATTGTACCTTGTAGTTTTATAACCAACAAAATGTCCACATGGAAAAAAAATCCCTGGCATGTACTTGAGAAATTCTACAGTTACATTAGCATATTCCCTTACTGCAGGTTAGAGGTAGTTTGGTGGCCCCACAGGACCGACCTTGATGTACTTTTTATCATACACATATAGGTAATATGTATACCATGTGAACATATGTCACAGAATGGTTTTCACATAGCATCTAAGCTTTTTGCCTTGGATAGAAATGGCCTCCCACTCACTTGATTCTCGCTTCCATAACGTTTCATAGTCTTTGCTTGCTTCTCAAAGAGCATACGTGTCCTGCAGACCTGTCTGTTCTGTTGTTTGTATCGTGCAGACACTGTAACTATCCTGTGTACATTTTGTCCATGTTTTGGGCGATAAGCAATTACTTCAAGAACAGATAGTCTATTAGCATTTTTGGCTGACCAAATAAGCCATTTATTAAAAAGACACATTGCAGTTTGGCATTGCAGGGCTGTAGCCTATTTAGTATCATCACCAAAACCACTAACATACTAGACTCGGTGCCCACTGCCCAGGCTTTTGTTTTACAGGGCAGCAACAACATTCCTCCACTTCAATCTGGCTTTGGCCATCTTCTGTATAGTCCCCCAACTCTGATGGTGTTGCTTCTGTATGATCCAACACCAACCGTGTCATTTTAGGCCCAGGGGCGGATCTAGGCATGGGCATGACTTGCTTAATAAAAGTCCTGTAACCGAAAATGGTATGGGTGTGACTTCATCGTCCGTGGCGCGAATGTCCATGCTGAGGACAGTGCCAATCCACCTGTATCTAGGTCCACCTCCGTTTATTGATTATGATACATAACATGACATCTTGTTGAGGAGGTTTTGAGGAGTTATTGCTTGAGTATATACAACGTAGAATGTACCCAGGCCTGTTGTGTTCGTGTGGAAAGTGAATAATAAAAGGCTGCACAAGTTCAACATGTTCATCATGTAGCACGCAAATTGGGTGAGAGACAAAGACACCATCCGAGAACACTTTTTTTGTTATAAAGAATGTAAACATAGAGACAGTATGTTAAATGTACATATCCACCTTCTGTCATTTTTCTTCCCATCCCACAGCAACACAAAGCCTACTATTAAGTACACTAACTGGCAATAGTCCTACTATTAAGTACACTAATATCGCCAATATACTACTAAAACATAAACTGACGACTATACTACTTGGCCTAAAGCCCATGAACCACCTAATTCCAGCATGGCTCACTCAGAGTATTAGTGTCTGTCTAACTACTTCACTAGATTAAGTGACATCCACAGCCACAACATCAGAGTCCTCCAGTACTCCCCAAAGTTAGCACAAACTTAGAGAAGGAAAACACTTTCACTAGCTGCCACCATAATGTGGAATGCCCTGACCGAGAATGAATGAGTCACTGGCTTTTTTCAAAGCTGAACTAAAATGCATCTTTCATAAAACTACAAGTATTTCATATTATTTACTATATAGTGGTACTATATAGAGGTATATAATATCCTATGCTGTGTTGGTTTGTCATCAATCAATAGTCACTATACTGTACCACTTCTTTTTAAAGATTTTTGATGGCTTTTTATGCCTTTATTGACAGTTGACAGCATTTAGACAGGAAAGAGATGGGCCGTCGGGCTCAGGAGTCAAACCCACGACACGCCATCAGGTGCCCAGACAGTGGAGCTGTACCACTTCTACTGCTGCTGCAGCTGCCTCTGCTATTGTTATTACAAGTCATTGCAGTAACATATTGTAGTATTACCACTACAACTATTATTATAATTATTATATCATAATTATTATAATGTATTAATATTATTACTGGTCATTACTATTAGGCTACTATATTGTACTACTCAATCTTTCCTAATACAGACTTGTGTGAGTGGGAGTAAGTGATAGGAACAGGCCTTTGTTTTGTGACTGAACAGTACATGGGAAACATTCATAGACCTAACCTTCTAGAAACACAGAACAGAACAGCTGTTCAAGTGTAAAAAGTATAATTATGTGATTTTCGTCAAAGCCGTAGCTGTAAATCAGTCATTTCAGCCAATGTTAGGGATTTAGGGGGTGAAAATGTACCTGCCTTATTAGTTCCAGCGGGACACTGCAACAAGTGATTCTGCCACCTGGAACAATTCAGTACTTTGTAATGCCATAGTCCACCCTGTGAGAAAATGCCTGTACATCCAGATACAAAACCCACATGCTTCTATGTTAATTGAAGCTCTCGAGTATATGTGAATGCATTTGTGCGTTCGTGCGTGCGTGTATGTTTGTTTCCATGGATGAACTTGTTTGCATATGTGCATATTAACATTTCATGATTCGTCTAATCCAAATGTTTACTTGTTGTAAGTCAGATTTAGTTGCTGCACTTTGACGAAGGACAGAATAAACTGTTCTACAAACGTACTATTCTAGAGCCCCTGAGGCCTGCTAGCTGGTGGGTCTGTGTATCGTTGTAGCCTTCTGTAACAGACTTCATAATCTTGCAAACCCAGAACCAAAATTGCTCCTCTGGGTTGGGCTGCATACCATTGGGAACTGGGGAGTAGGGAGTGCAAACGTATACTTTATCACAATGTAAATTTGTATACTTATATGGCTTTTTTTCTTCTTCTCCTTCTTTTCTTCAGTACGGTATATTGAAAACACCTGAACATTTTTCAAGGTGCTCGAACTGAAGTATTTGGACTCAAACTTGAAAAACATGCAGTTTAACTTGTCTTTTCTTTTTTTAAGTGAGTGGTGACAGTGCTCCATTGTCTTTTGTGTTCCCTTTTTGTTATTGTTGTTGTTGAGACAGACAGGCAGACGGACTTGGGAGAGAACCTTGGAGACAAAATGTAGGGGAGGCACAGCTGGAGAATGTGAGCGTCTGGAGACCATTACCAATACTTTCTTGACCATTAACATTCTAAGGCTTATGACAGGTATTTTGGTGGCAAGATGAGTTACAGTGGTGAAGTGACATATGTGTCGGAGCTCTGTGGATACAACTGTTAACTGCGGTGCAGTCTCCTAACCTAGAAGTCACAGATTTGATTGGTCCTCTCTTAGAGAAAAAATAGTTTTTCATTGAATTCTTGACTCCACAATTGACCTCTGTGCAGCCTCATTGCTATGCAAGTGCAACAATTAAAATACATATCAAACATCTGGTTATTTAAAAATCACACTTGTGTGATCACCACCATTCACCATACCTCACCACATTGCACATTACTTTTAAAGCACTCAGCCAATCATCACTATGGGGTATACAGACACACAATACAGACACGCAAAGCTGGACATAAAAATATTATATGGTTAGTTGTTACCAGCAGTAAAATATAGAAAGTGTTTCCTTTTTATAATTAAGTTGACAGCATGAAAGTTGTTCCATAAAACTAACTAAACACTATTTTCTCACAATCTTCAGAAAAGTTGACAAATGCCAGTATAGTAGTATGCCATAGCAGAGTGGCACATCTTTCTTGGTTATGGGGTGATTTCTTCCGGCACTAGTGACAGGTGTTCCAAGATGATAATTTGACCATTATTTAGACTTTACTATAGATTGTCCAAATGAAAAAATAAAAATGTTAAAATCATTATACTGTAACCTGTATACAACTGTATATATAATGTCCAGGGGTCTATATTTGGCACCGTCCTTTTTTCCTGTACACCATCTCCTTGCCAAACGAATGCTATCTCTGAGGAATATTTGGATCACGATTAAAATCCATCTTGTTTGGAAATTACTGCACACCTGGCTGATGGACAGGTCAGTGAGTTCCAATCAGGGCGTGCAGAAATCTGAGTCTCAACCCGCCTCTCTAGGCCAGTATGCAGACAAGTCAGCTCAGACTACAGTAACCATAACTACAGTCTACGGCAGGGGTGCCCAAAAGGTAGATCGCGATCTACCAGTAGATCACACAGGCCATGCAGGTAGATGCATACCCTAAAATGTATGCATACCCTAAAATGTATAGTTCTGTAACTCTTGAGAGCATTAAAATGAAACCAAATGGACCCTTACGGGTCCGTTTGGTTTCATTTTACACTCTCAAGAGTTAAATTATATTTAAGCAGCTGAATTACGTAACTTCAAGAGTCCACACAATTAGAAAATGGAGAATAATTGTTATTTTGACGAACGATTTTCCAGTTCTATTTCCCAATTGTGGACAAAAACGTGAAAGTTATTAGCTTTGGGTGCAAGAAACTATTTTTTTATGTGTAGATCTTGTTGAGCCGGTAGCTCTCAAGTCAAAAAAGTGTGGGCACCACTGGTCTACGGGGAGAGGATGGTCATCCGGCTAGACTAGACAATGCAGTATATGTCCAACATTAGGGAAAGCCAGACCCATCTCGAAGCTCCTAGGTCGACAACTTCATCTTTACCAGTTATATCCATGTTCAAAAACTGGCAAAACAGCACAAGTGACAGCTGAGATTAGAAGGTACAATCTGGAACTGTTGTAAATCAGTGAGGAAAGCCACAGGGGAGATGTTGAGGAAGACAACACGCCCCAGAGTCAGGTAGTGCCCAGATGTTGACGGAGACAGAGGGCTCTCATTGGATTTGGACATCATCCAGTGCTACATTCTGACCAATGAGAGTGATGAGGATGTCATGGAGTTCTACCACAGACTGCTGTCCATTATCCCATTATCCAGCCCCACCCAAGACAAAATGATCACTATGGGCGATGAAAAAAATCGTCAGCAACGACAAGGGCTATGAAAAGATTATGGGACAGCAAAGCCTGGTTGAAATGTACGAGAAAGGGGAGAAATTCAGCAACCACCGTGCCACAAGCCATTAGTTATCGGTGGGAGTTTCTTCCAACACGAAGAAGATATACAAGGCAACTTGGGTATCACCAGACACAGTGATAGAAAACCAAATTCTTGTGTATTGAAATGTAGTCTAAACGTTCGGAACATCTCTAGAAGAAGTGGAGCAATATGATTGGGGTCATGTCTATGTTCCCTCAGCTCTGTGTTCCCTCAAGGTTATGAGGTTTAGTGTGAGGGTTGGGTTAGGTTTAGGCATAGTCCTACTGAGGTTAAGGTGAGGGATCATCGGCATTAAATATAAAGCTGAAGAGAAATCGGACAGGGGAAACCAAAATAGACGCCATGATGTACTGTACCTGCCAACCATACCCTCAAACAGATGCGGATGTAAAAGTTTGGCAAGGCAATTGGCAAGGCAAGAGCAGCTTTCCATCAGCTGGAGCAGGTTTGGGGGTCTTTCATAAACACAAGGATCAGGATCTTTAGTTCCATGGTGAAGACAGTCCTGCTGAACAGAAACATCAAGAGCAATCATAAAAACCTGCCTCAGAAGAATACTCCAATACCCTGTGGAAAAAATCTTCCAAAAGATGCTGGCCGGTGATTGATCAGCCACACTCTTCACAAGCTTGGATAATATAAATGAATATCACAAAAAATGTTCGAGACAGCAAGAAAGAGGGGCAGACAACAAAACAGCATAATTTAGATAGATTCTGGACACAGATGTGGAGAGGTCTGACCATACATGGGGACAGATGGAGAAATTTGCTCAGGACTGGGATGTCTGGAGAGCTCTTGTTCGTGGCATATGCCCAATACACCAATAAATAAGTAAGTACTTTACGCAGGCTGGTTATTGTTGGGGGGGCTGGCTTTGTAGCTATCTGTTTCAGGTCTACCTCTACAGACTTGCATGCTTTGAAAGGCTGCCTGAAAACACTTGCTTCGGGGCAGTAGTCTTGGGTACAGCCGATCTGTGTTTGCCCCCAAAACAATCTGAAACAGCTACTTGCAATTTAAAAATAATTCTCTCTCTGTGGACAAATTGAAACACTTTCTGCGTAGCTGACCTGTCGGGCAGGTTTGGATAAAAGTTCTCCAGACTGCTCATGAAAGCATCCCCTGGCTCCTCTGAACTTTATTCAAAAGCTATCATTTATTCTTCTGGTCTTTCTACCTGTATAACTGCCTGCCGACTCCTTTGGGTTCTCCTGTGACCGGCTTCTCTGGCCTTTTTAATGAGTCTGAGAACGTTTTGGGGAGTTGAAACTGCTCCAAGGGTTGCCCCGGGTCCCAACTGCCTCAGACTCACTCCCTGTAGCTGATTGCTGCTAAACACATTTGGATCAGGACATTGGAGTTTCTAATATAGAGGCACACCTGTATAAATAGCAAAAAAATGCAGATCAGAAGCGCACAATGTTCCATATCGTGGCCTTGTAGATGTGCTATTTTTGAACATTTGTGAAAAACATTAACAAAAACAATAGTTTTTGACTGTAATGATATGCTCGAAATGTGGATCCTGGTTGATAGTGGTTCAAATGTATTTTGCCTCTGTATTTAAAAATAAGTACTGATTCTCAAAATTAAAAGACGCATAACCTTTCTATAGTTGTACACTATCAGTGAGTGTTTGTATAGACAGAAATGAAATTGCAAATGTCACACCATTTGGGAACTACTGCACGCAAAATCCTGGTTATGAGTGAGTGAATTACAAAGACAGAATCAAGTGGTTGCAAAGACTAAATAAAGCAAAAGAAAAGCAAAACAGAGAGGGAGAGAGAGGGAGCTAGACAAAGAAATCGAGTGTGACAAATGAAAAGGAGCTGAGAGAGAGAGAGACAGAAATATGGACACAGGCAATGAAGAGAGTGACAAGAGACAGAGAGAGAGAGACGCAGACAGAGAGAAGCTTTTTGGCAAACTTGCATGTCGGTTATTCTTAGTCGAAGAGTGACTGAATGTCTGAAAAGGGCCCTGAGCAGACTAGTGTTCAGGCAGAAGTATTATTCCCCCTTGCTAATGCAGGACATAAAAATACACATGCTGCCATGAGGCAGGGGCAGTGGAAAGGTAGACACCACGTACAGTAGGAAGAGAAAAAACAGAGGAGGGAAAGAGATGGGAGGGAGGGGTGAGGATGAGATGAACACAAAGCGGAAGGCAAGACAGCTAGAAAAGGCAGAGAAGAAGGGCTGCTCGCTGGCCTAGTGGTCCAGGTGCATCCCACATATAGGCTTTGGTCTGATGGAAGCTGTCAATAAAGGAACAAGCCAAAAACAAATGTTTTAAAAACTAGATCAGCACTCCATATATACATTGTGAGCACAGCAAGCGACCAGAAATTTTTTAAAGAGATATTTATAAAGATCTCTTAAGGGCGTTGCAGACGGCGAGTCTGAAACGCACGCATTATCACAGCGATCCCACTGTGCCACTCACTGCTGACAGACGATAGACGTGCAGCGAGGAA
The DNA here is from genome assembly GCA_039105355.1 of Benthosema pterotum. Lineage (NCBI taxonomy): Eukaryota > Metazoa > Chordata > Actinopteri > Myctophiformes > Myctophidae > Benthosema > Benthosema pterotum. The sequence goes on along the minus strand of CM076973.1, from coordinate 12,781,095 downwards.
AAAAAGTTCAGAGGATTGAAGTATAAAATAAATCGCTGGTGTGTGCATGAAACAAACACACGCGCATTAACTACACTGCGGCGTTACATGCTCTCATTATCGCACATCGTTTTCTGAGCACAAAATGCCGGCCCCATTGAAAATGAACTAGAATGCGTGATTTATTACTCGCCGTCTGTAAGCCCCTTTAAAGAGATACATAATTACCTCACCATTACGTCATCACCTAACCTGACCAATAGGACTACTTTGAGGGACAACCAATGACTGACGGTTGACGACCGTGAACCGATCGCTTAACTTGCACTTGTTTGCTCTGCTCAGGGAGCAAGGGCTCAGCAAAGGGACAGATTTGCATGTGTGTGTGTGTGTGCGTGTGTGTGTGTGTGTGTGTGTGTTTGTGTGTGTGTGTGTGTGTGTGTGTGTGTGTGTGTGTGTGTGTGTGTGTGTGTGCGTGTGTGTGTGCATGTGTGTGTGTGCATGTGTGTGTGTGTGTGTGTGTGTGTGTGTGTGTGTGTGTGTGTGTGTGTGTGTGTGTGTGCGGTTGTTACATGCACGAGTGATGTGTGTGCATGATGTAACTACATTGTTTATTTAACTCATTAGAATGAGTGGCACTATCTAGACCACATGTGTCAAAGTCAAGGCCCGCGGGCCAGATCCGGCCTGCGAGATGATTTAATCCGGCCCCAGGCTTGTAGAGCAAAAATGTCTGAGTCTATTAAAAAAAAAAGTAAGTCTCTAGCACGTTCCTATCAAAAGTTATGATCGTTTAAAGAAATGCTTTTGAGCTCTCTTCTGAACGGCATGTAATGCATGTTGTCCAGCAGGGGGAGTCGTTTTACCAGGCTAGGCTGCTGGCACTGCAAAGTGAGAACTATACTTCAGCAGTACAAGGGTGTGTAACCGAGAGAACTATATTTCAGCAGTACAAGGGTGTGTAACCGAGAGAACTATACTTCAGCAGTACAAGGGTGTGTAACCGAGAGAACTATACTTCAGCAGTACAAGGGTGTATAACCGAGAGAACTATACTTCAGCAGTACAAGGGTGTATAACCGAGAACTATACTTCAGCAGTACAAGGGTGTATAACCGAGAACTATACTTAGTTAACTATACATACTTACTTTAATTTAGTATTTGAAATTTAAATGCTATTTTCGTATGGTTTATTGATGCTCTGTAAATAAAAATAGCATCTTTCATAGCAAATGTCTTAATCTAGGCTACAAGTATAAAACCAATAATGAAAAGTAATTAATATATATTAATAGCTATTCTTAATAATAAATATGACTTGTGTGATATACTGTATAGAAGTAACGGCTGTGTACATAAACATGCGTGTGCCGTGCATGCTTGCGGTCTGCGACTGGTTGCACCACGGCGCTCCGGCCCCCATGAAGTCACATTAAGTCCAATGCGGCCCCCACCCCAAATGACTTTGACACCACTGATCTAGACTAAAGCCTAATTTATACATTCTATACAGTTTATCCTGCCAGGGAAACCCGCTCTGTAAGAGGAAAAGAAGCAGGTTGGACTCCTCATGTATAGGAGGAAGCATGAGTTCAGCCCGCTGCCCTCCCTAGAGACAGTGTAGCGGCCCGGATATATATTAGATAATCGACACTAGGTGAAGAAATGGGCTGCAAAATGGTGGGATAAAAATAGAAATAAATAAAGAAATAAAAACACTGGAGGTTTTTCTTTCCAGCGTGTCTTAAAGAGTGTCGCAGTGGACGGTTCCCACTGTTATCTGGTCACAGTGTCCATCGCCGCCCAAACCTCAGAGGTTTTGTTGAAGCATCCAGAGAAGAAAGAAAAATCTGCTCGACCGCATGGTGTGTTGTGTTGTAATTGCACCTCGGTTCTTTGCTGTTGCAACAGCGTGGACCACAATTTATGTGTCTGTGACCTGGCGGGCCACAGCAACCTACCTTGAAGTAACTGGAGAGTGTCCTCCTGGCCTGCGCTGTAGAATTGCTGAAAATGTTGAAATTGATGTGCTGGTGTTTGCACAGGTACTAAACATGGGGATTATCACACATGCATATGCGTGCACGCGCGTGCACACACACACACACACGCACGCACGCACGCACGCACGCACACACACACGCACGCACGCACACACACTTTCTAATACTGTGACACACAATAGTTGCTCATACAAGCTCACAACGCATTGCGATGGGAGATGAGCTGCATTTTTGCAGTTCTTGCAGTTTTTTAAAAGGATCCCTGGCTAATAAGACAAATGTCGCTTAAAACATTTAACTAAAATAAACAAATAAAAACACCTTTGGTATATTATTTATTTCATAAATGGAGAATATTTCACTCAACAGGAACTGTTCATGTCGCAGGTTGATAATGTCATGTGTCCTAGCTCTATGGAATATGTGGAATGCATATGCTCATATGACATCATCAACCTGCGACAGGAGCAGTTCCTCTTGAGAGTAAGATTCTCAGACCAACATTTGATGACATTTTAGTCCCACAGACCGAAAACTAAAGATTTATTTTGCTTTTGTCTTCTAAATTCTCTAATTATGTAGACTAGGGTTAATTCAGATGGTGAATATTTGAACTCTTATGAGTATAAACATTTTTACGCTCTCAAAGAGTTACGCCTGGTTAACCAACTTTCCATCATTTATTCTGAGGACCACCTGAAACCCTCTCAAGGACCACTGGTGGTCCCTGGACCATGGGTCTAAAACCACTGCTATAGGCTATGGCTATAATGATATGCCTAAAAGAGGACCAGATTGAAAGTTAACTATGCTATGTGTCGATGTATAAGAGTGAACGGGCACCATTTCATCGTCTGAGAAAATCACACAACACGCGTTTGGGAAAATGAAATTGAAGTTCTCACCAATGACTGTGATGTTGCAGCCAATGCCAGGGTATTAAGGCATGTTTCAGTGGAGCTGAGAGTCTGAATGTTTTTTAAACTGTCTGGGAAGGGACCCAGTGCTTCTGACTGATGAACCCATCCAGACCTGGACCCATTCTACAAATGGCATCTCAATCAGTAGCTTTCACACACTCAATATATTTTTTAAATGTTTAAAAATAGTTTTCAACCTGTTTGTATTGTTTTGCTGACCATTGTGTGTGTAACATTAGGACTTCAAGTATTATACAAGTATAATATTTTTTTTCAGAGAAGTGCATTAAATTTGTACCTCTCCTTTGGACAAGTGACTCGTGGTCACTCTTGTGATGCTCCCACAGTAGTTCTAGCAGCCAACAATATTGTCTGTTTTTTCTTTTCTTTTTATCACTTAAATTTTTATTGAGGAAAGGGAAGGAAGAAAAACAAAAAGAAAAAAAAGAAAGAAAGAAAAAAACACTTTACGGCTATGTTATTCGCACATCACAATATTCAATAACTCCGCTCAGAATTCTCATACAGTATCATCAGTGGGCTGAAGGAAAAGATGCCATTTTTTATAGAACTTCTCTTCTTGTAGACTAGGAATAAAAGTTAGTTTGTCCATGTTGTATATTTCCTCAGTAATAGCCATCCAATTGTCTTTTAGGACAAATCCAGATGAGAGTGACCCGCCTCAGAGTGGCCACATTGTCTACGGCATGATTGATTTTTAGTTGCCTTGACATGATTTTAGCTGTTATAAAGAATCTCTTTAGATTCTTCCAACAGATCGTATATGTATTGCATGTATTTTCCAAATACACTGACATACCAGTAGATCCCGGTAGCACTGCATGTGCACTCACCCAGACTTGTCATCTAGATTCATGTCCATTTGAAAGTTCTGGCAAAAATCATCCCCACTTTCATCTTAGGAATTAATTGAATGCACACGCAGCGGTTTAAATATTTTCAGATGAGATCAGTCTGCTAACGGTGTGCAGATAGGACCAATCTATACTGCTATGTCTGCTAGAGACCTGCAGATAGCAGATTTAACTGCAGTTTTGGGTGGATTTGGGTCATTAAAATTATATTGAATATTGGATAAACTAGTGGCATCTGTAGGCTTATTATACAAAATCCTCCACCACCCGTAATCCGCCGGTTGTTGTGGATTTCATGCAGTCGGATAATTAAATGGGTGAATGATGAATATGCACACGTGGATTCGGGCGACAAAAAAAATCTCATCCACAGCTCTCTAATGGCTGTGTATTTGGAATGAACCTTGAGAATATCCATCCAAACACTCAAACATCACCAAAACCTACTTACACTTGTGTGAAAAGCCAGAGCCCTGTCTCTGGCTTTGACTTCATGTGAGTCTCTGGAGTGACAGATAAAACACTGAATTATAAGATAATAGTAAGATATGATTCAGTAACACTCAGGGCACACAACTGACCTTGACTTAGAGATTAGCCTACTGTGTATACAACAGATATGTCTCCATTGCACCTTATGTATGTACAAAAAGGGCCGCACAATGAGTTCCCCCAATGCTGCTTCACTGAGAGGCGAGGTGGTGCAGGGTGAGGTGTTGGCAATGAGGTAGAAAGTTGCTGTTGGCAACTCGTCCAAGACAGCGTTCCTCCTTTTCCCATGCAGTGTCTTGGATGAGCACACCCCACCCCAAGCCCCTCACCACACTGCTGCTTCACCTCTCAACCGCCCCACCACCACCACCACCACCACCACCCTCCATTTCTCCTCCCCCCCGGTGGACCGTGATTTACTGTCTTGTAAACACATAGGAAGTCGCATTGAAAACGGTTTAACAAAGTCAATAAAAGCAGACGTGGTTTCTGGTATTTGGGGGTGTGTGAGAAGGTGTCCCCCATGTCTCCCTCCCCCTTGCACTCCTCCTCCTCCTCCTCTCCATGTTCTACCTATCCTTGTCGCTGTTCTGTCATGCATGTAGGGTATGTCCTCTGCCCCCCTCCGCCTCTCTCTCTCCCTCCCTCCCTGCTTTCCCTCTTCTTTACTTTCATGTCATCCTCCACTTCATCCTTGTCCGTCCCTCCTCTTGTATTCCCAATCGCCACGCCGCTCTTCCTCTTTGTCATTGTCTCATTAGACCTCCTCAGTGTGTCTGTGCGGTGACACAACCCTCTCCTCCCTTATTTTGTCTTCTGTCTTCTTCTCTGTCACTCTGTCTGTCTGTCTGTCTGTCTGTCTGTCTGTCTGTCTGTCTGTCTGTCTGCCTGTCTGCCTGTCTGTCTGTCTGTCCGTCCGTCCGTCCGTCTGTCCGTCCGTCCGTCTGTCTCTCCCTGTCTTCCTCGGTGTTCACCTTTTCTTTCTGCTGTCTCTTTATTTCTCTAGCGCTGGGCAGTGGACAGCCAGAGGAATGACTTTTGCAGGCCTTGTACCTGCAGAGGCTGCTCAGGGCGGCTCTTTTTATCTGGGCTCAGGAGAGAGAGACACCCCCTGCCCCAACCCCAGACCTAAAACAGCTGTGTGGAGCTGCGGGGAGAGGGGGGCCATGAAAGAGGCAGAAAGACGAAAGAAAGGGAATTCAGTGGACCTTGGGGAATCTTACCTCTCCCTCTCTCTCTTCTCTTACTTTATCTTACTCTATCTCTCTCTTTATCTACCTCTTTCTCTCCTTCGCTCTCTCTCCCCCTCTCTCCCCCTCTCTCCATCTCTTGCTTGCTCTTTAGCCTGCAAACTTGCAAAGTTATCCTATTATTTAGTCTTTTTGTGTGTTCTTGTTGCTCTCACATTTCATTAGCAGCCTTTGCTGCCTTCTATATGACCACTTTAACTTCTATGCACAATTTGCAAACTGTGATATCTATCTATTTTATATCGACAATGACCGTTCATTATCAAATTATACAACTATGCATGTTACAGTGACAGCAAGATAGATAACAACCAATAGGAACTGAATAATAGAGCCCACTGGGGTGGCAGTGCGAGCAAACAGTACATAACAACAACAGACCCAATTTTATATATAAATGTCATATATGCAACTCTTGAAAGTGTCATCTTTTCTTTTAGGTGTTTTGAATGTCATATATAATTGTTCTACAAAATTATGTATGTTTCAGTTTACAAAAAACAATAATATGGATCTGTAAGTAAGTAAGTATGTTTCACTTCATCAAAAAAAAAATACTATGGATTTTATATTAACTTTATCCTCTTATATGAAGATTGTATGAAAGGTACCACTTTCAAGAGTTTGCTTGTATACATTTTTCCATATGGGAACGCATACCCAGACCTAAGTGAGCTCCCAGTAAATACCCTGATCAGTCAGCTGATTGCCACATCAGCAAACTACACGTGTAGCCCTCAGACCCCCCAATGCATCCCTTATCGAAATTACGTTGTGTGGCTGACGATTGACCTTTACTGTTTGTTTAAAGTACTTGAACAATAAACATTTGCAAGCCAAGTCTATTGATCTTAATGTTTGTTACGTAGATGACGATGTGAGACATCACATATGGGTCCATATGGAGGTCTTGTGGAGGACAATGAGGATGATGGTGTCAGTCTATCAGCAACACCAATGAAGAAGGACATGCACTTTTTAGATTATAGCCACTTATGATTTGGATCCAGGTTTTATGTTTGTGAGGCAGCAGGTCCCTAACCTAACCTATGAGCACATGCAGATAGGCATCATCCACTGCTTAGTGGACCGTAAACCCGAAAGGGAATGTTTACCAGGCTTTAGGCCGCAGGTGAGTCTTAATCAGCCGCGTATGTTGGATTGTTGGTCGGACTAATCAAGGTTCAAGGTTTTTTATTTGTCACTCCAGTGTATGTCAGGACATATACATGATGAAATAGCGTTTCCATTTCCACAGTGCAATAAGACAATAGACAGTGCAATAAGACAATAGTCAAGACAAATAGACAGTGCAATAAGACAAAGTCTAGACAAAATATAGATGAGACAAACAATAGTGTAGCAGACCAGTAAAGTGCTAACTGTACACCTAACTTGAGGTGAAGGTGCTAAGCTAACCAGGTGTGATAAAGTGGCAGTAGTGTGAAGCTAAAATGGCCCCCATGAAGGTGAAGGCAACAGACAAACCCTGCACTGTATCATTTGAGTGAGCTGTGTTATTTGGTATTTTGTAGACAAAAGCACATTGGGATATTCAATCGCTGTAACATCATGTGGTGGTGACTTAGCAAAGTGACCAATGCCACTGATGAGCTGTGAGTACTGTGCTGTGCAGTAACACGACAGAGAAAGGAAAGGTTCAGAATTCGGTCTGTCGTCAGGGGAATTTGTTTGGTCGTTTGATTCTGGAAACAAAGGGAGATTTCTCATATAGTTCATAATGTGTGTTTTTAGATGTTTTTAATGGAGAGTTAATGGGAAGGCCACACCTTTCAGTATTTTTTCTTTATGGAAGGCATGGGGTATAGGAAAGCTGAGAAGAAGCTGTGGAAGGCGAAGCACTGAGTGAAGAGAGTGACGTCTCTGGCAGCAGTGATTCCAGGAGCCAGCGGGGGGGTATGTGCAGGTCTATCTATGGCGACTGGCTTCTAAAGCACTAACACCCTCTCTGGGCATTTGACTTCGGCTTCTTGACAGATGAGATGGACAAGTCCGCGCTTTGGAGGTTTGGAGTTGGACGTAATCTCCCTGATGCATCATCACCATCAGACCACTTCGTGGTGAGATCACCGTCCTCCTGGTTTTAAAATTCCTCCCACTCGTCCAAGAGGTGGGATATAATCATAAAAATATATATGAAAAAAAAAACATAAATTGGTGGGAATCTGTGCCATCCCCACGGACATGGCTCAAATAACTCAGTGCTCTCCTGGAAGCTTTTATAATCCTGTTGTTGCGGCTGCACAGCATTCCAGATCCACTGTTGTACTGCTGCCTGTGATGGTGGATGTGTTTGAGTTGGAGAGAGTGAGTGCCTACTGGGGTGTATCGTTGGACTGACTTGTTCTCTCATGTCTCAGCTGTGATTGCTTCAGATTTCACAGTCCGCGTGTGCGCGCGTGCATGCACATGTGCAGGGGCGTGTGCTCAAGTGCTCGTTGCATGTGTGCATGCAGTGTGTGCGTGTGTGTACATGTGTGATGCATGTGCGTGCATGTGAGTTTGTGTGTGCGTGTGAGAGAGTTACACACTCTAATTGAGTGAAATTGTGGTGTTGAATCTGCTAGATAGCTTCCTGCACCTAATGGGTTTTTCCACTTTCTGTGTGAAAGTCACTTATTAGCATTTAATTGAATATGTTTCACATGAACACATGTACGGTGCACAGTAAAAAGCATCAGGGCCGGATCTAGGCATAGGCACGGGGGGCTAAAGGGCCAGACTGCCCCACCAGACATGATGGCATGCAAAAAGGTTGGATTCCTTGGCCCAAAAAATGGAGATTTAACCACTGCATTCTTGATTTTATGTCATCTAGAAGGCGAGCGGTAAACATTTTCTGATGAGGTTTCCAAAAATGTCCAAAAATATCCCAAAATCTCTGTCTTATCCTATAGAGCTGCGCAGTGACGTCACCGCCCCTGTTCCGGAAGTCTTTTTCCAATTCATTTTTCTCATAGACTTTTCGAAAATAATTTATATCAAGACGATTACGCCACGGACAAAGCCAACTCGAGTCGTGACGAATCATGATGACACACACAAACTTTTGGGACAATAAAATAATTTCTAAGATGAAAAACGAAACAAAAAGTCTTGTATCATGCCGTTTTCTACTTCTTCCCAATTATATATTATATGACGATATTGTGTTTGTTGTCATGATTTGTCACGACCTGAGTTGGCTTTGGCCGCGGCGTAATCGTCTTGATATAAATTATTTTCGAAAAGTCTATGAGAAAAATGAATGGGGAAAAGACTTCCGGAACAGGGACGGTGACGTCACTGCGCAGCTCTATAACATGACCTAGTCTTCTATTTCAAGAGTTTGGGGGGATTTAACCTCCAGATTTTTTTGCCCATAATGCCTGGTGGCACAGGTGATGAAGCTGCCCCAGAACTTTTTCTCCTGCATTGTAGAGTGTTGTTCATCTTTATTACAGTGTGACACTGCCACATAAAGGTGTGCAATAATGTATTTCTGGTCCCCATGAGGGTATTGAAAGAAAATGAATCATGCCAGGGAGAATAACAGGAATATTATTGTGAAATTATGGTTAGATTATGGAAGATTTAACCCAGCATTGTAGTGTAGAGAAAACATTTTGCTTTTTGTTGTATTAAAAACCAGGGCCATCTATTATCCATGGACAGTATATAGGGGGCGCTGTGGGGAAGTGTGTAGCATCAAGAGACCCAGTTCCCAGGAAGCAGGCCCCCTAGAGACTATAAAAGAACCAGGAAGTGGGGCGCCGGCCTGGTTGGGTTGGACTAAATGTTTGGTGTCCTATTGTCTATAGCAAAAACAGGTCTGGAGAAGCCATGCAAAGTGAATTTAAACAAGATAATATAATGTGACCAAAGAGTCTAACGTCTGTGACGCGGTAGCAATTGGTCGAATTATGTTTGAAGCTTTGATTAAGGAGATTCATTTAATGATAAGCTAATCAAACAAACAACAGAAGAACCAGAAGACTCAAGACATAAAGGTTTGGTGAGGAGGATATTTTTTGTTTTCTCTTTTTTTGGGTGCTATGCATTGTCTTTTTGTTTCATAACTTTTGGGATTTCTCTGGAATATCTACTCTGATTACACGGACATCCGGATACCTAATTTACTTGGATTACTTTTGTTAATTTACCTATGGGACTCAGTTATGGGGACATTGGGCTGGAAGATGAACCGTCGCACCTTTATTTTGGTGTTTCAACAACTACAGGTAAGACGAAGAAGATTTAAGTTTGATTTTTGACTAAATAGTTTTGTTTTGTTATGCCCTGAACTACAGCTCATTTGTATTCGGCACTGTAATCATTGTTTGAGGATTTGTTTGGAGAAAGTAAAATGCTCAGACTTTGATCTTTGGACCTATCACCTTTTTGGGGCCTTGACGGCCAAGCTTACAGATGATTTCTGTGAAGTTGACCGACCGTAGCTGGTAGAGAAGACATGCAGACTTCAACTAAAATAGTAAAGTTTAGGTGGAAATTCCCACCCACTGGCAATACAGTCCATGGTCACTTCCTTGGTCACAGCTAAAGTTAACAGTGTTATGACAGCATGTCAAATTCTGGAAGCTAGTCTACAGGTTTAAACAATGAGTAAAAAATATCAGATGCTTTGCAATACAATATAAAAGCAAGTATCTTGAACACATAAAATGCCCTTCACCCAGCGCTGCTCAAACAGCATCAACAGCCCTCATAAAGAATCAGATTGCCCAGTTTTCCATTCCCTTATCGTCACAATGTTTTAAAGCCCACTTAACAGTGGGAGCTGTAGTATCATAACAAACACAAATGATGCCTGATGGAGGGGAAAGGAACTGGTAGGAATAACGTGTTCCGTCCACACATTACGTCAACTGGGTTGACCCCCCATCCCTGTCAGGTGAAAAGGAGCAGCTTGGACTCATGATGCATTAAAGGAAGCAAGGGGTCTGTTGAAACACTGTTGAAATACTGATCTATGGACAGACACAGGCACTGTTCTCAATGGTTTTACATGTCACAGGGCGACCCGTGCCTATACAAATGCATATGAAAGGACAACTGTTTTAAAGGTGTGTGGGAATCCAGATGTTAACTGACTGTCAATTGTCTCCTGCACTGCTGGTGGCATTTCCCTTGATTAGGAAGGGACCAAGTGCTAGGCAGGAGAAGGGTGTTTTTTAATTTCTGTTTTTCTGCTTTGAATAATAATAATAATAATAATAATAATAATAATAATAATAATAATCATTATAAAAATGCAGGCAAACAAAACAGTCATGCTGGAGATTATGCGGGCTAATGGGTGTAGATCTTGGGTATATTATCTGGAACAGCCCGAAATAAACGGTTATTGGCAAAATGTATTGTCCGAAAGAACATACCCAACATACCCAAGACTAGTATGATAAAGTACCTAAACAATCTCACCAAAGATTTATATCTGGTCAAAGTACTGTTGGCAGCTAGTAAAAAGGCAATTACCAGACTATGGCTCAAGCCGAAACCTCCCGTTTGTGAACAGTGGCTGTGCATTGTGGAAGAGCTCAATGGAAAGAATGACCCACTTATTGAGACTGAAGGAAGATCTCTTTATTTGTAAATGGAAGAAATGTACTGATTACAGAAAATGACAAAACAACACCAGCGATAACAATAACACTATGAATGATGGGCTGGATTGAGGATCTTGTGAAAAATAATGTTGAATCTGGATACTGCACCTCCTTCATATATTTATTATTTTTTGTATGTTGAATGCCTGCAAAAACAATGATTTAAAAAAAAAAAAATGATATCCATTGTGACCGGCATATTTGTCACATAAACAGTGACCACCAGTCAAAGTTACCTAGTACATGTTTAAACTACATTTGTGACTGTTCCTGGAGCCTTGGTCATTGGGGCAACGTTACAGTTCAAATTTAGAATAGGAAATCTGGGAGGGCACATGTTCTGCTTGTTTTAGATTAGCGCTGCGAGGTGTGGATGGGTTAAATGCCTAAAATGTAACATGGGGCGGACGAGAGTGGTTGCCCGACAGCCGGGGACAATGAATGGCAAAGCGAGAAAGCAGAGAATGAAAGACGGAAAAAGAACTAAAGAGAACGAAAGAGAGAGGCACAGAGCAACTGAGTCAGAATCAGAGAGAGGAGAAGAAGAGAGCAACAGGGGTGAGTGAGAGGGAGAGAGAGCAGAGCCATGGCAGTGTTGAGTGCTGTTGTGTTTGTTTAGTCCCCCATCAAAGGAAAGCTTAATTATTTTACCATGCTGTGCCTACAGAGACTTCAGGATTCATGGGCTGTTCTCGGTCCCAATCTCTTCGAACCTCATAGCCTTAACCCTGCAGCCTCCCGGCTCTCGTCTTCTCAAGCATACTACTGTACACTCCAAACTCTTATGGTCTCTTCTCCATCCTACTACAACTTCCAGTATTTAACTCATCCAGCCTGGATGCCAATTCTAGCCTAATTGTCATCCAGTGGTTATAACCTTAGCCATGCATCACTTACATCACACAAAACACAATGCACAAAACATTCCAATTTCAAATATAAAGTACTCATGCACGTATGTCTATATACTTGCTGCTACCACATTCCACGTTATATAATAAAACAGCCTTTTTATCCAAGCTATTTTCTTTGCCATTGGCTTTTAAACATGCGCCTCTATTGGTCAGGAGGAGTGTGGCCCAGTGAAACACTGGGTGTGTTCAATATATGTACACTGACTGCACTGCCAAGACAAACTACGTAATAGGTGGGTGTGCTCCCGGTGTGCAAATGTGAGTTTACCGAACTTACCCCAACCCATAAAACTAGTTGGGTTGCTCGGACAAAAATGTTTTTTATTAACATCAAGGCATGATGTCGTGGTAGCTAATCCCGGTAGCAGCAAGTGTATAACAGCCATGAGCACATGTGTAGCCTACTTAACATTTGAAATCAAATTGTTTACGTACACGTTTTGACTGTAAATGCAGTGGTACGTGTCAGACTGGATTAAGTCACAATGTTTCAGTGCTAGTTACAATCGATAAGACCCTGACTCTGTAGCCTCCAGCTCCCAACTTCTCTAGCATAGTTGTCTTATTAGTAGTATTGTCCACATTTTCAAATTTGTTTTTATATTTTGTTGTAAGGCTTATACTGTATATGTTGTAAGGCTTTTACATGAAATGAGTGCGCTACATGGTTGGCTACACAGACAGCTCATGACAGTTACACGCACAGTGTTACTTTAAGTATGGCTGTTCTTTTACCAAAACACACCCTGGTTCACATTCAAGCTGATACACTCATGTACTGTACATCTGCACAAGTGCATCCTTTAGCAATGTTGCTTCACAGTTTGACTGACATGGTGGCCTTCAATGGTATACTGTGGTTTGAGGTTTCCACGGCCCTGAATTAGAAATAAAAACAAAATAATAAACCGCAGTTGGACTATATATGGTTCATAATTTATAGTCATTTGGTTATTTATTTATTTTTCTGTGGTGTGCATGGGCAAATCACGGATGGAAATATCAAGAGAGGAGTGATAGAGAAAGGAAAAGAGCAATAAGAATTCAGGTTTCAGTTGAGTGCAAGTTTAATGAGACGGATAAAAAACACCTTTACCAACTTTCTCACTTGACTTGCCCTGTCCATTATGCCTCATTCGTACTAGGATGTGCATCATTGTTATTTTAAGCTTGTGGGTCTGCACTGCAGTTCTTTAGTGTGTGAAACAACTAAATACAATTCAAACTTCAGACTACAATTTCTTTGGTGAAGTTCGACAGCAGTGAAATCCTCAGAATTGGTTCCCATCGTAGTAGTTTTTCCAGACAAACTTCTAGACAAAAGGATAGTGGCCTGTACAGTACATGGGCCTTTAGTATTTGTCTTTTATTAAGACAGACAGGTGAGAGGGAAACATTTATAGGGGTGGCACAGCGTCAAGTCTTGCAGGAATCCTCCCTCCTGGGCCAGACAGGGGTACGCGTGGGTCGTGAGACCAAGCTCTGAATCATTATGCTATATTATTGGGGCACTATGAATGTATCTTTTGACATGAGTCTCTCTGTCGGCATCCAGGTGCACCTGCCAACATACCATTTTTTTGTAGGAGCTTTTAGGGTCGGAGTTATAAGAGCTTCTGATTTAAGTTACAGAGTAACATTGTCTGTGTGTGATGTGATCTGTGTTACGGCGGGTTTTATTCTCCGCTCTCCTGGTTTCCACCACCACAATGCACCCAGTTATTGGCATTATGGAGTTTCACTGTCGGTGTGTGATGTGATCTGTCGTGTTCCTTGAGACACCGGGGGTCGGGGGGGTGGGCTGCCATCCCAACCGGCCAGCAAGCCCCTGTCTGAACCAGTCTCCAAGCTGTCGTAAAAGTCACTGTAAAAACCAGCTCATTGCCTCATGGAAACAAAACTCCTCTGCTCCTTTCCTGTCTCTACGTATGTCTGTCTGTTTTTCTTTTTTTCTTTGTACCTTTGCATCTCTTTCTTTACTCTTTTCTTCCTCTTTTCATCCCCTTCCCACGTCAATTCCTCTCTGTCCTAGGACCTTTTCGTTTCTTTCGTTCTGTTGGCATTTCTCTCACTTGTTTTTGTGATGTCTCTCACTCAATTAGCCCTTCTCAAAACCCTACCCTTTGGGGTGAGGTTTAGTCACTGTCCAATGCCTGTCCAAATAGTTTAGCAACTGTCTCTATGCAGGTCAGGCTTGCCTCTTCTAACGTGCCTATTGGACAAGGCCAGATTGGGGAGGGACTTAGTGAAGGGCTAATTGTCCCCCATCCCTTGCTCATTACCCTGCATTTTGATTTTGTAAATGGGAGATGCTATATAATATTTTTCCATTTTTGTTCATTTGTCCAGTCTGTTACATGTATTTTAGATATTTCTTTGTCTGCATCTGCGCCCATTTCGTTTGGATCTTTCTCTAGCTGACCGAAGGCATGGGTAGAGACTATGTTTTGCACACTTTTTGCACTTCCATTTGTGTCCATCCGTCTGCATACGGCTAATCTCCTCCACCGTTGGCCCTGTCGACACCAAACTTTACACACACACCTGGATGCTGATAACAGACCTCTGCTCCAAAGTTTCCATCGTGGCCTGTTATAGCACCACCATGAGGCCGTTTTTTCTTCATGTTAATCATACCAATCTTAATCATGCATCACACAAATCGCTATACACTTTCTCTACAGACATTTGACCAGTGTCGACCTGTCCACATATTAAATTCCCATTCGCTAATATTGCTAATATACAGGATTTTTTATTTGCAGGATTTCTCAAAATTTCTCAAATCACTTGAATATGTGACATTGTGCACATACATTCCCACTAGGCCGAGAAAGAAATGCCTCATCTGCCTCTTATATCGCCACCGAAAGGTCAATTTTGGTAAAACACATTTCTGTACATTAATTAATGAACAAATGCAGCGTATATGTTTACACCTATAACTGCTCTGATCTGTGTACAACTTTGCATGCACATTACTACACACTATCAATCCACTATTATGTGTTATATACTCTTTCATATTTGTTTACACCTGGCCGAAGGCACAGGGGAGAGTGTATATTTTGCCCGTCCATCCGTCTGTTTGTGTGTGTCCGTCCGTAAATGCATCTGCTACCAGCTAATCTCTGGCACAGTTAATCCGGTTGATGCCAAACTTTGCACATATCCTCCTTAGATGCCAACAATGAACCTCTGCCCATTATCTAGAATGGCCTGTTATAGCGCTACCATGAGGCAGCTTTTCACATTTTTACTTACAATTGTACCAATCTGCATGAAACGTCTCCTGCACATTCCCTAAAGTAAAAGGATGACCCTTTTACCTGTATTTTTCACATTTGCTTTTTATAGTGCAACGAAGAGGCCAATCTTTGGAAAACATTATCTCACATTACTCCTCCAAGACCTCCATCCTAATTGTCTATAAATGGATTTCAATGTTTGCAGGATTCGCCTTTTTTGAACAAAAATCACCAAATCATGAATGCAGTGTGCAATTTACACTTTCCTACTAAGTGGGCAAATATAAACTGTACTCTACTGTACACTCTGCCTCTCTCCCTCCCTCCACACTCACCACCTCTCTCTCCTCCTCACTTTGTGTTTCTATCTCTCCCATTCCTCTACCCCTTTTCTCTCCTTCCCTCTCCACTCAGGCCTCTATTCTTCTCCCCTCCCTCCCTCCCTCCCTAAAGTGGTCTTGAACCTGGGGAACTAATCAGGCTTTGAAGGGCCTTTCGCCCTGCTGCGTTGTGTCGTGTGGTTGGGTTTTTAACCCCCCGGTTCCAGAGGACCTCACCTCATAGCACAACTGTCATCTCGCCTGCCCGCCCGCCTCAGTGGGTGGGTTTAGGAGGAGGGGGTGGGGGGGTTGCAACGACAAGAGTTCACGGACCACCAAGCGTCGTCTGAACCCTTGTCCTGCCTTAAAAACTTCAGACTGCAGGGTTGACTCGCTGTAAAACGGAGAGGACATAGTTATGGACACCCAAGGCTATAAAGACAGACACGTGTGGCAAGAATGAATACATTTAGAGAGAGAAACTACATCTACATCATGCTATAATATTTTATAATTTGCAAAAATCTACACTAGCATATACACTACCGGTAAATATGATTTGTGGCACGTGGTGAAAGTGCATTCTAGGTGCATTCTACAGTGTTGAGTATACAGTATGTCAGGTGTACCAACATAGAGGTTAGCAGTATCACAATTATGACAAAGCTACATAGATTCCTTTTGTGCCAGGGAAGCTATTCAACTTCAATACAAGGCATAAATGTCTTGGTAGACTACAGATGACCAACATGTGGTGGACAAAATGTGTTCTTTCAACAGATAAACATTGGCTACTGCTATCGGTAGGGTAAAAAAAAATCTCTTTGCTGATACTGATATCGACAGATAATGATAAGCAAATATCGATCAGACCGATAAGTGGACCGATACATCGGTCAATCACTACAATTAACATAAAGATTTGTCCCAGACATTCTGTTGAAGACCCCTGGCCCTGAACTTATGCTGTGAGCATTCTAGGATCATGGGATATTTTTACGGACTTGACCTCTGACCCTTGCAGGTCTCGGCACTAATTGTTTTGCTGCTGAACGCTATATGTTGAACCTGTCTATTACCTGGACACTTCTTCTACACAGCAGCAGCACACCGATTTGATCAAGATGTTATTATGACTAATGTCCCAATAAGATACAAGATAAATACATTTTTAAAACGGGCTGGTGAACTGAAATTCCTCTCTCACCCTCATCCTCGCTCCTGACCAGAGGCCCGGAATGCTTTTAACAATTCCTCTCCGGAGTCCAGACACAGGAGAACATGGAGCGCAGGGAGATTGTTACATTCCGAAGGGGAACTTTTTTCTTTTCTTTTTTTTTGTCACTCTCAACGTGTCAGTCAGCAACACAATCTCCCTGTCACCCTTTAAAAACCCCACCCGACACACACACGCATGCACACACGTATGCACGTGCGTATGTATGCATGCACATACGTGTGTGCACGCGCGCACACACACAATTTCCACATATACTGTGTATACAAATTTGTTCGCAGAAGCTTTTCCATTTATCCGTGCACATGCATATATGCTTGGTATAAGGTTTTTATCAGGCGAGAAATGACACATTTTCAGTGTGTGTGTGTGTGCGTGCTGCATTTCAAATGAAGTACCTCTACTGAAATATAAAGAGTCAAAGGTTCTCTTTTAACAAGGAACCCGAGTTCCAGTGGGGAAAAGTATAGGTTTTCAGCAGCCTTGTGAATCGTTTCAACCTGCGGTCAGTATTTTCACACATGCACACAACAGTGACATTTGTTTTTATTTGTAAATTAAATTGTTTTTCATCTACTCGTATGATGGGCATGGAACAAAAACAAAAATACACGCCTCACATATTCTGAGCCCCATTGCTGATGTTAACAGCTGCAGCTCCTGTAGATGTCTCTGATACTGTATATTATAGTGACAGCTGATGTTTATTTTCATAAAATGTACATGCTTTCTTTTTTTAATACATATGCACACACACACACACACACACACACACACACACACACACACACACACACACACACACACACACACACACACACACACACACACACACACACACACACACACACACACACACTCTCTCTCTCTCTCCCTCTTTACAGTTAACAGGATAACAGTACCACTGCAAATTCCTGCGGACATTATCAGTGCGTTGACAGCACTTTACTGGTATGTGACAGCAACATTCACTGTCACCTCTCCTGGAAAGAGGGCAGGGGTGGGGGTGGACTGGGCAGTGGAGTGGTCAGGGGTGCGGGTGGACTGGGCAGCGGGGTGGTCAGGGGTGCGGGTGGACTGGGCAGCGGGGTGGTCAGGGGTGCAGGTTGGATGGGCAGTGAGGTGGGCAGGGGCTCCGAGGTCTAAGGGTATACCCTGGTCTTTGGGAATTTGCAGGCTTGATTATTACATTAAGATCTGAGGCTGGTTCTACAAATGGCTTCTAAATCAATAGTTCTTCCACAAGATTCTTCAAAATGTTCCTAAATAGGTGTGAATAGCCAACACTGACATTTAACGTGACAGATGCGTTAATTGCTGTATTTCTGCACCGATCACTGAAAAATCATACTTATTTTATGCAACACTAAGTATTTGTAAATGAGATATTCATGAGATACCATATCCCTCTTTGTACATTTCTCTTTTCCCTATTTACCTCCACTATGAATCTACCTCAATGATTTGCTGCTTCTGACTTTACTAAAGTAGTTATTTTGTACGTATTTGAATGTCTTAATGACATTAACAAGTTGGCCACTATTGTAAACAAGTGTATTCATAACTAGCGTGTCCAATGCAGTTTTTCAGATTTGCCGTAGTTGTACTTGAATTGTGCTGTAATTCTCCAAGCTGTTATCATATAGCAGTTTGTACTTTACTCGTACTGTAACTCTTATTTCTGTTAATAAAACTTTCATTCATTCATCCATTCATTACTTACTTACAAAGGTGTTCAAAGGTGTGCTAAACCGTATTCGCAGAGTAACAAAGTGGATTGAGCACTACTGTTGTCTTATTTCTTTCCAACCACAAAGTTAATTGCATTCACTGTACGTGTTCTAGCTGTCGTTCTAGCTGTACAACCATGCAGGGAAGTTAGATGCTGTTTTCTGTAATGTAGTCTTGTCAGGGTGCTTTGAGGACCAGTTAGCAGTCACAGGGTATAGCTGAGTGAGTACAGAAGAGTATACAACACAGTGGAATCCAACTTTTACTGTGGTATAGAGAAGAGACAAAACAAGACAGGAACAAAGACCGTAACAAATGAAGAACATCATGGGCCAATGAACAAGACAACGTCTACGTATATTTCAGTTTTGTAGCGTGTAACAAAAACGTGCAGCAGCAGCAACAACAACAAAAAAGCACTTCTGGTGCATTCTTGGTCGAGGATCCAGGTTAAGTATTCAGCAAGGTAATGGCATATGGGATGAAAGCGCTCTGGAACACATTCTTTGTAGTTGGTCCATTTGATACCAGGTCCCACATGGGTTCTCTGACAGGAGCTGTCAGTGAAGAGTGGAGACGGGAAGGGGCGGTGCTTATTGATCTAACACCCCTCCTATCTGCCCCTCCTGTCAGTCAAAACGTGTGTGTGCGTGTGCGTGTGTGCGTGTGCGCGTGTGCGCGTGCGCGTGCGCGCGTGCGCGCGCGCACGAGAGAGAGAGAGCAAGCGATATAGAATTTTAGTACCGAATATGCCTATACTACCAAGAAACAACACTAAACTTTAAACTTCCAGCCGACAGTATGTAGTGTAGGTTCTACACAACTCCTTCTGACTAAATGGAAGGCTATGAATCAGACCTGTAGACTACAATACACAGACCTCCATGCAGTACAAAACATATACAGACATGCTCCAGCGTCTCTACACAACGTTACAGGTTAAAAACACTCGCCCGTTGTCACGCCCCTGCCAGACCACCTTCTGAAGTGGTCTGCCAGACCACTTCAGAAGGTGGTCTGGCTTTCAATCACATTCCAAGCACAGTCTACCACCTTTAACTTACATCTTCCACCCACAACATGCTCCCATATACAGTACATAACATACTGCACCTGGAATTTGATTGTATGTTAAAAGGGAATTTCACCCATTTTCAACATTCTAATATATCATTAGTATACCCTAGAGGTGCTGGGGGGGACATGATAAAAACGTTTCCCCATTCTGTGTTTCCTAGAAATGGAGGTCTGAAGAAAATCATTAACATGGAGAAACACATCTTGATGACATCATCAAGATGTATTTCACCATGTTAATGGATTTCTTTAGACGCTTCTTTTTTCTGACAGCGTACAAATGCAACTAAATGAACCCGTTAGGGTTCATTTGTTTGTATGCTCTCAGAAAAAAATGTTGAAAATCTGTGTAATTCCCCTTTAATGCCAGGGGTAAACAGGGCCAACATCACAGTGGGCTAAAATAGAAAAAGATCACACCTGTGTGAAGTGAGAGGTGCAACTCTACAGGGAACTTCTCCATGGATTAGTCTATCTACCGGAGGACCAGTTTTTAATACCATTTGGGCCAAAAATAATTCATTCACAGCCCTGATTTGGCCCCCGAGCCTTGAGTTTATGACATAATGGGCTAAATTATAAAGGCAGTCTATTCCTTGGTTCTTGACACTCTCCCAGACATTTTTCTTTTTCTTCCCTAGACTAAAGCTAACATATCTCCCCAAAACTTCCTAGACTGCTATAATAACACTTTAAAATTGACAATTAAATTCAATACAAAGAAGCTTTATTAGCATGAGAGTACAAATGCTTACATTGCCAACGGAAGTGTCACAAGTACAATACAATAAAAAATGGAGGAAAATATATACAGTTGGGGGAAGTACAGTTTGGTAAACAGAGATAATGTCACATTGCATTATTCTATACATGTTAGGGCATAGAGATTTCTTTTTTCTTTTTCTTTTTTAAACAGTGTCAGTTATTTGGATATTCAGGACACATGACAACATTTTACCTCAGGATTATGCAGAAAAAATGAGAAAAATCAGACTGAATGTCTGTTTAAATTTTGCGGACTAGGGCATGTCTAGATAGTGCAAACCATAGTAGTCCTTAGGGTGGTTGTATTCAATCGGCCAATCTTCTAGTTCACAAATCTTGCTGCTGTGTTTGCACATTGTTGTATTTCACCCAGTAGGTATGGGAGTTTTTCATCATTGGTCATTGTTTCAAACTCATATTGAAACTATGACAACTGATTATGACTGCATGCATGGTTCAAAGATGATTTGTCTGTCGATAAAAAAAAAAGGTTTGATCTTGCCAAATCCTATGCACGTTTCATGTTTTCTGAGGTCTACTACATATTATATCCCTATAAAGCAGTACTTTAAGTAACATCTTGAACCTCCTCACAGTTAAGTTTATTCTGTGTCTCATCAAACATAGCCTATATAGGAGAGAATGTGTTTCATAATTATTTTTGCTGGTATGGAACCTTGTAGTGACTGTATCTTTTCACTGTGGCTGGGCTTATAGCAAGGAGGAGCAGCTGGCAAGTTCAGAGGTGCTCAATATATTCACCTCAAAGTAGTTCTTTCTACAAAATCAGGAATTGCGCCAAAGTTTATTTTTGCTAGAGATGTCTATGTTATCTCATCACCACACCAATACCAGAGGGAGAGAGAGCATAGGGTGTAGAGAAACAGACAGAGTCACAGAGAGATAGTGTAGTGTGAAAAAGAGAAGCGAGAGAAGAGGGAGGAATTGAGATAGACAGATAGCATAAGAGAGGAGAGAGAAGGACAACCAGTCATCATGTGGTTGACGGTAACCAGTGTTTAAGCGGTACAGTGGTCATTATAGCACCCTGATAGCACAGCGGTAGCACTGTCAAAACACTATGGCCTGGCAAGGACCACGTGTCTCAGAATGCAACAAGGTACAAGTGTCAGTTTTTTTTTTTTTTTTTTTTGCTTCCCGGAAAGT
The DNA here is from genome assembly GCA_039105355.1 of Benthosema pterotum. Taxonomy (NCBI): domain Eukaryota; kingdom Metazoa; phylum Chordata; class Actinopteri; order Myctophiformes; family Myctophidae; genus Benthosema; species Benthosema pterotum. The sequence goes on along the minus strand of CM076973.1, from coordinate 12,759,488 downwards.
TGACTGAGGACAGCTTTGTCCTTTGGAAAACACACTGCTCCATGCTTTGCATTGCAGCTACACACATGATTCTTATAAGAGCTGACCATTAGGAGGACCACACACTCTTTGCCACAAAGCAATTTTAGTAGAGTGTAGCCAAAGGGCCAAAGGGTCTTGCTCCATGTAAACTGAACTATATGGTTGTTTAAACGCGCAACACCACTGCTCAGGGGTGCCCCAGATGATTAGGCCTATATATATAATTTAATCTTATTTATTTATAAATTGCAATAGAATTGTAGAAAAAATATAAAAATTGTGAGTCTGTTATTGTTCTGCTTATTGTTGTGGTCAATTTTTATTGTTGGAGAGGGGAGTGGGCCACGGGTCGCGGGACATGGCCGCAAAGCATTTCCAGGGGTCCCCAGCCAAAAATGTTGAGAACCCCTGGGGAGTAGGCTAGGCTGCCTATATCAGCCAATATAATTTAAAAAATAACTGAAGTTTAGACGTTTTTCAAATGTATTTTTATTATTTAAATTCATTATTAAACAAAACATACGGTCCAAAACATCGGTAACATCGGTGTAGGTTTTTCCAAAAATTGGTATTGGCATCGGCCCCAAAAATATGGCATTGGTCGGGCTCTAGAGAGGCTATACTTATTATATAGACTACTTAACCTACTCAGTCCAACTGTTTAGTCAACCTATGCTGATGCATTATTATTGTTATTACTACTACTACTACTACTACTACTACTACTACTACTATTATTATTAATAATAATAATATTGTTGTTGTTGCTACTGTTGTTGTGTTTCATATCTTAGGGTTAGGGTTTTTTTTTTCTAACCTTTTTTAGTTCAGTTTTCGCTCTGTAACAAAGGAGTTAAGACAGCTGTTTGTGTAATCAACACAACACAAGGCAGCAGCAGCACCAATGTGTGGTTAATTAGCGACCCCTACTGTACACCACGCTCCTCGCAGGCCTGGGGTGGCGCTGCGGTACAGTAACGTTACCACGCCAGCAATATCAGTCTCATCATCGTTTAATTAAAGCCATGTCATCATGTGTACATTACATTAGAAGCAAATTATTCACAGTGAGTAATTTAATTAACCAGTATTGCAAGCTGATGTATCCCTTGTGATATGTAGGATAAACTATGTAGGAATCCAATTAAGGTCAGAGGAATTTGGGTTGGTGAGAGTGGGCATGAATTAAATGAATGAGCATAACTCTGTGGTCGATTTATTTTATAGTGTTTTTTTAACATAATTTATTCCGTATTTTTTACATGCACTAGGCTTCTCTCTCTCTCTCTCTCTCTCTCTCTCTCTCTCTCTCTCTCTCTCTCTCTCTCTCTCTCTCTGAGATTTTGGGCATTGGAATTTGGCTTCTCTCTATCCTCCTTCCTCCCTCCCTTCTTTCCTTCCTTCCCTCCTTCCCCCTCCCTCTCTTCTTTCCTTCCTTCCTTCCTTCCTTCCTTCCCCCCTTCCTTCCTTCCTTCCTTCCCTCCTTCCCCCCTTCCCCCCTCCCTCTCTTCTTTCCTTCCTTCCTTCCTTCCCGCCTCCCTCCCCTCCCTCCTTCCCTCCTTCCTTCCTTCCTTCCTTCCTTCCTTCCTTCCTTCCTTCCTTCCTTCCTTCCTTCCTTCCTTCCTTCCTTCCTTCCTTCCTTCCTTCTTGACTTCCTTCCCTCCATCCTTCCCTCCATCCTTCCCTCCTTCCTT
>CM076973.1:12522773-12752773 GCA_039105355.1 Benthosema pterotum | reverse complement strand
AATGAGGCATGTTTTGGAGTAACATACAACATATTACTTACTGTATTACACATTTTGGCTGAGTAATATCTTTACTTTTGCTGGAAAAGGTAATACAATTACAATAATATGTAATGTTTAATTAGTTACTGCCCAACAATGGCTCTAAATATTGGCAGGTTGAAAACTGCTAATAAACAAACCACAATGCAATTATGTTTGGGCGCTAACGTTATGCGATGTGTACACGATTGTCACATAGCAGTTTGCCAACTTGAACTTCACCATAATACTGCCATGCTTGAGTGAGAAGAGTGAGTGAATGAGTGGCTGAACTTAATCACTCGTCTAAAGTAGTGCATGTTTGGGACAGTTTATGCAATGCATAATTCAAGATTCATTTATTGTCTTTTTTCCCAAGAATTAGTTTTGATCAAAGATAGCAAATAGATCAGTACACATAAAGAAGAATAAATTACTTGAATTATATAATACAGGCGTAAATGCTACCATTAATGTTGGGAAGGTGTTGCCTAACTATACAATTATACTGCATCTGTGTGTACCATTCATAGAAGGCTGTAGCTGTGACTCAGGACTCAGAGTAGGTTGTTCAATGATCGCCTGTGGGTCAGCGGTTCGAATCTCAGCTCCTCCTGTCTACATGTCGACATGTCCTTGGGCAAGATACTGAGCCCCAAATTGCCTCCAATGAGTCGGTCGGTGTCAGCTTGCCACCATTGGTGTGTGAATGTGGGAAGTGAGGACACCAGCGTCGACTGTTCACCACTTCACCTCTTAATATCTGAATGAATGGACCATTGTAAAGTTCTTTGAGCACTTGGAAAAGCGCTATAAAATGCATTCCATTAGTACTTATTCGAAGTTGTAGTATGGTTACAACTGATGTCGTGTCATTCCTTTTTTTCGTTGTCATCTCTTTCGTTTGTGTATAAAATCTGGTTCCGCCTCAGAAAAGTACTTTACTTACAGGAACTATAACATCAGTGAAGGTATTTGAAGAGTAATAACACCAATATTGATTTTAATACTAATACTGGGCTCTGCTGAGGCGTGGGTTCAGGGCACCATTTGTCATCCAGTGAGAAAATTTGACAAATTTGCAGTAATGCATCAGGCAGTTGGCTTGCAGAAAATCAGAGGCAAAGTGTCAACCAATGGGAATTTACACTTCTGTTCCCCTTACTGTATGTGTATATATAATATATAGACACACCACAGACTCCACCGATCTAATCTGTCAACCACAGTGGAATAGCAGTGCACCCAAGATGCTCCCTATTAGGGCGCTATCGGCCCCGGCGTGAACCCACCTAATAGTGTGTATTGCACAGTGAGCTCAGAGCGCCATTTCACTCAACCAGCTCTATTTCAACAGGATCTGGTCCATAGCTCTTCTACTTCTATGATTCAATGCAGAATCATAGAAGCAGCAGTGTTATGACCCAGAGCTACAACAGCAGGCTTTCCCCTAACCCAGGGGTCAGCAACCTGCGGCTCAGGAGCCGCATGCGGCTCTAGAACACAGCCCTAGTGGCTCCCTGGCTGTAGCATTATAACATACACACTGGGGTGATCTGCCAACATAATATAAACATTTCAGTCACTGACAGCACCCAACACGCCATGCACATGCCATGACAGTCTGACAGTTAACATAGTGCTTTTTGGCCATGCCACAAAATCCCAGCACATATCAGAGATCAAGCTTTAATCTGAACCACCCATTTTAAACAGCTTACTAATATCATTAATATATCTTTGAGATGTTGTGTGGACATGATAAAAAACAATGTTTCCTAGAAAAGGAGGTCTGAAAAAAAAAACATTAACATGGCACAACACTGCTTCATGACGTCATCAAGTTGTGTTTCACCATGTTTTCTTTTAGGATTTGTCTTTTAGGACCTTTTTTCTGAGAGTGTACAAATGGAACCAAATGGACCCGCCAGGGTCCATTTGGTTCACATTTGTACACTCTCAGAAAAACATTTTTTGCGGCTCCAGACAGATTTTGAATTTAATTTTTGGTTGAAAATGGCTCTTTCAACATCTTGGGTTGCCGACCACTGCCCTAACCAAATCTACTGTATGTGTGCAGACAAACAAACATTCAAGATTCCATGTGCACCTTCTGTGAGACTGTCTGAATCTGACAAGCAGGTTACATTTAAAAAGTAATCCCTACAGTTACAAGTAACTTGCTAACAATTGCAGTCAGTATACATAATCCAGGTTACCCAATTTAAAAAGTGACGTAACAGATTACTTTCAGTTACATTTGAATCCTCTTTAAGTAAAAGTAATAAAACAAGTTTTACCGTTGATAACCAGACAAGATTATTTCATTGTGTGTTGTTTTAACTTATTTGTAGCCCTAAGTTGATGAAAGGATGAGGAGAATGTAATCTAGCATGTAACCCCCATTATAATATACCCATAACTAATGCAGATTACAGTAACATTTTAAAATCTACTCTAAGATGTTACAGATTAAAGGATCACAGATCCTTTAATCCCGTTACATGTAATCCGTTACTTCCAAACCCTGCTAACAAGCATAGTACACTTCAACATGTAGGCAGGAGGCATGGGATTCAAACCACCACCAATACACCGATCATTGGACAACCTGCTCTACCTCCTGAGCCAGAGCCACCCATGATGGATGGATGGATGGATGGATGGATGGATGGATGGATGGATGGATGGATGGATGGATGGATGGATGGATGGATGGATAGATAGATATTGGATGGATAGATAGATGATAGATGCCAGAGAGAGTGCGTTCATCTCATATAGGAAGACAAGCCTTTCCCGTTTGGCAAGCCCTGACTGAAGAACAAGTGTGTGTCTGTCTGTGTGTGTGTGCGTGTGTGTGTCTAAGAGAGAGAGAGAATAGACGGAGGGGCCTTGGGGATGGAGGACCGGGGTAGTTTGGATCCCACAGATAATTAACGCCCGTGTGTGTTTTTCTAATCTTTTCTCCCTTCCCCTTTCATTGCCGTTACTTTCATCCACTCCCCTCTCTTTTATTGACATCTCTTCTCTTTATCCGCCACTCCCTCGTTCCTCTCGCCTGTCTCTCCTCCCCCTTCTGGCATTCTGCTCTCTCTCTCTCTCTCTCTCTCTCTCTCTCTCTCTCTCTCTCTCTCTCTCTCTCTCTCTCTCACTCTCCACCTCTCTGTCATGGTTCCACGCTATACCGTCCCTGTCCTTCCTCCATGCCAACCCCCGCATCATTCTCCCCATCTCTTTTCCCTGGTCCTACCTTCCCTCCTCTCTCTGTCTCTCCTCCCATCTCCCCCAGCCATTCTCTCTCTCTCTGTGGCTCCCTGCCTCCCCTTCCTCCCCCCTCCCCTCCCCCCCAGCCTTAATTGGGAGTCAGGGAGAGCAGTGGAAATCGCATTAACGCAGGGCCCCTGTCTGAGTGCCGCCATCCATCTTCTTTTTTATTACGGCGCGCCGGGGCCTGCCTGGGCGTCCGCCGTTCGATTTGTCACCGGCCTCGTTCGCTGATAACGGGCATTTGTCATCGCCTTGCCTCCCTGTTAATGTTATCATCTCCTCGGTGACAGCCTCCCTCCCTCCCCCCCTCCGTAGGGGGAGAAGCCGGCGACAAAGCACATCCGTCAAGCGAATATTTCCACGGCTAAGGGGAGCTGCACACACACACCGCAATAAGCCACATTAAAGCACTTATGAAGGGTGGCAGAGTGTGTGGGGGTGAGTGTTGGCGTGTGCATGTGTGGGTGTCTGGGTGTGTGTGTGTGTGTGTGTGTGTGTGTGTGTGTGTGTGTGTGTGTGTGTGTGTGTGTGTGTGTGTGTGTGTGTGTGTGTGTGTGTGTGTGTGTGTGTGTGTGTGTGTGTGTGTGTGTGTGTGTGTGTGTGTGCGTGCGTGTGACAGGGGAGAGGGATTCTGTTGCTGTGTGTGGTGTGCACGGACAAGTTCCAACATCTGCAGTGGTGTGTGTGTGTGTGTGTGTGTGTGTGTGTGTGTGTGTGTGTGTGTGTGTGTGTGTGTGTGTGTGTGTGTGTGTGTGTGTGTGTGTGTGTGTGTGTGTGTGTGTGTGTGTGTGTGTGTGTGAGCACCAGTGTGAAAGGATGGAGGCAGGGGCTGGCAGGGTGAGGAAGAGGTAATTTGTTGCAATTAATTACGCGGCGAGTGTGGCTTTGTTGTGTGGGAGAGCATTTTATCTGCTGGAATGTTGCCTTTGCCAGCCTGTGATGCTATTTGCTTGATTTATAGTTCGTGCCTGCGCATGGGGTGTGAGCCCTGTGTGCATGCACGAGCATTCATTCACATACATGCACAACAACACTACAGTATACATGCGCCACCGTTCTGTGACATTACACGGAATGGTTACTGTAACATCAGTCTTGGCTGGTGGTGGTGGTGCTGTGTGTGTGTGCGAGTGCGTGCGCGTGTGTGTGTGTGGGAGGGGGGGGGGGGGGTCTGAGAGAGAGAGCGTTCATAAACAAAGTATGTAACATATATACTTTGTTTAAGAATGCTGTAGTCCTCACTCCTAACATTTTCACCTCCAAGCCCTGAAACATTTTCAATGTATATAATTCAAAAGAATTATTGTTTGACATTGCAGTATAGTAGCTCACTTCCGTTGACCACTTGAATGATACAGTACAGTAACTCACCCATAAAAGTATGGCAACATTCATTACTCAATCTTGAACCACTTCAGTAACACAAACGTGTTTCCCCTCTCTTGCAGTGATCTTTGATTTTCCCCTCCCTGTGTTTGCTCGGTACTCTCTCCTCTCTCTCGCTTCGTGTTCAACTCCCTCTTCCTCCATCCTGTGTGATATGAAGAGTCTTCTGACAGCATTTAACCACCCTGCCACAGACAGGTTTTCCTATATAGGCCCTTCTGCAGGGAGTGACAGATGGAACAGACAGCCTAAAGCAGCTGTAACGTTGGATGTATCATTGTTGCTGGCTTCCATTGAAAATGAATGGTTAGACGGCATTACGCAGTGCTACACTGTCTGCCATTCTCTTTTTCAGTCTGTTGGTGACTTGGCCGATCCATGCTTCCTTATACCGTATCCTTGACTCAAATTGCAAATGATTTATAGCTACAAATGAATTGTTTAAATTTAAAATGATTACAATAAGATAGTAAGATAGTATAGTGGCAATAGAATCAGCAAACGTGTTTTGTCACATTTGAAACATTTATCTAGAGATACAATACACATTCCTCCTGAACAAATCTACAGTAAAGATTCAATTTAATAGTTCTCATTAAAAGTTATCACTATCTCCAATATAATATATATATACACAATGTACCTAACTCAAGATAAAACTCTTTCCAGACATACAACAGTCACTTAAAATGAATTGTACAGCTAAGACATGGTGCATTTATAAATTACAACTCTTTTACGACCATTTTCACATGCATATTGTCTTTGGACAGGAGTAGCATATTCCTGCCATCCTTTGGGATATGGACTACTACAGTAGTCACAATAACCTGCTCTCTTATGGATGAATAAGAGACTCAAACAATCATCAGATTAAAGGTAGTATAGACAAGATTTCACCCCAAAACTTTTTTTTATCTTTATTCGCAGTTAATTTTTTAGAAAAAAGTGGTCCAGGTGTTATTTTGTGAAAACGCTCCTTAATGGCTGTTTCCCCTATCCCAAAATAGGCTTATAATGGGGCTATGGGGTCAAATGCAAGTTCACCTATATACATCATTCCAAAATGCAATTTTCTGCTATATATTGCCTCCCCACCATGTCAGTAGTGTGTTAACACTCACACTTTCACTTTTGGTTCAGCAGTGGTTCAGCCATAAACCATGTGCCACGCCCCCACCTTTCGAGACAGCTGAATCACTGCTGTACCAAAAGTGAAAGTGAAAGTGTGAGTGTTAACACACTACTGGCATGGTGGGGAGACAATATATAGCAGAAAATTGCATTTTGGAATGATGTATATAGGTGAACTTGCATTTGACCCCATAGCCCCATTATAAGCCTATTTTGGGATAGGGGAAACAGCCATTAAGGAGCGTTTTCACAAAACAACACCTGGACCACTTTTTTCTAAAAAATTAACTGCAAATAAAGATGAAAAAAAAGTTTTGGGGTGAAATTCTCCTTTAAAGGTAGTATAGACAAGATTTAAATCTAACTTCAAACTATATCTATATTTATATATGTTGCCTTTTTTACATCCTTCAGCCACTACAGAATTGTGCTGGGGAGTTTTTCTGCAAAAAGACACATCCATCTGGCTGTATTTTGGTTTAGTTTTAATGTTTATGTTGTCACTTCAATGACTTCAATGTGCGTGGGTGGAGGGGGGGGTCAGACAGAGACGTCCCTGCCAAGGAAAACGCTGGAACAAACCCAGAATACAGCAAACAGGGATGTGTCTTTCTGCAGAAAAACACCCCAGCACAAATATATAGAGGCTGATAGATGGACACATTACAAAATATATGAATATACTATCTTGAATTTAGACTTAAATGTTTTCTATGCTACCTTTAAGTAAATCAAACCAAAACATATCAAAACAAAACACATGCTCAAGTTCTTGCTCATTCAGTCAGTGAACATACAGTGTGACATGAAACACTGTGCTGGTCACATGATGTCACATGATGTCACATGAGCTTTGAGCAAGGAAATGGAACTGTGGACAGTGTGCTTGCTGCTTTACTTTACAGTTACTTATTTATATTCATATTTTTGAAAAAGTAAAAAATGTTACCAACTCCCTGAACAGAACACTACTGTTATATTGATGGAACAGTACAGTGGAAGTACAACAATAATTAGGTTGATCCATTTGATACTTACACTTGTAAGTCTATTGTAGCAAACATGTACTGTAAGTTCATCTTTCATTAAATACTCTCAGGACTCTCAGCACTTCTGTAAGTACACCTACACTACAATAAAATCATCCTATATTTTTTTATTCTATAGGATAACATGGAATAAGGCTACTGTGAAATAAAGTATTTCCAAAAACAAAATGATATAAAACAGATAAACAGAGAAACATCTACAAAGTGAACCAAATGCAGCACAGATTGAGGTATCTGGCACTAGTGAACAGCAAAATCCTGAGCGTTAAAGGACCATTCAGTGATTTGGAAAATCCTCCAGTTATCCAAATGCACACGCTCTACTTTGTGTGTGCATATACACCAAGGCCACCACCATTCCTTTTTGGAGGAAGACCTGAAGGCTTGTCTCCCAAATCCCAAACTGAAACTAAGTTGTACTTTTTTACATCAGGGGCTCACTGGGCACTCCTTATATAGTCAGAACACGTTATCGGTGGAGGATAGCAGGAGGATTATCCAACAAGAGGAGAAATACAGTATATACTGTATTTGAATCAAGTGAAATCACTGAATATACCTTTAATGTTACCGTGCTGTGTGAACACTAGCATGCAGACTTAGATGTTTTGCTTGTATACATACAGTATCAGACTCTGGTCAGTTTAGTGAGGGGAAATTGACATAACACTGCATTGTCAGGTTGAAAAAAAAAAAAGTTTTTATACAGTTTCTCTCTCTCTACTTTTTTTTTTTTTTGCCTTTTTCCCGTCTACTCTCTACGTCGCTCCTTATTTGATGCTGCAGCTGTTTCCCTGCAGACAGAAACTTCCCTGCAGACAGTCCAGAACTTTATTGTTGTCAACAAATCCTTTTTGCTGGGACCATGACAAGGCAGGTGTGTGTGTGTGTGTGTGTGTGTGTGTGTGTGTGTGTGTGTGTGTGTGTGTGTGTGTGTGTGTGTGTGTGTGTGTGCGTGTGCGTGCGTGTGTGCGTGGAGGGGGGGCATTTTAGCCAATCACAGCATGGCAGTCTATAGCAGTTACAGTGTACACACTAAAGTTGCCTATAATACCTTTCCCATTACTCTAATAGACATACACAGGGCAAATATGCCCTGTGTATGTCTTGTTTCTTCCTGTGTGTATTGAGAGAGTGTGTGTGTGTGTGTGTGTGTGTGTGTGTGTGTGTGTGTGTGTGTGTGTGTGTGTGTGTGTGTGTGTGTGTGTGTGTGTGTGTGTGTGTGTGTGTGTGTGTGTGTGTGTGTGTGTGTGTGTGTGTGTATGTGCACAGGTGTGCGTGCATCTGTCAGTGTAAGTTACCATAACACTGCTCTTTGCAATCTCCTCAAGCAGTAATACGTCTCTCCTACATCCAGTCCTGCGTTACCTCTTTTGTTCATCTAATGAAATCACTGTAAGCAAGAGGAGAAGTGGCTCATTCCCACACACCTCTCCGTGGTCCTACAGGGTGCCATATCCGTTCTTCATCCTGGCCAACTTCAGGTGTCCGTTGTCGTCCACCTCAGCGCTGTCCACGTCGTTCATGATGATGTCCAGCGTCCCGTTCTTGGCAGCGAACATCTGACTGATCTCCACGAAGGTCTTGTTCTTCGTTTCGGGGATGATGAAGAGGGTGTAGGCCGCCACGGACATGCAGATGGCGCAGAAGACCAGGTAGCAGTACGCCCCCGCTGACATCTGCCACAGAGGAGGGTGAAGAATGTCACATATCAGACTTTATTCTGACCTGCTGCTTGTGTGTAAATCAGTCATACAATATTTTCTTGTTGTGAATCTCGGTTCTGAACAGGGCCGGATGTAACATTTCCCAAATGGGGGAGGGGGGGGGGGGGGGGCATGAGAAAATGGTATGGGGGGCAAGTAAGCCTCAATAATAACAATAATCAGTTGTTGTTCAAGTCGCAACACGCGAAACGTCTGACTCAGAGAGTTTTCTGTTTTGAATGATGAAATGCTGTTGGTTTAGAGTGGTGCCACAATTCTAGTTAGTTAGTAGCAGTAGTAGTGTTTCAACTCAATTTAAATACAGTATAAGCACTTTAATTTGAAATATCTTGGGTTGTTTTGCATGCCATCGTGTTTGGTGGGGCAGACTGGGCATTTAGGGGGGCATTGCCCCCCCATGCCCATGCCTACAGTAGATCCGCCCCTGGTTCTGAATGAACCTTATAGCCATGTTTGAGAGAGCCTCTGTATTCTTGGAGACAATTCTTTTGTTTAGGGACATTTGAGAGAGCCTCTGTATTCTTGGAGACAATTCTTTTGTTTAGGGACATTTAATGTTTTTACTTGTGTCGGCAGAGCGGGCGCAAGTAAGGCGATCGGTGCGCAGTGTTTGGTTCTCTGTGTTCGTGTTTGTTTGGCGGTGGTCAGTCCTTCAGGGGTACTGCAATTGACTGGTTTAGGTGATGACGTAATGATGATGTGTGACCTTTATAGCTAAATGTCATGAGTATTAGCCCACTCCGCTCACACACGAGTAGGCCATGGCTTACTGGGTGAGGGCATGCATTTCCAACTTACATCGTTCAAAGTTTCTCCTTGTACACTCACATAGGCTTATGAGTATTTCGGGGCATCAACTTTTGTTTATACTGAGCAAAGGCATTTGCAATAAAACAAGAGATAAAACAGCTGTTTAATGAAATGAACCAGGAAAGCGTCTGTAGGGGTTTTCACCAAGAACTCGAGTTTTGATGACTTGCGCACTGGTTCCTTAATTGGTTTCACCTGACTGTTTGTTTAGCACATCTATGTGCAGACAAAAAAAAGAATTATTACTGATTAGCATTAAAGAATGGTCTGCATCCTGACCTGCAGGAAGGGGAAGACAAAGCCGATGGTGAAGTTGGAGAGCCAGTTGAGGCATCCGGCCACGGTGTAGGCAGCTGGACGGTGGGACTGTGTGAACAGCTCAGCTGTCATCAGGAAGGGAACGCCGGCTGGATGAGATGGTACACACGCACACACACACAAGGCAAAGAAAGGTGCACCCACATGAATGCACACACATACACACACAGAGAGAAAAGAGAGTCATTCTTTTTTCTGCATTTGCAGAATTTCAGATATCGATACCACAAATGTTCAATAATTACTCAATGTTACCGCCAAATTCCATGCATTCAAACACAAACATTCATGCATGCCAGCATGCACCCTTGCATGCATGCATGAACGCATGCACGCGCACACAACCGCACGCACATTATCCCACTGAGCACAAGATCTAAAGTTTTTTTTTATAGGTCTAATCTTTTTATTAGATGTCTAATGTCTAAATTAAGATTTAGATTAGACGTTTATTAAACATCTAATAAACATCTAATCTAAGATAGACACACTTGTCTTGCAATCTGGTCACCACTAGCATTTCTTCTGAATTCCTCATTCATTTATTGTACTCATATTCCATTTTTCCACTGATCTCCCCAAACTGGATCATTTCTGACAATAGTCTTACCAGACATCACCCCAATCCATCACAATACAAATGGCTTTACATTGGTCACATTGACACTGCCTCCAATCCTCTCAGCTTCTTTAGGAACAATCCTTCATGAATAATCCCATATTAGTCATCCAACTGAATCTAATACTCAACATCAATACATTGTATTCACTTTGCTGGTCTTGTGTGCTTCTCAGTGGTTATAACAAGAGAAGGGAAATGTTTGGCAAACTCCAATATTACGATGTTACTGTACTGTATATAAACAACATCATTTAACTAGGACTTATCCGGTTTGTTAACTTGACATTTAGAATCTATGGGGTGGGCTGGGTGGATTTAAAACACACACACACACACACCACAATTTGTCATTGTTATAACTCAGAGCTATGTAGGAAGAATATGCATTAGTAAAAGTTCTAATGATGGAGCTCTTTCGAATGAACTCCTCATTATCTGGCGGTGATAATTGCGAAGAGGAAGGTTTAATATTGTCAAGCCAATAAGTAGACCGTAATTTGTCAACATCTGTGGTATACGCAAGGAGGGGTTCTTCGTTGTGCATGCAAGGTTTTGTCCAAACAAAACCATATTCATCACCATGAGGTTATGAACAATGAGCCATTAAAAATCTAATTGCAGCAACAGAAATCCTCGTTCTCCGTGCAGTGGTATAGATTTTGCTGTCTTGACGAATGACGATATGTAAACCAGATTCCCTCCCATTCATCACCCTCTCTCACGGCCCCCTCAACATGGCTCCCCAACGACGCCGTAAACTATAGCCTCTTAATTCACTTCGCTCAACTCACTCGCTCAGCGCACAAAATGGCTGCAGGAATGGATGTAGTGTGGCAATTATGACTTGCTCATTTACAAGACTAATGAAATACAATATCTCTTCTGTAGAAAGAGAGAGGGAGGGAGGGTATATAAGGCTAGTGAGTGGCTGAACTGGAAAACACTCCATACATTTCCACGTGGTTCCAGCAGGGGTCAGTGTTAACTTGTGTCAGACCACTCTGATGCAAAACACATGGATGGAAAGGGAGATGAGTTTCAGTCCAAAGTAGATATTCACTCTTTGAGGAAAGCCACACAGCTGCTTGAATAGAATAACTCTGTTTGAGCAGTGTTCAAATTAATTGTGGTTCTGTGTATAACTTCAGTAGGTACCTAGTTATGTGTCGAACTAGGTAGCTTGTGAATAAAATAAATACTTTATTAGATGAGATCTTTTATTAACTAAGCCTGCTGATATGTTTTGTAATACTAAATCTCTGACCTCATGTTTGTGATTCAAACTCAGAAGAAAGAACAGACAGATGAAGAACAGCATCATTCTCACCTGGTCCTATGCAGAACCCAGCGATGATTCCCACCACACAGAGCACACTGATGTAGCGCATGAAGGCAATCTGGCTCTGAAGGCAGTAGAATAATACAATGTGGAAATCATCAAACTAACCGCATTATGCATGAGACAGCCGTTATGTTACAAGTACAAAAGGAGCCTAATGTGATTAATCATAGCAAAGTACAGTAGAATAAAATAGAGTACAGCATATTCATTCATTCCCTAGTTGTTACTACTGGTTTAATTGCATTCACCTTGCCTGTGAAAGTAAGTATACTGTAGTACTGTTTGCTATACTATCAGTAAGCTATACTGTCGGCCTATACTATGAGTTGTGCTTAAAATGGACTGTAATTCTAATAAATACTTGAATAAATGGATGAATCAACCAATCAGTGTAATCAAGATTTGCCAATCAATCCAAATAATTGTCAGATCCACCAAGTTTGTGATCCAAATAATCAGAAATATAGTGAACAAAGAATGTATAGACAGTGCATCTGGATCTCAAATGACAGATGGCCAGAACAGTATCGTCTTGTCGTCAATCTTAGCTAAAAATGAACTACACATCTCAATAAGGCACACTGTGAGCTTGTTCTTTGAGTTTGTTCTTTTCAGCAATTGTGGAAAATAATTGAAATGTCCAATACAAACAAATTCAGACAAAAATACAATATTTTCACCTGCCCAGGACAGGGATGCCATGTTGAACAGGTTAACTACAGTACAGTATAAGGTACAGTAATGTGTCATTCTCTGTACCTGGTAGAGTAGAGAGAGAGTGATTCCAGCACAACAGAGACCCATGAAGGTGAAGCCACCAATCATCAGAGGCCTCCTGCCAACCCGTTCGATAGTGAAACACTGGTGGGAGGGATGGGAAACACAACGTGAGCATTTAGCACAGAAAGAAACAGGAAAGCAGCATTTATCGGACTATACAGTACAGTACCTACCCCTAATATACCAGTGATGACCTCTATGACTCCAGTAGCCACAGTAGTGTACTGGATCTGAGAGGCTGGGATTCCTGCGTTTTGAAAGATGGCGTTGGTGTAGAACCAGATCTGGAATTATATGTTGGAAAAGGTTTGTTCATAAGTACAGGCAGGATTTGAACCTTCATAGTTTAGTTCAGTGGTTCCCAGGCCTCACTAAGGCCTGATTTACACTGCCAGCCAAATCAAGCCTGAATCAGATATGAGACACATTGAGTCTGGAATCTGATTTGTTATTTAAATGAGTTATGTGGCCTGTTAGACCAATCAGATTTCTATCTTGAAGTGACACAGATGTGATTTCAGGCTAGATGTGGCTGCCACTATAAAACCGGCCTAAGGTCGGTTTTACACTGGCAAAACATTTGGGAACGGCTTGGACAACGGATTGTTAGAAGATTCATTTCAATTCAAGATTCAATTCAATACCCAATCAGCTGATCTTTTGCTTTATACACACGTATGTCAACTAAACAAACTGATTTCAAATTGACTGCATTAAAAAATAGCATCTAAGTGTAAATGGTCGTTGGTAAGTTCTGGAAATAAAGTTTCCTGTATAGTCAAGCCAATACCTAAGAGTTGCTTTTGGCGTTTGAACGTGATTCATCATAGCAATCATTATCATCCGGACCTTCCATCAGTCATTTGTCTCACATACCGTACATCATCAGCACATGGTTCTGACAAGAACTCCCCTTGAAATTAATTTGTGTATTCTCATTAATCTTGCTTCATGAAACGCAGCATCCATCATCTGTGTAGTGTGGTCGAGATCATGGTTGGTGGAGTTAAACGCTGTCTTGTTGATTTAGTAACGGTCCATACAGTCTTTCAGCACCACTTCAATGTTGAGATATTCACAAGCGTGCATGCATATGCATTATGCAGGCACGCGCACATACAGTACAGGTACACCATACCTGGGCATTATGCAGTTTTCAACCAGTGGTCCAGGGACCACCAGTGATTCTTGAGAGAGTTCCAGTTAAATATGGATAGTTGGTTAACCAGATGTAACTCTTTGAGAGCGTAAAAATGAAACCAAATGGACCCTTGTGGGTCCATTTGGTTTCATTTTTACGCTCTCAAGAGTTAAAATATTCATTATCTGAATTAGCCCAAGTCTACACAACTAGAGAATGTAGAAGATTAATGGTCATTTTGATCTGTATGTTTGCCTGTTTTGTTTGTGAAATCCAGCCTGGAATTGTTGACAAAAGCAAAAGAAATCTTTAGTTTGGGGGGGGTCTGTGGGACTAAATTATCACCAAATGGTGGTCTTGTGTCTCAAATGCTGAGGGTCCTGGTGTAAAAACGGTTGGTCTTTTGTCTTGAAATTAAATTAATATTACGCAGACTTTAGTTTGGCCTTTAGTCTTGGCCCTCAAAAATATTTTATGTATCTTTAATTGACACCTTGGGAAAAATAATTCCCCACCCCTGATGTACACACACACATGCACACACACATAGTCACATAATTCCTACAACTGTACAACAGGAAAATAACTGCCACTCACCGCATCGATGCCAGAGAGCTGCATGCCAATGTTGACCACAATGATGGTGATGACCTGCCAGCGCACTGACTGGTCCAGCAGGAGGCCAAACACAGACATAGTCTGGACGGAAGACAGGCTGCGCTGCTCTTCCTGCATCTCCTCAATCTCTGCCTGGATGTTGCCCTTGTTCCGGTACCACTTCAGAGCTGGAGGAGAAATATTTAATATTTAGTAACAGACACTCATCTTGTGATCTCTAAACTTCCCCTGCATGGTCAGCTGGGGCGCATGTTTTAGGGAAAGGGGAATGGTTGAAATATCGGGACCACTTCACCACTTTTCTACCTATCTTCAAATAATTGGTCTTCACCAATATATGAGAGCCCCAAATCCATATTATGGCCTCCATGAAATAACATGGGAAGGCATAATAAGGCAAAAATACCTACATTAATTCTGCTTTAAATCGCCTGTGTACAGTAGGTGGCTTTCATCATGTTGAATCCATTCCACACATTAGTTCTAAAAAAAAAAACCCTTGGCTTAGAAATGTAGAAAATGCTCAAATGTGCTGACCTCATCACATTTCATCACATTTTTCATGACCATTTTTAGGCTAAGGGGTGTTTTTTTGCAGTGTATTTTGTGGTGTATTTTTCAGTCATTTGCAGTGGATTAGGATCTACAAAACATCTCTGTTGATAGCTTGCAAATCTGTTCTATTTTAGCATGCAACAACAAGCTTATCTATACTAAAATTAAGGAGTTGTCTGTCTGTCTGAATGTCTGAATGTCTGTCTGTCTGAATGTCTGAAGCGAGCATAACTCATCACTGGCTGCATCGATCACTATGATTTTTCACACAGTCATCGACCATAACATTAGGAAGAGATTAACGAAGCCCTTTGGCCAGATTAACACATTGTTAATTTATAATGAATTTATTTGTGCACGAAAATTTCCCCATTAAGTTTATATGGGAAAGTCCAACGGGGCCCCCTAACGTTACACAATTCACGGCCACCGTTATCGTGTTACCCCACTGCCATATTTCCACTGCTACACCAGCACCGGAACAAATGGTGACCCATACAATTTCGCTGGCTATACTGTGGCATGCGCAGTGCACACGGGCCTCCCTCATTTCCTCAATGTTATCCCAAGCTGCAACAGCCGCTAAACTTTGGGACGTATCGTTGCATCTCTGTATGTATTTATAGTTTCGATCTAACACAGCCTACTGTCCATATTATGTTGGCTCAGGCTGCTGGAACGTTAATTCACCCGTTTTATAGACACTGAATATACTTCTGATCCACTTTACTCGACGCGATGTTGGTTGGAGCAGCTGGACGGAGCCACAGTTCCGACCACTGGATTTTACGCTATGTGAAAGGAGCGACAGACACCCACTTTATATAGTGATCCAGGCTATAGTGTTCTTGGGAACTGTTGAACTGAACATGTGTTTGAACTGGAAGATAGTAGTTTGCTTTCGCTGTCACTTTTTACCTGCACGTGTGACAAGGAAACAAAAACAATGTCCCACCGCCGCTCCTATAAGCTACAGCCTGCTACTCACTATAGTACGGCTCACCAGTGGCGTGCACAGAGAGTTTCAAGGGCAGGTGCTCAAATGTAACCAGGAGGGCACTCTAGCCGCCCGGCATTCGGGCGGCGGAAAATTGAGTTTTGGGGGGTTAAAAACGCATGGAAAACCGCATTTCAGCGTTTTTTTGCTCTTTTTAAAAAGGGCATGTTGGTCCAGAGAGGGCCACTATGGGGTGCTCAAACCCCCTTGACGTCTATGTATGCACGCCTATGCGGCTCACAGAGTTTTCTGCCCTCGCTACGCGCGGACCGCGGTGGGAAATAATTGATATAAAAGTAGGCTACTGTAGCCTGGCCTCAGTCTGAATAATGAAGTGAAACGAAGTGAAACGGAATGGCATTCCGTTTCACTTGAATCACAAAGAAAAAATAAGATAGTATTCTTAAATGCTGATTCAAGGCTACTGTAGGCCTACACAGGAAGCACCAGAACCCCTTATGGACTGTTCCGTTTGGTGGTCCCTGGAAACGCAAGCACACAGCGTGTGTGTGTGTGTGTGTGTGTGTGTGTGTGTGTGTGTGTGTGTGTGTGTGTGTGTGTGTGTGTGTGTGTGTGTGTGTGTGTGTGTGTGTGTGTGTGTGTGTGTGTGTGAGATCGTGATCGCGAAGCGTACTGCATTGCTAGACTTTGCGAATTAAGACGGACCCCCCCCCCACACACACACACACACACACACATGCGTTCAAACTGGACAGTTGTTTGTTTCCATGTCGCTTTTCACTGGCATGTTCAAGTGGCCCCACCATGGTAACGGAGGGTAACCAACTCCTGCGTCATGGCAACTCCAGCAGGCGCATTTCTTTCCCTGGCCGCCTCGCAAACGAAAACGGCCCATCTACAATCTCACGCGACCGCAGTTATCATATTTGTTGAGTTCTACAACGGCAGGGACATGCATATTTTGCGATGCGTGTGTGCGTGTCTGCCAACAAGTAGGCTAGCCTACAGTGATTTTCTCCAGCTGCAGCCTGCAGCTTCCCCCTGCCCGATGCCGATGCGTTATGCATTAATATACATATGGTTTTCTTATATCTATGAGATATACTGTAACACAAATAAGGTTACACTGTGCGTCTTCTTGATTCGGGCACATACACGCATGCACACGCACGCACACAAACACAGTTATTAAGACCCCCCTTCACTTTCTAAACACCTTGCCACTGGCTTCATATGTCCACAGAAACAGCTACTTTATCCGATTTTTCACCACGTTCCTGCATGGCACCCTTGCTTTGCTACAACTGTTTCCCTAAAGCAGGGGTTTTCAACAGGTGGTCCGGGGACCACCAGTGGTCCCTGAGAGGGTTCCAGGTGGTCCCCAGCTAAGTTGGTTAACCAGATGTAACTCTTGAGAATGTAAAAATGAAACCAAATGGACCCGCAAGGTCTGTGGGGCTAAAATGTTCTCAAATGGTGGTCCGTGGCCCTAAAGTATAGCCTACCCACAACTACACATTAAAGCAGGGGTTTTCAACCAGTGGTCCGGGGACCACCAGTGGTCCTTGAGAGGGTTCCAGGTGGTCCCCAGGCTAAATGATGGAAAGTTGGTTAACCAGATGTAACTCTTGAGAATGTAAAAATTAAACCAAATGGACCCTTGCGGGTCAATTGGGCTTAATTTCACACTCTCAAGAGTTAAAATATTCATCTGAATTAGCACTATTTGAGTATACACTGTTTGGTTTGCAAAATCCAGCCAGGAATTGTGAACAAAACCAAAAGAATTCTTTAGTTTTAGGACTTTGGGGCTAAAATGTCATCAAATGGTGGTCCGTGGCTCAAATGCTGAATAAATGGTGGTCCCTGGAGTCAAAAAGGTTGAACCCCTGCATTAAAGCAATTACATACTTACATGATCTTGGTATAATCTATTAATTCACTTTAATTCACCCACCCATGATCTGATAATTCACTTTACACTGTACATTATTTGTTGCTCATATATTTACACTGTACATTATTTGTTGTTCATATATTCACAACGGGTAAGGTCCTAGTTTGTAATAAGTAATGAGGCGTGTTTTGGCAGAGTAAGATTACATATTGCCCATTTTGGCATATTGTTACAACAAAGATGCGTCATACTGGCAGCATCTTACTGGTGCGGGATATATGGAGTTCTCCATATTTGAGTTAGACATACCCAATCCAAAAATGAAGTGTGTGATAAATGCACGCACAAATGCATGCACAGATGCATGCACAGACATTTCTACCTGGCTTATCTTACTCACTGCGCTTGCAATAACAAAACAAGGAAAAAAATATGATAAAGAAGCACCTGTACACCTCTCCATCCCCTGGCTGCAATGGAGAATACACATTTCTGACGGTAAATCATGAATTATAGAATATATATAAAATTATTTAGTTATATTGTTTTTGCATGGATGGAATAAAATGATCTAGCGATAAAATAATGGTTGGGGACTCAAGCTGAATTTTTCTTAGCCACCTGAGTCCCATGTAAGGACTTTAGGGATTAGGGAAGTGTACTGTATGCAAAGGAATTTGAAGTCACCAACTCTGAAACAGCGTTGATGGACATGGAAGCGTGTTCTCTCCCTTGCTTGCTAATTGACGATCAGCCCCTTTTGGTCTCCTTGACATTGAGGGCAAGTTGTTCTCATGACACGACTGTGTCAAATGAGTCAAGTCTGTTGTAATAATGTATGCATTCACACTGTGCACTAAACTGAGAGAAGTCACAAGCTCAGAAACAGATGCATAGGAAGCATTTGAACAGACAGGGATGAAACTTTAACTTGTTAAATGTTTGAATCTTTTTCTTTTTAATGAGGCCATCAAGCATTTATAGGCAAATAGTATTTGCAACGTTTACGAGTTCAGAATGTTTTATTGGAAACAAAAGTTCTAGTTAAGTAAATTATGACACAACATCAAGATTCACGTACACTCATGCGCATTACCCAAGAGGAAAAAAGAAAAACAAACATGTCAGGTTACTTCTCTAACCTGTGATGGTGGCGTGGATATTCTTCTTCTCCATTAGGAGGTATCGTGGAGACTCTGGAAACCATGGTAATAGCAGCAGCTGGATCAAGGTTGGGAACACCACCAGAGACAGCAACAGAGGCCAGTGTTCATCCTGTTTGAAAAGCAACAGACCTTTCTTACATGTGGTTGTTGAAATACAAAATATAAGACCTGATTTCTGGGTTTCAGATGATTTTAAATGTTTGTCCTATTCATGTGGCCTCGAAAATCGGCACCCTCCCAAAAATCAATCAATGGCCACCAAAAATCTGCATGCCTCCTGTGGTGTCACGTAGCAGCTAAGTCTATGGACTTGAATGCTATGTATGCTTCAACCATGCAAAATGTCAGGAAAGCCTCGGACTAGCTTGGCTGTACCCTATGTTGGTGATTGGTGTATATTGCCCACGTCTGTGGACCACACTTCTATTTCCCCCTGCAGCTTCCTTGTTTCCCCAGCATCCCCATTACTGGTGCAGGCCTAGGTAGGTAAACCCATAGAGCAAAGGAACACACAGGTCTAGGTCTATGTCCTATAGATTGGGGTCGGCACCCCGCTGCAGGTCTAGAACACAACACTAGTGGCTCCCCTGGCTGTAGCATTACATATTGTGGTGATACAACAAAATAATATGAACATTTCAGTCACTGACAGCGCGCGCGTGTGTGTGTGTGTGTGTGCATGCGCGCATGGTAGAATGCTTCCTTTCTACTGTATATTTTCGTACTTTTTTTGGTTTAAACTAAATCCCGAAGTTTGGCATTTACAGTGGTGGTTTTCTATGGTTATTGTGAAAACGTGGAATGAAGTTTATGCCGTGTGGTCATAAGCACTATAGGCTTACATTTTATTGTGGCTCCAGGTAATGGCTTTCAATAACTTGGGTTTCCGACCCACCTTGGGTAGACCTCCAGGTCTATAACCCCCCCTCACCCTCCTTGTTCTCTTTGTAAGACAAGCTCTCACGTTCCATACCTTTCCTAATAGCTCATGCAGCCCCAGGACCTGAGCACTGAAGACTCCCATACAGATGTGGATGCTGGGCATGAGGCCCAGGAAGCCTCGCCAGTTCTTGGGAGCGATTTCTCCCAAGTACATCGGCACCACGCTCAGAGAGATACCTGTTGAGATGGAGAAGAGACAGTCTTAGACTAATATCACTACCGAGGAGGATATGCCCCTCTGTTGTACTGCCCCCAATGATGTGTGGGTGGAATCACTCCAGTATGTGTGTTTTTTTTTCTATAGCATGTCTGAGAATAATTATGGTCATGTCAAGACAATTGGGAATCTGACTTTCATGACTGACCTTTGGTAGGGATGATCTGCTCCAAAATATGCTTAACCTTTTGGGTTGAAAAGGTCTAAGGCCATAATAACGTTCAAGGTCAGGTACACATTAAATACTATTTAGTCTTATCTCAGAAATGGATGCATAGAACAAGACATACCAGTGCAGGGATATTTACCACATCCAGGTGTGATTGTAATTTTGTATTTTGAATCATATTGCCTCAATTCAAAGAAATAAATAATCCAACAAGAACCACATCGCTTATTCACCGGTCACTATCAAACCTCACCCTAACCCTTAGCCCTAAACATAACCTCATAACCTTAAACCCTGACCGATGCGATACCTGCCGCGACCAATATCATACCTGCTGAAACCGATAGGACACCTGCCACAACCGATAGGATACCTGTCGCGACCGATATACAGTACATTGTAGAAATTACCTTTTTTGAAGTAGGTGTAAAAAGTTTGCGACCCTTACTTTCAGTATAGTAGCCTCGACATCCAGGCTTTCATTTTCATCCATGTTTCGCGAAAACGGAAAGCCTGGACTAGTTTGTTAGCTGCGGTGGCCTAGAAGTGGGAGTCAACCTTTCGGGATGGGCGTCTGAGTCTCAAATGATCTGACATAGCACAGCAGTGGAGGGCAGAGGAGGGGCTGGGGATTGGTGAGATCAAATCAGATCATCTGCCGCCTAAGAACAGCCGGCACCCCACCCCCCCGAGGCCAGGTTAGGCCACGCTATATTACAATGTAGTAAGGACTCAATTACTACTGGTCATGACTCATCTACTATCAGCCATGGCTGTCTACCTCAGTCGCAAGTTGATTTTGCCCCTCTTGTAATAAAAGCCAAACACACAAACCTGGGCATAGGAGGGCTATAGCGGCTCTCAAAAAGGTAAATACCTGAGTGTACCCCTGTGATGAAACGTCCGATGATGACCATCTCAGGAGAATTGCAGGCTCTGCTGAAACCCATGAACCCTCCAGCTATAAACACCAGCCCTGCAGAATTCACCAGGGCACCCCTCCTACACACACAGAACACACACACTGCTTAATCAACCTTATACAGTTTAGTGTCAACAAAAACATGTGGAAACTGTATCTTTGCATCTTGCATACACACACACACACACGCACGCACGCACGCACGCATGCATTCTCCATAGAAGTCTGATGAACAACATGCCATTTGACTGGACCATTGGAACTGTTTGACTTTTCATATTCCATCCTGATTGACCAAGATTCACATCTAAAGTTTGCAGGAGTGGCCATTTTTGATCAAATGCCTGAAATCATGAATGCAGTGTCCAGTTCTGGAGAAACTGCACGCACATACACACTATTCAGGGTTTATTCTACAACAGAACCAAGAAAACAAGTCATTTTACTTTACTACAACCTGAAAACATCACACAAATTGGTACACATTACTCTATAATCTTGTAAGCAAGATGGCTCTGTCCAATTAATCATATTCCAGTAATGGCGGCCCACACTAACCTACTGTACCACCACCTGACGTGGTGGACACCTGTGTTCCAAGGAGCACTTTTTCCGGTTTTGTGGACACTTTCTTTTCCCCCAAGGCAAAGTAAAGCAATAAAACAAAAACACATAACACATATCATATCAAGGCATCCATCCAACAACTCTCCCTTACCTGCCGTACTTGGTCACTAGTGTTCCCACCATCAGGGCACCACACGTCCCTCCAATAGCAAAGATGGACACGGTGAGGGAGTACATGACAGTGAGGGTCTGCTCATCCAGACTCCGTCCAGTGCGATTCCTCATCGTCTGATTGTAGAAGTCCTTGATGTACTGTACAGATTATATTCAGACAAGTGAGTGTTGAATTAACACATTAACAAATCACGTTTTTAAACCCAATGCACAGAGAAGAACAAAATATGAGTAAGTGAAATAATTGGAATGTCCAGAATGATGCACAAAATTTGTCTAGCGAATTTGAATCAGATACTAATCTGTTGTGCAAGCCGCTGAGTTTTGACTTAAAGGGGAATTCCACCCATTTTCAAAATTTCCCTGAGAGGATACTAATGTGAACCAAATGGACCCTAGCGGGTCCATTTGGTTCCATTTGTACCCTCTCAAGAAAAAGGGGTCAGAAAGAAAAATCATTAACATGGTGAAATACATCTTGATGATTTCATCAGATGTA
Organism: Benthosema pterotum; assembly: GCA_039105355.1. Classification (NCBI taxonomy): domain Eukaryota; kingdom Metazoa; phylum Chordata; class Actinopteri; order Myctophiformes; family Myctophidae; genus Benthosema; species Benthosema pterotum. The sequence goes on along the minus strand of CM076973.1, from coordinate 12,730,489 downwards.
TTTCACCACGTTAATGATTTTTTCAGACCTCCATTTTTTTTTAGGAAATACAGAATCGGGGGAACTTTTTTTTTTATCACGTCCACACATCTGTAAGGTATATTAATGACATATTAAATATGTTGAAAATGGGTGGAGTTCCCCTTTAACCCTGGTGAAGAAGGCCTCTGGCCAAATATTGTGGATATTCAGATCAAGTGCTTAACCACAATATAGGTACACTGTTTAGCCAAAGGTTTAATACATGTAGGCTCTTTACTCAGTGTTACTCGTTTCAGTGTTTCCAAGTTTCAGTGCAGCACCATTCATGGCCCCTTTAACATCATTAACCCTGTGAATCCTTCAGTGGGTCAGCTGATGCAGTAAAGTTCTGCCAGTTCCAGTTCATGTAATGAAAGGCCATCAATGACACATTCCACTAAATGTTACCAGTCATCCAAGATGCAAGAAGAGATCCTAATTCAATTTGCCAACTGGGGCTGATCGTTGGGCAGGAAGCTTAGCACAGACTAAATCTGGCTCGCACTATAAGAATACTTACAATCAGCATGTGTAAAACCAGAATAGCTACAACTGCCCCACACAGCCAAAAAGCTGCACAAAGGATTGGTACTTGATGGCCAAAGGTCATTTTGCAATGCTTTCATCTTATTTCGTAGACGTAGTATATTATTTAACGCCCCAGATGTTACGTTATAATTGTGAATTCATCATACAGTAGGTCATGCTTTATTTGTTTGGGATTCTTCTAAATAAAGCTCGGCTCAGAATCAAAATGATAGGGAGTTGAAGATACCGTCACTGTCAGGCAAAACCTGACAGTCGTTACACCACAGGCTGGGCATATAGATCTTCTATTTCCTATTATTTTTGCATGACACTTTCATACACAGGAATATAAAATATTAAACATTAACTGGTGCTGTGTATGCGTACTTTCCCTCTGTGAACATGTAAAATATGTGCCGCCTTAAGGTGGCAGTGATCAGGATATGAGACTCCGCAGTTTGTTGTAAGTGTTCACTTATGTGCACCCTTTTGGCCAAGACAATGTCACATGACTTAGTAGTGATTTAAATCTCCTGACCTTTTTTTTCAGAGGGAAGGTCCCGCAAAGATGGCATGCAGCCAACTAAAGGAAGTTTGACAAGATAATCTATGTACTGTACTCCAGGCCTCTTTTTCTTACTTTCCCTTTTGTTCAATTGTCTTTTTTAAACAGAGCCTTTGTACTTAAGGTGCTTGCAGGTCATTCTATGATCTGCAAAGCGTCTCCACAATTGGGAAAATTGGGCATAAGCATCCTATTGTCTTAAACAATAGATCTAATCATTTTAATTTTCTACGCAACGCGCATGTGTTTTTAATAGCTGCAAGAAAAAGTCAAGAAGTGATCTGACATGGCCGAAGAAATGGCCAAAGCATGTCTAAGAAATCATCAAGTTTTAGCACAATGCAGGGCAGTTATACGATGCTATCCTCGTCACATTGGCCAACTGACACGCTTGCATGTGAGCCCGTCCATCCATGGCCAAACAGGCATCGCTGGCAGTTCAGGGGGGTCATAGCATACCGGACCAAGGAGAATGGACCGTATCGGCTCAGCAGAGCACATGACGCTGTACAAGGAGGAAATGATATGGTATGACAAAGAGCTGGCTTAAAATTTGATACAGTGGCCGTGTGACTCCACGCAGACAATAAAGCAGCGTTTGATCATCATGTGCACTGGTGGTCATCACTATTTTCATTAGAATTTTAAACAGACATTCAGCTTTCGCAGAATTAATCGGATCAACACTTAGATATCCGAACACTCACGTTTTTGTATCATCATCAGTCTCACGGTAGTCAAAGCAAAAGAGATATAGGGTTTTCCTTGTCTTCATTACTATGTGATACCCACCAATTAGGCACCAAGGTACTGGGGCTGCTAGTTTGTGAGCTTTGTGTCCTTCAGACAGCTTTGCCATGTCTGCTTATTATAAGTGTGTAAGTGTGTGTGTGTGTGAGGGGGGGGTGAACTTATGCACACACAAATGCAAACAGTCAGATTCAAATTTCGGTACTCTTGACTCACAAGAAGCTTATAGTCAGTGCATTAACTGCCAAGCTCTCTCAAAATATGCCTCATATCTTTTCATTTTTAAGTTGAGAACCTGCACTTGATGGCATTTTTTGCTTCACCATCTCTGTCCCAGTGACCTAAAATGTTGTCTTTTTTAATTGCTTCAAGTCATGTGAGAAAGCAAATGATTCTTGACATTCCAACCCAACAGTTGTAAAGTGATGTACATGTGACAACAAGAAATTATTCATGTGCAATGAAGATGACATATGTCTTTCTAGGATGAATGTCGCTAATGCTTTGGAATTTTCAAATGTGGAATCAACTGGCACTCACAGTTAATTCTAGTTAGTTAATTCCAATTCTATCTCTTTTCACTTTGTCATTCTTAATAACAAACACACTCAAAGGATTCATTTCATTCAAATTAGACACAAGCTTTGGAATTGGATAAAAAATACCTTTTCCCAATGTGAGTTTTATAAATCATTCCTTTAACCAGGGATGGATTTCTAAATATATAATAAATATATAATCAAATATTTCAAAACCCAGGCTAATGATCATGATTATGATGAGGAATGATTATGATAATGGATGCATGATGGCGATAACAGTACACACCTCTGTAGGAGAGTTGACAACAGCCAGATTATAGCCATAGAGCATGGAGCTTCCAAATGATGATAGGAAAGCCACTGCCAGCAGCGACTTGGTGAGCTGAGGAATGAAGGAAAGGAGAGCAAAGCATGACCAACCAGCAGAATACAAACACACACACACACACACACACACACACACACACACACACACACACACACACACACACACACACACACACACACACACACACACACACACACACACGCAGGCATGCAAGTTCCAATAATTATACCAGTCATCTCCCAATGGTGCAAGAGGATATACAGTAGACCCTTCTACCCTCTTTCTGGTCGGTATGCATACCGGTAGGACCATTATACTGTAATGTGTTGCAATTTACAATATAGCCATTTACCAGACCCTTTGGTTGTACAGCTTGTATCGACTACCTTGCACACAAAGGCGTAGTATTTGCATGTGCATGGGAGGGTTGCTTCGTAATGAACATGAATGCCCAGTCATTCACAGAATGAACAAGTATAGGAGCAACATGCTCTCCCATATTGTTCTAAGTCTAATGTTGTCTCTTTCTCTTGAATCAGAGCAATGTTGTCTTTTCTTTCTCTTGAATCAGAGCAGGCTAGATTGATATTTGAGCAGGCTATAGCCTTTGTCCCCTTATTGTGAATATACGCATGGCCCTGTCCATGATTGGGAGGTCTGGGTTCAACTGCTCGAAATCTCTGCTTAATTGGGTCAAGGAGATATGCTCCTGACCCACAGGTCCGAGACCACATGGCCTCGGACCTGTTGGTCGCCAATGCTACTTAATTACTTCTTTTATAGGTGAGGCCTCTACACTATAGTATGTTAATATGAACTTAACATAAGCAGCTTGTTGAGGTAAACAAACAGCTTACAGTACATGACCTGAATTTTCAAACAAACACAATCTCACTGTCACTATTATGCGATATTTATTTATAGGATTGTTTATGTTAAGAGATTTCAAAATTAACGACATGCAAGCAAAGTGTACACTGCACAATTGCAGCAGCAACTGTTTGCCACCTTCCCTTAGCTTAGTTCAATTTCTTTTCTTTTTTTCTTTTTGGTTCCCTTGACATCTCTGCACACTGTTATGACCGGTGGACTGCTGAAGTCTGTCGGTCAATCTCATTCTGACATGATGACCATGTATAGAGGTCAGATCTGTGTCTCACAACCAGATCTATGGTTATGTGTGACAAATAATGACATGGCCGAATCAGGATTGTTGGTTTGGTTATGACTGAGGAGATTTTCTCATTGACTGTCTACCTGGTTTGTCGTTTTGTAACTATGCCTTGGACCGCTAGTGGTCCGTGAACTACTGGTCGAGAAACAGCCTTCCAGAACACAGCCAGATTAGTACAGTTAAGCAATTACTTCAGTAATGCCACGTAATAGCATTAATCAGCATTAATGAGCTACAGTATAGGTTGCATAGAAGGCTGTGAGTTTTGGACTGTGTGCCATGCCAGCTTATGCCAAGAACAGCATGCCCAGTCAGACAAGCAAGTTGCTGGCACCACATCAGACTAATGTTGGTCCAACCAACACTACAGCTACATCCTAAGTGCTTATTTATCATGCATGTGTATGACAATATTGTAGAATCTTTCAGATACTGAACTCTTTGTTCCAGTTAAAACATATACTGTAAGATATAGTGCACGGAAAACCTATTCTGGTTTTAGTATACCTAAACAGGTATACTATAACTTTGTGGGCTAATAAGGCAAGAACATTCTAACACCCTGAATGTTTAAAGCCAGTGTTGTATGTGTCACGCAACTTCTAACCAAGCTAGAGGTTGTGTATTGCAGCAGTGAAATTGCTGAGAATAACCTTGCAGCTGGCCCCTTGGTTGCTATCCTAAATTCCAGCAACTCAACCTGTAGGCATCACTTTGCAGTTTGCGTCCATAGTTCAAAATGACACATTCCATATACGTCTCAGTTCAGGAATCCAAAATACACTTCTGTACAACCCAGCCGATGCCAAATGTTGGCATCCGACACAAATCCCAACTCCACCAATTACAGATGTTTTGTGAAAACTAAGTGTGATATATGCTTTTATCAGTTTGAAAAATGTCAGAACCAGATTAAAAACAGCAGATCTATAAGCTCACAATGGTGATACACATTGGTTGGTTGTCTGCACCATATTTATACTCTACTGTGTACATGCATACAGGTGTGCATTGTGAATGTGGCTACCGGTGTGGTAACACTGAAAAGGAGGTCTAATGTTGTGTTCCCTCAGGCAGGTGTAGTGATGCAGTCTACCATTCATTGATGATGCAAAGGCATAACGATGCATGTTGCTGCTCGAACTCACAACATGTTTTCATTGTGCGCCTAAATACACCTTTTTCAGCATTATTCATCTGTAGTAGATCTGAAGTTGGAACTTGAAAGATTCTTAAGACTCATTTCCCTAAAATTCCTCATGATGTTCTTAGTGGAAGAACATCATTTTCAGAAGATTCAGAAAAAGTGGTACAAATGAGGGGAAATGGTTCCCGAGCTGTTAACACCTCCATGCCTGAGAGGTCATTCCGACCTCATTCTATCATGTCAGGTCATGTCAAACTGCCAACTGCCAATATACACATTCAGAAAGCTGGTAAACAAATGAATATGTCGGATGTACAAGTAGCCTAACTTCCTTCAACAAATACTCCACTACCAGGTGATGTTCCAAGGCGTGAAGATTATTTATATAAGTTTATTCATGCATGCCTTAAGAGCAAACTGGTCAGAGTGCTATTTTCTTTTATGTGTTTGGAAGTGCAAATGCCATTTGTGTATCAGACCAAGTGGATCATGGACAGGATATTCATGTTGGAAATCTGTCCAGGTGAGTGCAAGGTTATTAGTCCTGATAATTTACTCAGACGGACAATTGGACATGCTAATGAACAGAGTTGAAATCATACTAAATATATTAAACATCTTAGGCTGAAATCTTATATTGGGTGGTAGCAACAATAATAGTACAGTATTTAAATCACACAGCTGTGATTTGTCACAGTGGTACTAGCCCCTCCTTTGCCCAGCATCGTGTTGTGCGTGGTGTGTGTGTACCCCATAGGCTAGTGACGATTTGATTGGCTGTGTGGATAAAAAGTGAGGACAGAAAAGTGAGGACACCAATTGTTTATTTTGGGCCTTGCTCTGCAATTTTGCTACACAATTATAATGTCATGTCACCCCAACCCCCCCAAAAAAATTGAATCCAAAAAAGTCTGAAATTGTACTCAGTAAGTACTGTTTCAAACTTGGAACCAAAGTCTCTTCCAAATCCAGGATGTAAGTCACTCTGCTCAATGCCTAAATTGTAATTTGTAAATTGACCAAATATGAACTTATAGGTCGAATAGTGGTGAATTGTTAACATTTTTTAAGGCACTGGGTACCCGGCCTCTCCCACTTAGACACTTTCCAGCCGGGGCCGAGCTCATTCACTCCAATGTAAATATTGTGCGCATTGTACACAGTAAATTATGGTTCACTTTTGGGAATGAACCAGAAGCTTCAAAGTCTCTTCCAATTCTGTCAACAAGGACTACCATATGCACTGAAAAAGTATGTGCATGGCATTTTTTGTTATTATTTGTGGAGAGGTCTGTCTATCACGTTTTGACGAGCTGTGATTTGACCATAGCAGTTTGGGGAGGAGGCACTTCTTGGGCCCACCCATAGCTGCAAAATGATAGTTTTTCCTTGATTGTGAACTTGTGAACTCAATACAGTTCTGCAGAGTCAGGTTCACCGGAAGGCACATTTTTTTCAAAAAATAAAGCAAAAATGTTGTTTATATCACTACACTTTTATTCAAAACATTAGAAACGTTCCAAAACTTTTTAGAGTCCCTGTGACGTCTTGAAGTTCAATAGGCTGTCAGTAGGCTACTGTGCAACCACACAATTAATTTCCCAGAATTGTGCCTTTCTAGTTTTGTAATTAAAACAAATTGAAATCTAGCATCCTCCCCTTACATGCTATAAGTTCAAGACCCCAGAGGGTGATATGATGGGTGAGTGATTGTGCTAACAGACCCAAGATTGCTACATCAATCGTAGACTACTATATGTTTTGTTATTAAAACAAATTACAATCTAGCATGATCACCTGTAATAATAATAATTAAAAAAAACAAAAAAAAAACAGTGCATAACGGGGTGCATAACTCAACACAGTGAGCTGTCTGTTGAGTTGTCTGGACTTTCATGGTGGAAAAAGGGTGAGTTGTCTAGTTACAATGTTCAGGTATAGGTCTAAAAATGCTACGGTACTAAACCACCATCAGTAATTATTGCAAACGCAGTGGGCAAGATTAGGCTACTATGTAGTCTGTAGACCAGGCAGAAATGTACACCCATCTGTCTGTCTGTTTGTGTGCCACACTCGATAATTGGGCATATCTGATCCATATATGGAGTGGTAAATGATATTTTGTGGTAGGACTATGCCCACCCCTGCACCCCTAGAACCCGTCAGGAGTTATTTTATTTTTTCTCACAGCTTCCATAAATATGGCTAATATAACAAGTGGGTTATGAGAAACTGCCAAGAACCATGCATGCCTGCGTTTGTTTGTCACCGTTTGACTTGATTCAGGACAATTGAGAGTGATTTGAGATAATGAATGAATAATGAATAGCCTACAGAGCCACCACTGACCACCACATACTAATTGAACATAAACCACTTGGAATTCGTGCGTTTGGATAAGCGAACCAGGAGCGCGCTGTGCGCTCTGTGCGCTATATCCGAACTCGAATGCACAACCATGCAGGCGCACGTTACACTCTCGCTATTTAGTAACATGTTGTGAAATGAAGTTTGATAAAAGAAACAAAACACTCACCCCGCCGAAATTCTCATCGCCCGGTATTAATACTTCCTCCGCCATTTAAGTCCTACGAATTCCCTTATAAGTGAAATACAGTGTTTCCAGAGGAAACCGTTCAAAACTATGCTGAACTTTCTATAGATCGCCCAGAAACGGCATATCTCCATCCATATCCATTCAGAGTTGTCTTGGAGGAAGAGGCGTGTAGTCTATTTCTGATGGGCGTAGTCGATCAAAGTTTCAAGGCCCAATCAAAGCAGCCACAAGACCAAGCCCTTAAAGATCCCATAGCAGGCATGTGCTCTGTGGATGGTTAGTGGTCAGTTCGTTGTGAAGCAACCTTTGGTTTCGCGCATATGATTGTACAGGCCATGGGATGTGTGAGTTTCATAAATGCATTGATTTTATTGTTTTTAATAATGGCTATAAAAATCGACATCACAAGACAACGTGGAAATTACTATTATTCTCTAAATAATGTGGAACCCCACTCTCTCTCTCTCTCTCTCTCTCTCTCTCTCTCTCTCTCTCTCTCTCTCTCTCTCTCTCTCTCTCTCTCTCTCTCTCTCTCTCTCTCTCTCTTATATTTTTTATACATAGGCTACAGGTGTTCAGGTGAATTTCAACCCCATTCCCACAATGAGCAATTGTCACTGGCCGACCAAGTTCCACTATTCTATTCGTTTTTTTAGGAATATTTTTTAATACACACAGATTTAAATATTGAAGAAATATTAAAAAAGGAGTAGGGTACCTCAAAGTGTATGCTATGTATTGCTCTATTTTGATATGATATTTATTTTGTATTCAAAACATTGGGCGCCTTTACTATGAAAACCTTCATTTCCATTATGTAACCCTGCTCCTAGCCTAGGAAACCCAGCATATAACTATATGCTGGGTATAGAATCTGCTGCGCTCCAATGACTCGCATTGGGAGATTGCGCCTCCTGGCGTGATCACAGAAGCATTACATCATAAACTCACGGGCCAACTTGATTGGTTCGGGTCTGACACGTGGGCGCCAAGCCCCCCCCAGCCCTAAGGGACAAAAGCGCCCCAAACCACGTGTCGTCATTCCTTGCATTCTTCTCAGTGAGAACACACGCATTCATCCCGAAGTCTACGGCGCTCAGTAGCGTTATTTTCATCGGACGGAAGTGATTCTGGTACCACGAAAGCTGCTAAGCAGGCTGTGGGCTTCCCGGTTGCAGAACACCGGACAAGAAATTATTCTGCAGTGAAAGATTGTAGGCGAGCCTCTCTTTCTGCTAAAACAGGCTGCAGTATAGCCAGCGGCTCAGGGCCCTGCTACTCAGTCTGATTCAGCGCACCGACGAGGACAGCACATTAGCCACCCGTCGCGACTCTAGCCATTAGCAGGAGCCATGGCAGAGTCCCACGCTGGGACCCGCACAAAGAACCGGCGGCAACGCAGACAGGCTCGGGAAGATGGCTACGTTCCCCCGAAGCGCTGTGCTGACTGCGACGCACGCATGTCCGGGAAGGACAAGCACAACATCTGCGTGTACTGTCTAGGCTACAACCACGCCTGGGATGGTGTCCACGACAGAGGGCGGTGCAAAGTATGCGAGGCTACGGAGGAGCACCACCTTCAACGCAGGTTGGAGCGTGCGGAGCATGCTCTCAAGAGAGAGCAAGTGGCGCGTCGGCGCCGCCGGGAGGAAGAGGCCCAGCGGCGGGAGGATGAAGATACACGCCGCGCTGCGGCAGCAGAGGCGGCGGACCCCTCCCGCTACTCCACCGGCGACTACGCTAATCGCCCTACAGCCGAGGAGGCCCGCCGGGCCGTCGAAGCGGCCGAGGCGGAGATACAGCGCGGAGCCGCCGCGCACTCCAATGGCAACAGGGCGGCTGCTGCTCGCTGGGCGGAGAGAGATGACGACGACGACGAGGGAGAGGAGGACGGCCCTCAGGGGGACGTGGAAATCGTCGACGCCGACAGAGACAAGAGTGACGCCTCATCTATGGAGCGGGGTAGCTCCGACTCTGATTCTAGTTCGTCACGACTGCCGTCCTACTCCGACTCCGACAGCCGCTCGTCCAGTCGGGATGACAGTCCTGCGAGCCGCGACGCTGGCCAACGGGCGCACGGGGAGGCGACGCACGTAGCCCGTGCTGCCGTGTCTGACGCTCAGGCTCGGCCCGTGGCGCAAGCTCAGGCCGCGGCACAGACCCCACCAGACCAGCCTGCGGCGCAGGCCCCGCCGGACCAGTCTGCTGCACAAGCCCCTCGCCCTGCACTCGAGGTGGATCGTTCCGACATTATGCTGATCTTTAAGAAAGCGGCGGAGAGGGGCGACATAAAATGGCCGACCGAGGAACAGCCTAAGAAAAAGACTAAGACTGTTTACCGCGCGTTCGACATGGACGCGCCCCCGCTCGAGACAAAGCAGCGGCTGCCTTACGCGGAGGGTTTCCTCGACATTTTAACTTCGTCGTGGAAAAACCCCCAGACTTCTCCCACTACACCACCCCACAAGATATGTGACTGTGACCAGCAAGAGTCGCTTGGTCTGGTGTCTCTTCCGCCTATGAGCAGATCCTTGGCTGCTCACATATTGAAGACGAAAGCGTCGAGCTTCGCTAAGGACCCCGCTTTCCACCGCGCCGAGGATAAGGAGGCTTCACAAATCAACGCGAAGGCTTACAAGTGCACTGCGGCGGCCGCTAGATCGCTTAACGCCTCTGCCCTCATCTTAGGCTCGGCCTCGGTGCTATTTAACTCCTTCGGGGACGAGCCCTCCAAGACCGACTTAGCGGAGCTCCGCAGACTTCACCAAGAGCTGCTTCACATGGCGGAGGTCCAGACGGAGATGGTGGGCAGGGCCATGGCTCTCCAAGTCTGCATGGAGAGGGCCAGATGGCTCGACCTGGATCCTGATCTGGACCGCAGAACCAACCTGGACTGCGAGGTGAAACAGGAGCACCTCTTCTCTGGGGCGCTGGCGAAGGTGTCTAAATACCTCAAAGAGGAGGAGGAGGATAAGGAGATACTGCAGGCGCTTCGTTCGGGCAAACGGAGCGCCTACTATCAGAACTACCGTCACGGGAGGTCTTATGATCGGAACCGTCATCGGACCGGGGGCAGATCTGGGCCCGGTACTTCGAACTCCAAGAACACCGACGCTCCGAGACGGACATCGTCCTCCGCGACTCGCCAGCAACAATTTAAACGGCGTGATAAGCGCCCGAAGTCATCTGCACCCCCGAGGCGCGAGCAGAGCGGAGGCACCAAAGGGGGCAGCGGGCAGAAGAAAGGAAAATAGGATGGCGCGCCCCTCGATCTTTCGTCTCACAGACTATTTGTTGTTCCTCGTGTAGGGGCCACGGGTCCCACACCGAACGATGTTCGCGTTTCTTCACGGCGAGGTGTAGTGGCCACGGGTCACACACTGGACGCACAGCGTGTTCGCGCTTCGTCAAAGCGAGGTGTAGTGGCCGCGGGCCACACACTGGACGCACCGGAGGTAAAAAAGGGACGTTTTGTTCAAATGCCATTACACGATGTGAAACACGTTGTAAAAGTGCCGAATGTTGCTGCTTTCCCTGTCCTCCCTGCCGTGAGAAACGCTTCAATAAAGCTGTTACTGAGGAATACAAAACGTCTGGTTATTTGCCGAAAGTTACTGCTGAGGAATACAAAGAGTCTGTACAATCTTCGAAAGTTGAGGGGCGATCTGGCAAAACCTATGAGCCTACGGGACGGTTCCAGCCCACCATTAAGGGCTCTGCGTCAGAATCTTCGGGTTCTGACGCAGGACGGGACCACCACTTCAAAACTTATAGAGGGTCCCCGTGCATCACGGGCTCTGCGTCAAAACCTCCGGGTTTTGGCGCAGGCCGGGACCACCACGCCAAAATTTTTAAAGGGTTTCCCGTGCGTCACGGGATCTGTGTCAAAACCCTCGGGTTTTGGCACAGGCCGGGACCACCACGCCAAAATTTTTATTCATCAGAAGGCGCAGGACGCCGTCCTGCCAGGCGGGGGTGCTGCTCTACAACAAATAGGGACGGGGACTGCCGTGAATCCCCTGGCGCAGCATCTACAGCAGTGGGAAGCCTGCGGCGCGCATCCATGGGTGCTCTCCACCGTAGCCAAGGGCTACAGACTGCAGTTTGCCTCGAAACCACCGACGTGCGAGAAAGTCCTTTTCTCACAGGCCAGTGGACAGGCGGGCGACATCCTTCACGACGAAATACTCTCCCTGTTGAGCAAAGGTGCTATACAGGAAGTAACCCCGGTCAGAACCTGAACGGTTTTTACTCCCGGTATTTTCTGGTGAAAAAGAAGGGGGGGGGGTGTGCGTCCCATTCTGGACCTACGCGCTCTCAACAGGTTCCTGAAGGTGTTCCGTTTCAAAATGTTGACGAATGCCGCCCTGACACGCATGGTGCGCGAGGGGGACTGGTTTACGTCAATAGACCTGAAGGATGCTTATTTCCACATTCCTATCTACCCGCCGCACAGGAAGTTCCTGCGCTTCGGGTTTCGGGGGAAGATATACGAATATCTGGTACTCCCGTTTGGAATGTCTCTGAGCCCTCGCGTGTTCGTGAAGTGCACTCAAGCGGCGTTCGCCCCTCTACGGCAGCGGGGGGTGAGAATGGCGAGCTACATAGACGATTTTCTTCTGAGTTCAAACTCAGCACGCCAGGCAACACTGCACACCGAAATGGTTATAAACCATATGGTGTCTCTGGGTTTCAATGTAAATTTCGCCAAGAGCGTAACCGTGCCGACGCAGTCAATAGACTTCATAGGCATGACGCTGGACTCGACCACGTCCACAGCACGCCTCTCCCGAGACAGAGTGGAGTCTATCCGGGCGTGTGTGGGGTCGTTCGGGACGGGACGCAGGGTTTCGTTTCGGCGGTGCCAAGTGATGGCGGGTCTTATGGCGTCTGCAGTAGCCGTGTTACGGTTAGGCAGGTTACATATGAGACCTTTTCAGAGGTGGATGCAGGCACTAGGGGTGCCAAATCGCCTCGGCCATCGTCTAGTCACAGTGACTGCAGACTGCGTTTTAGCCCTGAGACAGTGGGGAGACGAGCGCTTCCTGTCCGAGGGCGTGACCATGGGGACGGTGATTTCCAGGAAGGTGATCACCACGGATGCCAGTCTGTCCGGTTGGGGAGCCACCCACAACGGCATGTGTGCCAGGGGGGTGTGGGACAGCGATCTCAGGACTGCCCACATCAATTATCTGGAGCTGTTGGCGGTTTTTCTCGCCCTGCAGCACTTCGAGCCCTGTGTAAGGGGTTGCCATGTCCTGATCAGGACGGACAACACCACGACCATGTGCTATATCAACAAGCAGGGGGGTCTCCGATCTTTGAAACTGCACATGCTGGCACGCAAACTAATTTTATGGTGCGACAAGCACCTACTGTCCATCAGGGCGTCTCATGTTCCAGGCCTGCAGAACAGGGGCGCGGACCTGCTCTCCAGGGGGCGTTGCCATTATGCGGAGTGGTCCCTGCATCCAGCGGTGGCGGCGCAGATCTGGGAGAGGTTCGGCAGACCACAGGTGGACCTGTTTGCATCAGAGGAGGACAGGAAATGCCCTCTATTTTTCTCCATTCGCGGGACGGCGCCTCTGGGCCTGGACGCGTTAGCACACGACTGGCCCAGGGAACTGCTCTATGCGTTCCCTCCTTTGTCTCTCATCCCTCCAACTCTGCAGAGAGTGAGGCAGCAGCGCCTGTCCCTGATTCTGGTGGCTCCGGCGTGGGGCTGCTGGATGTCGGAAGTGATTCCGCTCCTATACGACCATCCATGGCGACTTCCACTGCGCAGGGATCTTCTGACGCAGGCGGGAGGGGAAATATTTCATCCTCGGCCGCAGAGCCTGGAACTATGGGCTTGGCCCGTGAGAGGATGAACCTGAGAACCGAGGGTCTTCCTCAGGGCGTTATTGATACCATTCAGAGTGCGAGAGCCCCCTCGACGAGGGAGGCTTATGACGTGCGATGGCGTCTTTTTGAGGAATGGTGTGGAAAGGAGCGTGCGCATGTGGAACCGTTTCAGGCCTCAGTGAGGGACATTTTGTCTTTCCTCCAGAGCTTGTATGACAAGGGTTTGAAACACAACACGGTTAAAGTATATTTGGCGGCCATTTCGGCCTGCCATGTTGGCTTTGGAGATGGAACAGTGGGCGAGCACCGGTTGGTGCGTCGCTTTATGAAGGGTGGGTTACGTCTTCACCCGGTGTCCAAGTCTGTGGTTCCTTCCTGGGACCTGGCGGTTGTGTTGGATTCCCTTTCTCGCCAGCCGTTTGAACCTCTGGAGAGAGTGTCTATGAAGTTGCTGTCCATCAAGACGGCCTTCCTGTTGGCGGTGGTGACTGCCAAGCGAGTCAGTGACCTCCATGCTCTCTCTCAGAGTGCGGAGTGCATGCGCTTTGATGACGATGGTATGAGAGTGGTTGTCAAGACTAACCCGGCGTTCGTACCTAAGAACCACCTTACCAGCCCTGTTCCGGTGGAGCTGAGGGCGTTCTGTCCGCCTCCGTTCGCCTCTGAGGAGGAAGAAAGGAGGCATAACCTTTGCCCGGTGCGAGCTCTCAGGATCTATGTGGACAGAACGAAAGGGACTAGGACTACTACTCAGTTGTTTGTCTCTTGGGACCCTAAGGCTCCTGGGAAACCTGTGTCAAAGATACGGCTCTCCCAGTGGATAGTGGAGGCCATTGAACAGGCGTACTCCACCAGGGGTCTAGTACCACCTGTGGGACTGAAGGCGCACTCTACTAGAGCGGTGTCGGCATCCTGGGCCCTTTGCAGAGGGGTTTCAATTCAGGATGTGTGCGCGGCGGCCAGTTGGGCGTCTTCGTCCACTTTTGCCAGGTTTTATAGGCTGGACGTGACTGCTGCGCCGATGGCACAAGCAGTCCTCAACGTGGCCTCTGCGTAGTGGGTCTTTGCCCCACTTGGTTTTGAGTGGAGGTACGGCTGCCCTTGCGGTGGCGTACGGTCCTATGAAAGATCTACGGGCAGGAGTCTTGGACTAAGTCCAGGCTTCGGGATTCAATAAGGGAGTTTATTATGTCTCCCAATGCGAGTCATTGAGCGCAGCAGATTCTAAAACTGTAGGTTACGAAGGTAACCCCTGTTTTATAACTGCAAGCGAGATGACTCGCCAACATCCCCTTCTTGATGCTTGAGAAGAATTCAGGCTGGGTTTGGAATGACGACACGTGGTTTGGGGCGCTTTTGTCCCTTAGGGCTGGGGGGGGCTTGGCGCCCACGTGTCAGACCCGAACCAATCAAGTTGGCCCGTGAGTTTATGATGTAATGCTTCTGTGATCACGCCAGGAGGCACAATCTCCCAATGCGAGTCATCTCGCTTGCAGTTATAAAACAGGGGTTACCTTCGTAACCTACAGGTATGTCAACATATGGAATGTTACAACAGGTCATTGCTCAGGTCGTAACATTCCATATGTTGACATACCCACCTGCCCCTCCTCTTCGAAGTCTCTTGACTGATACCTGTCCATCCAAACTGTAGACAGGCTTATACCCCCAAAGTTATTTGTGCTGTCATGCCCGACAGTTGGTGAAAAGTTGATTTCTCAGCAGCTCTGAAACCAGGCCCAGTCCTACAGGCCCTCATCAAACCACTGAGACACTGCCCCACTGACACCCTAAAATCTCCAAATATGGAACTGACCATAGGTTGATCTCATGTCATTAATGAGGTCTGGTCATATATGGAGAGTGTCTGCAGGGTGTGATGGGGTCAGATACATATGGTTATGTGTATTGATTGTCAGAACAGGTCTATACTGGTATATTGAACTAAAGGTAAACACAGGGGTACATGTGGGATTATGTAGGGTCTGCATCAATGCAAGTCTGAAAAGGTGGGTTTTGAGTGACTAATAGCCTATACACATGGAGGTCAGTCACTCATGGAGAATCACTCTGGGTGTAATCCATAACACACACAAACCCAATTGACATAACATAATGAAATGAAGCACATGCATTATGTTGTGTGGGTTTTTGGATTACACCATGATGAGTAACCTTCCCTGTAATTATATTAGAATGGTGTGTATAACAAGCAGTGAGGCTGACCATTCCGCAATGGGATGTATACAGATACTACCCTACCAACAACAACCCCCCCCCCCCACACACACACACACGTATATGAGGCTTCTTGACAGATTGCTGTTGTCACATGATGTCTAGGTGTGTGTGTGTGTGTGTGTGTGTGTGTGTGTGTGTGTGTGTGTGTGTGTGTGTGTGTGTGTGTGTGTGTGTGTGTGTGTGTGTGTGTGTGTGTGTGTGTGTGTGTGCGTGCGTGCGTGCGTGTGTGTGTGTGTTCACTGGCAACACGGTACTGAGTGTCTAGTCGATGATAAGACACTTAAATACTTCACACCAGTCCTATAGCAGCTGTGGTATGAACACAGGTGCCCCATTCACACAGCACAGTGAAAAAATAATGATAATTCAAACTTGTCTTCACTTGTGGTCTCTCTTCCAGTGATGTCAGTTGCTTGGTAACCTTTTATTTTTTTCCCTAGAAACCCAGGGACCCCTTCCAGAGCTCTGAGAGAATGGATGAGCTTTTTTTTTTATTTTTTTTTTTATTATTATTTTTATACAATAACTGCAGTCATAGGCTTGTCCATGTTGTGCTGTATTCACAGAGTGATGAGATAGTAGAGTCATAATCTGAGGTTTGTGACCATCCTCTCGGAAGGATGGTTTGATGATTGATTTGACATCTTTGGACCCTTTATAAAAGATTTAGCCTCCAGGTCCCTCGCAAAAATCCCAGCATTTTTTGCTAGAGGCCCAAAATCCAAAATGACTGCCCAGAAATGTGGTTTTTCCTTCATTTATCCTTCATAACTTGAAATTCATTGATTTTACGCCCCATAAATGTATTGAAAGTTAATACAAAGCTGGGCATTGCGGACAATTAGGTACCAAGTACATGTCTGTATCTCCTACGGTTCCGAGATACAGCATATAGGTACTTTCACAGAATGAGGAGAGCAAGACATTTGTAACATTTATTCTTAAGTCAATCAAATAGTGATACAGGCATGAAAATTGGTACACACACTCTTCAAACCCCACTATTTCTAAAAGTACAGCGTACCCTGCAAAATTACAAGATGGAAGCCCCCAAAATCCAAGATGTCCGTCCAAAAATGTGGTTTTTCATTCATAACTCGAAATACAAAGCTTTTAAGCCCCATAAATGTATTGAACGTTAATATAAAGCAAGTACATGTCTGTATGTACTACGGTTCTTGAGTTACAACATATTGGTAGTGATGAGGCACCACAAGGGTAACATTTTGGCATGTTTCACTCTTTTACTCAAATATCCCTTTACGACCATATCTACTATTTTCAGGAAACGGACCTACATGTGTCTGCTATCATAAACCACTTCAAGTTTTTCAATTGATGAAACGGTTCGGAAGTTATTAAACCAAATGTGAATGCTTTACCGGTGTTAAATTTGCTGCGTATATTTAGCTAGCATAAGCCATGCAGAAATGTCTGTCTGTGTGCATCACACTGACTCTGTGCTTCACAATAAGTGTATATGTGAAGCGGACACACCAAGTGTGGCATGTGTGATAGTGTAATGGTATAATGTGCTAATAGGTGTAATAGTGTAATATATGCAATAGTGTAATAGGGCTAATAGTGTAATATCTGTGCATTAGGGTAATAATGTAATGGTGTAATATATGCAATAGTGGTATAGTGTAATAGGTAATATGTGTAATAGTGTAATAGGATGATATGTGTAATAGGGTGATATGTGTAATATGTGTAATAGTGTCATAGTGTAACACGTGTAATAGTGTAATATGTAATAAGTGTAATAGGTTAATAAGTGTAATAGTGTAATATTTGTCCATTAGGGTAGTAGTGTAATAGTCCAATATATGCAATAGCAGTATAGTGTAATATGGTAGTATGTGTAATAGTGTCATAGTGTAACATGTGTAATAGTGTAATAGTGTAATATTTGTGCATTAGGGTAGTAGTGTAATAGTGTAATATATGCAATAGCAGTATAGTGTAATATGGTAGTATGTGTAATAGTGTCATAGTGTAACATGTGTAATAGTGTAATATGTAATAAGTGTAATAGGCTAATATGTGTAATAGAGTAATTGATCATTTGGGTAGTAGTGTAATAGTGTAATATATGCAATTGCAGTATAGTGTAATATGGTAGTATGTGTAATCGTGTCATAGTGTAACATGTGTAATATGTGTAATAAGTGATTTTTTTATTCTATTACACTTATTAGCCTATTATTAGCCTATTACACTATTACACATGTTACACTATGACACTATTACACATACTACCATATTACACTATACTGCTATTGCATATATTACACTATTACACTACTACCCTAATGCACAAATATTACACTATTACACTTATTAGCCTATTACACTTATTACATATTACACTATTACCCATGTTACACTATGACACTATTACACATACTACCATATTACACTATACTGCTATTGCATATATTGGACTATTACACTATTACACTACTACCCTAATGGACAAATATTACACTATTACACTTATTAGCCTATTACACTTATTACATATTACACTATTACACATGTTACACTATGACACTATTACACATATTACCCTATTACACGTATTACACATATCACCCTATTACACATATCATCCTATTACACTATTACACATATTACCTATTACACTATACCACTATTGCATATATTACACCATTACATTATTACCCTAATGCACGGATATTACACTATTATCCCTATTACACTATTGCATATATTACACTATTACACCTATTAGCACATTATACCATTACACTATCACACATGCCACACTTGGTGCGTCCGCTTCACATATACACTTATTGTGAAGCACAGAGTCAGTGTGATGCACACAGACAGACATTTCTGCATGGCTTATGCTAGCCAAATATACGCAGCAAATTTAACACTGGAAAAGCATTCACATTTGGTTTAATAACCTCCGAACCGTTTCATCAATTGAAAAACTTGAAGTGGTTTATGATAGCAGACACATGTAGGTCCGTTTCCTGAAAATAGTAGATATGGTCATAAAGGGATCTTTGAGTAAAAGAGTGAAACATGCCAAAATGTTACCCTTGTGGTGCCTCATCACTACCAATATGTTATAACTCAAGAACCGTAGTACATACAGACATGTACTTGGTATCAAAATGTCCGTAATGCCCAACTTTATATTAACGTTCAATACATTTATGGGGCTTAAAAGCTTTGTATTTCGAGTTATGAATGAAAAAACACATTTTTGGACGGACATCTTGGATTTTGGGGGCTTCCATCTTGTAATTTTGCAGGGTACGCTGTACTTTTAGAAATAGTGGGGTTTGAAGAGTGTGTGTACCAATTTTCATGCCTGTATCACTATTTGATTGACTTAAGAATAAATGTTACAAATGTCTTGCTCTCCTCATTCTGTGAAAGTACCTATATGCTGTATCTCGGGAACCGTAGGAGATACAGACATGTACTTGGTACCAAATTGTCCGCAATGCCCAACTTTGTATCGACTTTCAATACATTTATGGGGCGTAAAATCAATGCATTTCAAGTTATGAAGGATAAATGAAGGAAAAAACCACATTTCTGGGCAGACATTTTGGATTTTGGGCCTCTAGCAAAAAATGCTGGGATTTTTGCGAGGGACCTGGAGGCTAAATCTTTTATAAAGGGTCCAAAGATGTCAAATCAATCATCAAACCATCCTTCCGAGAGGATGGTCACAAAACCTCAGATTATGACTCTACTAAGTATTGGGCATTACTTATTATAATACTTATTCAATGATTCTTGGATCACAGCATTGTTTACCCCCTTACTCTTACTTGTTGTTGACCTTGGAATTTAAGCTTAATTTATACAGTTTGTTTTATTAGATTTTAGCCAGGTAAGGGAGTTTAAGTATCTTAGGGTCTTGTTCACAAGTGAGGGGAGGATGTAGAAGGAGATCAGACGGAGAATCAGAGCAGCAGGGGCGGTATTTCAGTCGTCATACCGCACTGTTGTGACGAAAAGAGTCGAGCCAGAAAGCAAGACTCTCTGTCTACCGAGCTATCTTCGTCCCCTCCCTCACCTATGGTCATGAAGTGTGGGTCAAGACCGAAAGAATAAGGTCAAAATTAGTTTTCTCCGGCGGGTGGCTGGCATCTCCGTTAGAGATAATGTGAGAAGTTCGGTCACGCGGAAAAGACACAGAGTAGAGCAGCTGCTCCTCCGCCTGGAAAGGAGCCAGCTTAGGTGGTTCGGGCATCTGGTTAGGATACCTCTCAAGCATCTCCCTAGGGATATTCAATGCATGTCCCACTGGGCCATGTAGACCAAGGACCAGATGGAGGGATTACATCGACTCTCTGGCCTTGGATCGTCTCGGGAACCCCCAGGAGGAGGTCGCTAGTGTTGCTTGGGACAGGGAAGTCTGGAGCTCTCTGGTGGAGCTGTTGCACCCGCTCCCCAACCTCGGATAAGCGGTTTAAGATGGCTCAATGGATCTATGGATAGATTAAAAAAGAGCCTCATGTGTTGTATATGAATTATAATTATACTGTAACTAGCCTACGGGCTGAAGACAAGGCTTTAGCTTCATTCATTGGTCTCGGAAGTGTCTTGGCTCAGAGCAGCTTGGACGAGCTCACTGCACTTTGATGTTGCTTTCATGCAATATAGTGCTACGGATCCCCTCACAGTGGCACTTTAGTCACAGTGGCCTGCACATGACTGCCAGACATCAGTGCAACATCACTGTGATTTCATGGAAGGCCACTGCAGTGGAGACCATCCCCTCCTCTCTGAGGCACGGGCTTCATGAGAGGAATACGCTCACACTACTAATCATTGAGTTATTTGATATGGGCATTAACATCAATTCATAGCCTTTAAATGAAATGGTTTTCAAATGCAATCATCTTAAGATAGCTTTTCTGCATAGTTGTTGCCTTTCTGTCCAGAATAGCGAGTAGTAATAGGTTCACAATGGTTGACTATATTAACATCTTCCCATGCACGTACAGTATATCAGTTGTGGCCTGTCATAGATTAATTTACAGTAGCCACAGGAAAGTGGCCAAACATCGTCTTGGAATTATATTAACTCATAGACCTACTTCAACAGGTACTTCACAGTATTTTAGTGTACCTGGCTGGCAAGAGGATAACCATGTCTAGTTGGAGGTATAGTGGACATATCCCAAATATCCATTCATCCTTAATTGGACATAACAGACCAATTTTTGATTGCTGAACTGCAATTGCTATTTGTCCTATTTATAGTTGAAAGACTAGTCTTTGTCACAACTATTCTCTCAGTCAATTCAATTCAGAGGGTTTTATTGGTATATCTCATACCACCTTCCCTCCTCTCAGTATAGCTTCAACATTGGCTCCCTTAAAGAGAGAGCATAGAGCATATAGGCCACTGTAGAATAGGTGTACTCTCATTCCTCATGTCTAATACCCCCGCCACCCATGCATCTTTCCCTTCCCTGCTGCTCTTTCCTACAGTATTCCCGCGTACAGACAGTAGTGCGCAGCCATACGTGACCCAATGAGCCTTAGCGGTGGCCGTCAGGCACGTGCTCCCAGCCTTCACCAGGCAGCCAGGCTCAGGCAGCTCTCATGCAGGTCAAATGGCATGGTGTCATATGACTGCTATCGTCGTACAATATCTGTGGCAGTGTGGCATCATGCTGGTTTGTGGTAAAAAATCAATTATCCTGCACAACACAGGGGCACTGTTCATATAGGGCAGGTAAAATGTTGGGAGAATACATTTTCACTGTGTGTCTGGGTCTGCATGTGTGTGTGCGTGCATGCGTGCGTGTGTGTGAAAGTGAGTGGTGGTTTCATTTGTCATAAAACAGGGAGAGTAGATTGGTATGTCAGCTTCCTTGAAATGCACATGAAACAGCCTGGGTGGCACTACCGGACATCTCGCCAGTTTACCATCGTGTCGCAGCGAAAATTCTTCATCAATGTCTTATGCTAAGATGCTGTCTTCATCAGTGTAGTATTTCAAACTCAAATACAGTATGTAATACAGTAGTGAATTTCCAAAGTGAAGTAGAAGTTGTTTCTTAAAGGTAGGGGAAGTGATTTCACTTTTGTCAGATATCACCCAAAAAAAAAATCTGTTAAAATGCTCTATTATAAGGTGTGCAGACCTCTATTATAAGGTGTGCATATGGAGTTTCCCCCTCCCCCACGTTAGCAGAGGCGCTAATAAAAGTTCCCCAGGTGGAGGGTGAATTCTCCTCCAATCAGGATCGAGCAGCAGGTTCACATAGTGTAGCTACTCTTGGGCGCCCCTAGTGCACCAGGCTGGTACTACACGATGAATTTCAAATCACTTACCCTACCTTTAACCCTGTATTATAGTTTAATTTTTCCTTACTTATCCTATTGCAACATAATATGGGCTAGCACGTATTCATCAAATCTCCAAAAATGGGTTTACTTCAAAAAAGATTTGTTAGACTGGCTACCTACTCAGATCGACTCGAACCGTCTGCTCCTCTCTTCAAGAAACTTAACATTATGTCTGTCTCCCAGGTAAATTCCCTTCAGATATGTATATTTGTGTACAAATGCATCTACGAATATCATAACATTCCTAAGGGCTTCAAATGTTTTTTTTCTTCCAATTCTGATATTCATTCTTATGCTACTCGGCAATCAAAAGACTTGCATATACCTTATGGCCGCACTTAACTTAGACAGTTTTCAGTAAGACATAGAGGGTCTATTCTCTGGAACATTGTTGATTCTAGGCTTAAAGCATCTCCATCTCTGCAAACTTTTAAAGCAGCCTACAAAAAATGCTCTTGCAATAAAATAATTATTAGTTATTGTTTTGCTCATAGTATGGTCTGTTAACAGGCCAATTATCCCTGCAATGATATGTACCGTTTGTATACTTGACTGTTTACTTGTATTTTATTGTTGGATGTATTTCTGACATTCATCTTGATATATGAAAATGTATTCTTAAATTTAATCCATTTTAGGGGAAGTTCTTGAAAAGCCTCTTGGCTTCCATCTTCTCCTGCACATTATTTTCAAATCTTGTATCTTGTTTTATTTTTTTATATGTGCTAATAAATAAACACTAAACACTAAACACAACGTGATCCAATTATATTGTGCAATTAAATGGCCAGCTAGATGAATCTAAAACATGAGTATGTGAATACCAATGACCAACATAGTTCTACCATTAAAAGGGACATTTCACTGTTTTTGCAAAAGAATATTTGTTAATGACATTTAAGAAGATTTGAAACATTTTCCTGGTGGTAACATTTCCCTGTGTGTAATATGTGGTTTTAGATATTTTAGACTTTATAGTGAGCCCAGTGTTTCTGATGTCATGGACAGTACTTCCTGGACTACAGTTCCCGGGTCCTACTAATTGCCCAAAAGTACCCAAAACAACCCAAAACTACCCAAAAGTACCCAGAAGCATACCCAAAAGTACCCAAAAGCATACCCAAAAGTACCCAAAAGCATACCCAAAAGTACCCAGAAGCATACCAAGAACTACCCAAAAGTACCCCAAACTACCCAAAAGTACCCAAAACCATACCCAAAAGTACCCAAAAGTACCCAAAAGTACCCAAAAGCATACCCAAAAGTACCCCAAACTACCCTAAAGTAACCAGAAGCATACCCAAAAGTACCCAAAAGCATACCCAAAAGTACCCAAAAGCATACCCAAAAGTACCCAAAAGTACCCAATACCCCAAACTACCCAAAACTACCCCAAACTACCCTTGGAGTCAAGGAAAAAATAAAATTGGTTCAGGAAATAAGCAATAAGTGGCACAGTTTTGCCAGTAATGTGAGATGCAAGTTATTTTAGGTTTTACATAAAGCCACTGCACTATGGGCAGGCAGTCCATAATAGAGTGCCTGCTTTCCTATTGAACTATATACTGGTGCACCGGATTATAAGGCGCACCTTTTAAAACTGATTTCATATATAAGGCGCACTGGATTATAAGGCGCAGTGAATAGAGCCTACTACAGTTAACATAGAATAGAAGCTACTGCAGTCAACCAATCCATATATAAGGCGCACTGGATTATAAGGCTCACTGTGGATTTTTGAGAAATTTAAAGGCTTTTAAGTGCGCCTTATAGTCCGGAAAATAGCTGTAAGTCCTTTGTGCTGTGTAGATTGGCTGTTCTGGCTCTGTGTAGCAAGATTAAAAAAAAAAAAACAATAATTAATATAGTTTACAATCCTAATACATAATCTACACAACTCACTGTTTTCCTGAACCAGAGCACTTGTGAGACTCGGTAGCCTGCTGATTTGTTGTAGATCTACTTTGTGGTATTGTAGGCTACATCATGTTATCTGCAGCATGACACATGCGGGGAAAAAAGGCTTGAACTTTATTAACGAAATGATTAATATCTAAGGGCAGAGCCTGGCCATGTAAAACAGCTGTTTATGTATGATATCACTTGAATATCTTCAGCAGCTATCATGCATGATGATACAGATACTGTAAATATAGGACCTGTAGTTGCCCTGTGACTTTCATGTACAAACGTGATGGGAGTCTGTACATGGGGCGGCAGTGGATCAGGGGTAGAGTCACTGGATGGTAACCGCAAGTTTGCCGGTTTGATCCCAGGCTCCCGCAGAGTTACTGTCGAAGTGTCCTTGAGCAAGACACTGAACCCCTAATTGCTCCTGATGTGCTAGTAGGTACCTTGCATGGTTTCCACTGCCATCAGTGTATGAACGGGTGAATGTGATGCACACTCTATGTAAAGCGCCTTGGATAAAGGCGCTATATAAATGCACCATTTACCTTTTACAGGGACTTGAAGGACAAACCTGGCAAATGACATTCAGACAGTACTAAACAAGGTGACAACTACAGGTATGTTGTTTTGGGTACTTTTGGGTATGCTTTTGGGTAGTTTTTGGTACTTTTGGGTATGCTTTTGGGTAGTTTGGGGTATGCTTTGTGGTATGTTTTTGGGTGCTTTTGCGTGCTTTTGGGTACTTTTGGGTAGTTTGGGGTTGTTTTGGGTACTTTCGGGCAATTAGTAGGACCCCAGTTCCCAAGCAAGTGGGGGCTTTAGCCCCCTCTGGTGGAGGCTTAGCCGCCCCTAAGCCCTCCCTCCAAACAAGCCCAGGTTTAGCCCCCCTAAGCCCTCCCTCCAAACAAGCCCAGGCTTAGCCCCCCCTATAAGCCCTCCCTCCAAACAAGCCCAATTGACTGAGTTCTATGTAAATGAATATGCCATGATGAACATATATATATATATATATATATATATATATATATATATATATATATATATATATATATATATATATATATATATATATATATATATATATATATATATATATATATATATATATATATATATATATATATATATATATATAGCTCTGGTCCAGAGCTCCACTGCTTCTGAGTCTGACCTGCATTGGAGCTCTGTTGGTCTCCGTGCATTCGGCCATTACTGCACCCGACCAGCCTCTCTTCTCTAGTGGATATATAAAGAACGTTTTACCTACTCACCAAAATAAACACGTCTTGTGTCATTAGAAAGCCTACTTACCTTAGTGGAAACACTCTTAGCCCCCCACCACACAGATAAAATGGACTTTTTGGCCAGAACGCGATCGTTTTTCACCGGAAAAACAACCAGGATTTGCGCCCTCTACCGATATTGCCAATAGAAAAGTTCCATAGGAAATATTTTCCCTTCATTGAAAAACGATCGCGTTCTGGGCAAAAAGTCCATTTTATCTGTGTGGTGGGGGGCTAAGAGTGCGACCACTAAGGTAAGTAGGCTTTCTAATGACACAAGACGTGTTTATTTTGGTGAGAAGGTAAAACGTTCTTTATATATCCACTAGAGAAGAGAGGCTGGTCGGGTGCAGTAATGGCCGAATGCACGGAGACCAACAGAGCTCCAATGCAAGTCAGACTCAGAAGCAGTGGAGCTCTGGACCAGAGCTATATATATATATATATATATATATATATATATATATATATATATATATATATATATATATATATATATATATATATATATATATATATATATATATATATATATATATATATAGAGAGAGAGAGAGAGAGAGAGAGAGAGAGAGCCAGCGAAATCCAAAAGCGACCTCGCCCGCGGGCGCCCGGTTTCAAAAGCGGGCGCCCGCTTTCACAAAAACGGGCGCCCGGTTTCACAAAAACCGGCGCCCGTTTCACAAAAACGGGCGCCCGTTTTCAAAAGCGGGCGCCCGTTTTCAAAAGCGGGCGCCCGTTTTCACAAACTAGGCTATGCCTAAACCTAACTCTAACCCTAAACTTAACCTCAGTAAACCTATGCCTAAACCTAACCTAACCCTAACCATAACCTTTTGAAAAGGGCGCCCGTTTGTGAAAACGGGCGCCCGCTTTTGAAAACGGGCGCCCGCGGGCGAGGTCGCTTTTGGATTTCGCCCCTGCTGTATATATATTGCAAAAACGGTGAAATTTCCCTTTACTAATTAATTACAAAATGATGCTAGCTCTAAACAACTCTTTTCTCTCCCTCCCCCCCCCCCCCCTCTCTCTCTCTCTCTCTCTCTCTCTCTCACTCTCTCTGTCTCTCTCAATTCAATGCAATAATTTAAATTAAGGTGTAGTAAAAAAGAATGCACTAAACCGCAGTGAGTTGGAAAACTGTCAAGTTCTCCGGATACGGTTACATCCATGTGTTATAAATGCATCATGTTTAAAGGAAGATGCAATCAGTCTTTCATGCCAACTGGGAACAACATAAGCACTCTGACTGGATATACTACAGTACTTTTGTCTCCGAAGAGCTATTTACTGTATTATTGTACCTATAGCCCTCCTTTCTCTTTGCTGCTGAAGTCTTAAGTTGTCAGGGCTAATATATCTCACAGTGTCACATTATATCTTTGAAGCAGGACGTCACATGATCCAAAGCCAGGAAGAATATACATCAACGTTTATTTCTAACTTAGATCGTCTGATCCTATAGTGAAAAAGATTACTCTTTATTTTCCCAGCTGTGGCAAGTAATATATCAATTGTGCAATTTACTCTACTACTTTTTGTGAAGCCTATTGTCTATATCAGTGGTCAGAGAGCAAACTTCTGGACATGAAGTGCCATGCTTTCATTTTCTTGATAGTCAGCAGTGTTGTGACATGTGCACTATGTAACTTAATATATTACGTAATATATTACCACAATGCAGTAACTTGTAATATAAATACATTGCTTAAAGGGGTATTACACTTTCAAAAAAACTTTTGGTCAATTTATGGTCTACTCAGCCTCATGTGAACACACCAGACAGTTTATAAGTTACTCCTTTCAGTATTTAGATATTTGATGTTCATTTTACTGCCTCCAGCTCCTTCCCATAGAAACCCATTATAACTTAAAACTCCATTTTAACCATGACAGATTATTCGAAAACAACCAATTTTTTTTCTGGTGACTGATATTGTCCTCGGAATACGTGAGAGGGCCGTGGAATTTCATTTACAGTTTTTATTGATTTTTAAAATATTGTTTTATTCATTTGGGTAGGCCTTCCCAAATATGGAGGCGGCTACATTTTCCAAAACAATATTTAAAAAATAAATAAAAACTGTAAATGAAATTCCACGGTCCTCTCACGTATTCCGAGGACAATATGAGTCACCAGAAAAAAGATTGGTTGTTTTCGAATAATCTGTCATGGTTAAAATGGAGTTTTAAGTTATAATGGGTTTCTATGGGAAGGAGCTGGAGGCGCTAAAATAAACATCAAATATCTAAATACTGAAAGGAGTAACTTATAAACTGTCTGGTGTGTTCACATGAGACTGAGTAGACGATAAAATGACCAAAAGTTTTTTTGAAAATGTAACACCCCTTTAACAAAATATCAAATATATTTTATAATATAATATATTTTTCTTTCTGCATTACTGCACTACTTTCTGTCAATCTGTCTCGTTGCAAGTGTTCTTGTGAAATTAGCTTGACAACTGCAGAAGTGAAATTGTTACTTATTTTATATGATTTGTCATCAAATTATTTACTGGCTTCCATGAATTCAAGCAATACGTTTTACTCCTGCGTTAACTGTCCACAGCTGAGTAGGATGAGGCAGGTGGATTTGGCCAGATAGCCAAGTGGGCTTGCTTTATTGCAGGTATGCCACTGGCCTAGGAAATATTTGACTAATAATAGTGATACTAAATATTTAATTATATATTTAGTGAAATGTTTTTTTAAAGTAATATGTAATAGTCATATTAATACATCACATTTGCTCAGACAGTAATATGTAATATGAATATATTAGGCTACTTATAACAAAGTAATATTACTATAATACTGATAGTCACTGTGCCATGTCAACATTAGGTTGAATTCTGAGAATTCTGCATGTTTTGAAAGTTTACAATGATCAATAGAAAGATATGCATCATAATATCAACTATTGAAATTCATAACTATAATGACAATTCTAGTTGTTTTTTTAAGCTTTCAAAGAAACTGGGAACAACATAAGCGCTCTGATTGGCTAAATGGAAAATAGAGACAAAGGCACCACCCACACATACAGTGCAGAGCTATTACTCTATGGTGCAGAGGGCAGACCCGCCCCGCCCCCTTCAGTCAGAAGCCACAGGCTCAATGAAAGGTGCGCGATCTCAACAAGAGCGACAAGTACATTTGAATAAATTGCTGCACACGTCCTAAAGAAAACGTTCTATGCTGCATATGGTTAACAAGAAATCCAAGTGCAACACTGAATCAAGTAAGACCACGGAGATATTGTAGGCCTATAAGCTTGTTTTGAAAGCTAAAATATCTGCAGCACTCTATGGAGCTCTCTCTCTCTTTCTCTCTTTCTCTCTCTCTCTCTCTCTCTCTCTCACACACACACACACACACACACACACACACACACACACACACACACACACACACACACACACACACACACACACACACACACACACACACACACACACACCGTTTTCATAATGTTTAGTTTTCATATAGCTCTGGTCCAGAGCTCCACTGCTCCTGAGTCTGACCTGCATTGGAGCTCTGTTGGTCTCCGTGCATTCGGCCATTACTCCACCCGACCAGCCTCTCTTCTCTAGTGGATATATAAAGAACGTTTTACCTACTCACCAAAATAAATACGTCTTGTGTCATTAGAAAGCCTACTTACCTTAGTGGTCGCACTCTGAACCCCCCACCACACGGATAAATTGGACTTTTTGGCCAGAACGCGATCGTTTTTCACCGGAAAAACAACCAGGATTTGCGCCCTCTACCGATATTGCCAATAGAAAAGTTCCATAGGAAATATTTTTCCTTCAGTGAAAAACGATCGCGTTCTGGCCAAAAAGTCCATTTTATCCGTGTGGTGGGGGGCTAAGAGTGCTACCACTAAGGTAAGTAGGCTTTCTAATGACACAAGACGTGTTTATTTTGGTGAGTAGGTAAAACGTTCTTTATATATCCACTAGAGAAGAGAGGCTGGTCGGGTGCAGTAATGGCCGATTGAACGGAGACCAGCAGAGCTCCAATGCAAATCAGACTCAGAAGCAGTGGAGCTCTGGACCAGAGCGTTTTCATAATGTTTAGTTTTCATAAAGTTTCCTCAACCTGGCGAGAAGTGAGAGAGCAAGAAAGACTAATTTGACTTCAGTGCTAGCATCAGTGCATCAGTGCTAGCATTGTTGACATTTGTCAACAATGCATTCCATAATTGCAGAAGAGCGTGGCATGGGCCCTGTTATTGAACATCAAGTCTGCACTTATAGGTTATTAAGTGCTCAGTTTCTTCTTTATAGGTTCAAATTGCACTTTGTATTGTTCCATAACCTGATTACTACTAATGCAAATTCATAGAAGTCAGTTGATTGATGTTTATTTTTAAAATTAGCCTAGTATATTATTATTGTGTTGTCTTTCTGATTACTCCATGTTTTAATCATTTTACTTTAATCTCTCTGTCTTTACCTTCAAATAGGTGGAAGAAGTCAATCAGAATGAATGTATCTGACGATGCTCCATGATTATGCCAGAGAGAGGGTATACCAATTTCTCCAGCAAGGGCCAGGTGGGTTTACTTTGCTCTCTCTCAATTTGAGTGTTTTATTTCAGGGCAAATGTGGACAAATAAAAGAGGTTATCTAGCTGGCATTTTGCTTTTTTACATGATATATCATGTACAAAATGCAAAATACCCACCCATACATGCCTCAATAATGTAATCAGCTCCATTGGATTCCTTGCCCCCATAAATTTAACCACTGTCATCTTGATTTTAGGTCATTTAGGAGGTGAGATATTGAGAAATTAATTTTTGAAAGGGGCATTTTTAGTTTAAAGATCCAAGATGGCAGCAATAGCGCCCTTGAAAAAGAAGGCATAATTTTCTGATTTCTCAGGCTATATAAGGTTTCCAAAAATATATAGTTTTAAAAATCTCTGTCTTCATCCTGCAAAATTACATAAGGAACTGGGCTATTTGAAGAAATTGTGAAATCTACACAAGCAAAAATGGGCATCATGCTATATGGGGGGAGTTGTGTGGTGACGTGGAATGCTTGTATTACTGGCTCTTTTTCCATCAAGACTGTTGTCACTGAACCCATAGGAAGTCAGGCCCTCTGAATATACAGAGCAGTTCTCCATCTTTCTAGTAGATCTAATCTGATGAAGCCCTTACTCATCCTGAATGTCAGCCAGGCAGAACTCATGACATAGCACATCACTGTCCACTATTAGAAGCAATCATCAAGGACCTTGCGTCTGGGTTTGAATCTGCATTACTAGTGTGCATACTAGGCACTGTAGAGACAGACAGACACTATTTTAGTAACACAGCGCTGGTGGGGGCTTGCCGAGAAGGATTCCAAAAACAAACAAGTTTGGCAATGTGTGAGTGAATGTGGCCCTTCTTGCCAGCAATCTGAAGCTGCACTTGTAGTGTAGTAATGTATGTACTCAGCGGTAGGCAGAAGGCATGGCTTTCCATTGGCACTGCCTTGCTCTTATCCAGTAGACGCGCTGTAGGACTTTCTCAAGCTCATCCAGCTCGATCATCCCACTTTTACTATTTTGAAAAACTTTGAAAAATCTATTAACACGTTGTGAGCTTGTAGACTGGCCATTTGAACTACTGAAAAATGTTTGTTTTCTAAAATAGTTTAAAAAGGCAAAGAAGTTAAGGGATAAGGGGGGTTTAGCCGTAACGAAAATGGAGCCCATAATCTTTTTCCCTATTTTTTCCTTGCTTCTACAATTATAATTGTAGTTAAACTATAAGTACCTGGTGCTTTTAGAGAGTGGCGACTGTATATTTTCAAAGCACTGTATCTCAAAAGCTCCAAGCGCTGTCCATGATGATGGTAATGCTGTAATGCTGGTGCTGGCACACCTAATGTCAGAAGACTTATTCCTCTAATCACCCCTTTCGTTCACAATACAAAATGAAAGGATATGGGACGCAAAAACATACAAATAAATTCACCAAACACATTCCTAGCCCGTTACAAATGAATAACAGTAACATATTGTTCATATGAGACATATGACAATAATGCACACAGTTGCACCCCAAGGCATGCCCTCTGCCACAAACGGACTGGTATGGGATACTACACTATTTTGTGTATCTCTTTGATTTACCCCATTTTATATTAATGTAATATTGTTATGTTGTTATTCACCGGTAAACAGTGTAACCTCCATACAGCACCCAGCGGTTGGGTACAATCACAAACTCCTTCTGCGTCCGAGTAGCAGTGATGCAAGTGGCTGGTAACTGCCGTCCTTGAGGGCAACTCAATGATAACTGTTCTTTTGCCATTCCCGTAAAACCTCTCCCCTCCCAAATGGTTCAGAGAATTGGGCCTATTTGACCCAAGGCTACTTTAGGCTATACTGCGTCAGCCAGTGCCAATGGTCAAACATTGAGGATTTTACCCTTGAGATATTAATTGGTTGTTAATTGTACATTTTGGTGGCAATCCTGCTTCTCCAACCACATACTCCCAACATCCCTGCAGTTATTAGTACCATATATTTCCTTGTCATTCCCTGTATTGACCACACAGACAAAAAGGTAAAGACATTTTCATCTGTGTTGGTGATGTTTTACAAGAGGGACATCTCATGAATGATTGTATGATCAGGCTTGTGATTTCACTTAACAAATGTCAAATCAGACTTCATTTGCTAAAAAATATTCATCAATTCTAGAGTATATCAGTCACAGGCTGTCATGATTCTGTGTGCCTCATTGTCTCTGTCTGTCTTATTCTATCTCTACCTTTGTCTTTACTTCTATGTGTGCACGCCTCTCCCATTCTGTGTGTGCGTTTATGCGCATGCGTGTGTTAGAACAACTCCACATTACCACCTCATTATTTCAATAAGATCTCCCATCGCATCATGTTGACAGATCATCTGCCTCCAAAAAGTCGATATTGGCGCCTTTAATCAGGCTGCCCCCTTCCCCCTCCCCCTCCTCCTCCCCGCCTCCCTAGTCTCCTGTGCAGTATTTAAATTCCTCATTTACTCTGTAGCAGGCGGGACGCCCCTGTCCCCCCATTGTTCTGTCTGAAGAACAAGTGGGGAGCTGATCGCGTTAAGTGCGGCCGTGATTGATGGTCGCTGATGAAACCTAATATCCTCGCCCCATGCCATCGTTTAGTGGAAACATGATTAGAGGAAAAGCCTCCAACGCTGACTGGTAAAAGATGGAAATGTTGTAGTTAATGTTTTTTTCTTCCTCTTTTCCTCTCTCTTTTTTGCCAGTTTTTTTGTTCTTGCTGTAAATTGAAGGAGTTTTGGCAGTGGTGCAGTAATTCCACCTGGGGGGGTTCAGGGATATTAACAGCTGAGTGATGGCTGTGTGTGTGTGTGTGTGTGTGTGTGTGTGTGTGTGTGTGTGTGTGTGTGTGTGTGTGTGCGTGTGTGCGTGTGTGTGCGCGTGCGTGCATGTGCGCACACATGCATGCGCGGGTCTTGTGTGTTTGAATGAATGCAAGCTTGCATGTGTGTTACACGTGCGCATGCATGTTTTAAGGTCATTCCGAACAATTTACACATTTAAGGAGCATGATGGAGTGACAGTCAGCAGCCTGACCCATCCGTCTCCATTAGGACATTAGTACATTTACTCCTCCTGTCTTTTGTCTCTATGTATCGTTTTTACTCACAATGAGGCCAACACAGAAAATGTGCCCTTTTTCCCATTTAGTATGCCTACTTAAAGAGCTACTTTGATGCACAAAGTTATAGCTCCGGGCAAATGGCACATGATTCATGCACGTCATTGTACTAATGATCACGCGTCATAATGATGCCGCTATGGCGGCTCGGCTGGTAGCTGGACAGGTGGGTATGAATCAGTACTATGAAGGCCACACAGTTAGGAAAGGGTTTGGGGAGATGACATAGTGACCTCTTGTGGCAGATCATGAGCAGTATGACTGGTTGATGACCAGTCTGGGACTCCATGAGGAATCATCTTGTCCTGCCCTGTGACAAGAACATCCGCTAGACTAGAGCTGTCCTTTCAGCTGAATAAAGGCTGCATCAAACCCGTCACTTTCTTTTGCTTTGGGGAAGCCCTGAAGAAAAGTTTGTATTACAGTACAGTATGCTGCAGACTTTACAAGGACTAATAACTTTCCTGTAAATATTAGATTTATCTCATCAGTATTTCACTGGAGATGAGGGCCACTCCCGTCGCACGTCAAATTTGTGGAATACATGTGCTAATAAATGCCATGCTAAAAATAATGCTTCCTAAGGTTAATATGAGCATCGAAGCGATGATGATTAATCATGTTTATTAGACAATAAAATGTAAACCGTATATAATACAGTGACATAGCATCCAGAAGGAACACCAACGAAAGACCTCATAGTCTTGTTTCCAGTCGGGTCACAGCATTCCATACATTATTATTTCAATATTTTTGTATTCGTATGACAGCAATAACTTGAGACTGGAGATTTCCCTGTTCAATGAAGGATTATCAAAATTATTTAAGACATATTTAAGACCTGCACGTGCCCATGGCCAAAGGCCTACTTGAGAAAGATGCAACTTGTGCCCAGATGGAGACATCTGAATCTGTCTTCCTGTATCTGAATAGTGCAGTGAAAAGCGGACTGGTTAAGTAATCAATTGGCAGGTGTGGCTTTGCCACAGCAATCAATTGGCTGAGGCAGAGGCTGAGTCTGACCAGAGCCTTTTGTGATGTTTCTGAACAACGGTGTGTCCCACAGACTGGAGATTCCCTGCAGGGGTATAGAACGTAGGGCAAGCGCTTCTCGAGTTATGTGCAGTACAACCATACACATGCATATACTGTAAGTCTTATTAGCCAGGTAAATGGTGAGGTAATCTGATTAACCGTGAATTGTCTTTTTGAGCAGGAAGCTAGTGTGTGGAGGTGTCTATAATAGACAGTATATGTGCTGGTTTTGATGCACATTAGATATAGTTAGGACTAATTAGGGCAGCAACTAACGATTATTGTCATAATCGATTCATCGGCCGATTTAACCAATTCAGCAATTAATCGGATTATGACTGTTATTTAGCTATCACCTTAAAGGGGAATTCTGCCCATCTTCTATTTTTTCTGAGAGTGTACAAATGAAACCAAACCATGGGTGGGATTTGTGACACTTAACACTGTAAAAACTATGGTGGGAAGTGGGAAAACGGTAAAAACTTCAGAGGTTAGTTGACGAGCCGATTAATCGATTACTAAAATAGTTGACAACTAATTGAATAATCGATTATTACGATTAATCAATTAATCGCTGCAGCCGTAGGACTCAGGCAAACTGTGTACACAGCACTAACGTGTGTGTGTGTGGGCACGGAGTGCACACACACACACACACACACACACACACACACACACACACACACACACACACACACACACACACACACACACACACACACACACACACACACACACACACACCAATACACACAGACCAATACACTAAAATGCGTGTATCCATAACCTATGTTGTCTCATCCACTTGTGCTCGTCTCTTGTCCCCCTTTCCCTGTCTGTGCGTTCAGACTCTGCGTGGCTAAATTAACAGTTGATTCTAGAACACTTGTTCGTATTCTAATACTCCCCCCACCGCCCTCCCTCCCGCCCGCCCCCCTCCCCTTCTGCCCCGCTTCCATTGGCTGCGGTTGGCGGCGAGCCCGGCCCACCTGCTCCGTCGTGCGCTCCTTAATGCGACTGGCCGAGGATGATGGATCACCGCCTGTCACTTCGCGCTTCTCATCCAATCAACAACCAACCAAGGAAATTGATTGTTCTAATTTGCTCTCATTATTATTATGATATTAAGCACAATATAC
Source organism: Benthosema pterotum (assembly GCA_039105355.1). Lineage (NCBI taxonomy): Eukaryota > Metazoa > Chordata > Actinopteri > Myctophiformes > Myctophidae > Benthosema > Benthosema pterotum. The sequence continues at coordinate 12,695,382 of CM076973.1, read as the reverse complement.
AGACACAGCTCACTGTCAGATCTGGCCAGAGCCGTCATTATTTACCAGGGGGCGCCGGAGAATACAGCGGGGGTTTCGTTGCTCTCTCTCGCGCACACATGCGTGCGTGTGCCGTGCCCGCGAGATGTAAAGGAAAGCGGTGGTGCGCCTCTTGCTTCTTTAGATTCTTAATAAGATTTAGCCATACAGGTCCCCACCCTCATTATGTTCAATTCATTGCACCTGGAAAGGGAAGAACGGGATATGATTAAATCAGCCGTCACAGATGCGGGCAAAAAGGTGGGATAAGTCCAACACACTGTCCCCAGTAATTCTGAGTTATATGTGGAGACGGTAATGATTGAGGAGGGCTAGGTTGATTGTAGGATAATGCACTTGTTTATGACGTCACCTCATGAGTGCCTATGATGTGTTCCAGCATCCAGGGCCATCCTCAGTCTTCTGGTTCTGTCTGCATCTGCTCCATCAAGGATCCTGTTGTGTGCGTCCTGCTTGTGGCCCCTATGCTTTCAAAGTCCAGTTTGTGACAAGGTATGTAGTGCTAAAACAACATGATAATTAGGCCTGTTGTACAAGCAAGATGAATGTGCCTTTCGAAAAAGATTTCCTACGATATCTGGGCCAGATTACAAACAATACAATGCACGGTAGATAAGAAATGCAAGTAAACTGAATGTAAAATGCACTAAAAGATAACAAACATACAGAGATATACAACCCCTTCCACAGCACACCAACCCCAATTCCTTTTGCCCCTATGCCACCAAAATGTGGAATGCCCTACCAACAGTCATTAAGACATGTGAATCTCTTGACTCTATATATTTTTGTTTTTGAATATTGCATATTACTAATTACTAATGGAAACTAGTCATAGTGCTTTCTTGGGTTTCTCCATTTGGCATTCTTTTATTATGGAACTGTAGCTTTGTGCTTTTTGTTGTTGGTAAAGTAATCAATCAATCAAGCATTTCATCAATGAAATGTATGGTGATCTAAAAACTCACTCACAAATTTTGTTCATTAGTAATTTAGCAGTAAGCACACAACCATGTTTATCAACATGGCTTCCAATAGTAAGGAATATGTTTCAGATGACAATATTCCTCTCATTCTAGATCAGGTTATGGTGTGGGACAGATTTCAGTAGTTCCAGAATACAGCCTGCAATGTATGAACGCATTCAACGTGAATTGACCATGACACCCCAGATTTGACTGACGTGTTACATAGATTTTAATTCTGGAACAATTATAAGCGACTACATCTAAGTAATCTATAACGTTGTTTATAGTTTTATTAGGAACCGAAATGTCTTCTCCCACGCTCCCGCAATACATTCACAAGGCTGGTTTGAGATCGTACAAATTAGCCCCTGAAAGACCATTCCCTACCAGAGAAATCTGCTGATCCTGATGCTAATATCATTACAGCAGCAGTCAGACCCCTCCAGCTGTGTACCACCACTCCAATGTTCCCTGGACCAAGCCGTATCCCCTAGTCATGCTGTTGTTATCAGCCCAGAGTATATTGGATAGTGCTTTACATTAACACGCTAGTGTGTCTAACAAACCGGCTCGCGCTCCTATAATTGGATTACAAGAGTGGCACATTCCCATTGGTGAGATTTAGGAAGGGGACCAGGCACGGGGCCCGCTCCCTCTAGCACCGGTGAGCGCTCTGATTCGCCGCCGCTCTCCCTCCCCTTCCCCTAACAACCTGCGCATGCCAGATGCTTGATTGGTGGGCTGGTGGCGCTGGGCGCGGCTGCTCATTGGTCCATGACAGTGTAATGAGAGGGCGTGCCAAGTGTGTACTGTCAGGGTTTTTTAAAAAGTGTCGTCTCTGATCTAGAAGTGATTAATGAGGCTATCTGTTTATTCAGCGGGCTGAAGTACAGACGCGCCGAGGTGCAGGGCTTAATAAAGCTTGATTTAAAACGGCTTATGTTGCTTCTTGCCAACAGTTTGACGTTGCTTGGGAAGGAGAGAGAGAGCGGGTACAGTAGGAGAGGAGCTGTTGGCGCCGGAGTGTTCGTCATGGTGCTCATTTAGCCTGTCACTTCAAATAGTTTACAAAAGGAGGATAAACGATGGGGATAGCTAAGGACATCTAGCATGTCGAGTTCTGAGGGTCGGGGAGGGAGGGGGGTCTGATTCTTTAGTCTGAAAGTGTAAAAAATGTCCCTGAAGAGTGTTGTTGTTGTTTGTTGTTGTTTTTAATTTACTGAGCAGAGGGCATTGTGGATTGCGAATTCCCATGGTGGTAAAACAAACAGCACAGGCCAGCTGCATTACAGCATCGCTCAGCATTAGCATTTCAGAGCCTGCTTTCCTTTTGTGTGTGTGTGTGTGTGTGTGTGTGTGTGTGTGTGTGTGTGTGTGTGTGTGTGTGTGTGTGTGTGTGTGTGTGTGTGTGTGTGTGTGTGTGTGTGTGTGTGTGTGTGTGTGTGTGTCGTGCGTGTGAGATCAAGGGAAAGTGACCAAGACGGCAAAAAAGCTTAGAGAAAGACGGCTAGAGAGAGCACCTATTGACCTTCCACAGTCTGACCTCTGACCAGCGATTTCCACAGTAAATCTTCTCTTGATGGTCCATTTTATGTCTTCCTTAACCAAGTGCCTTCGACCTCCACCCCCATTAAAGTCCTCTCAGTATTAACTCTTATCTGCTAACTCTGAGGATTGTATAGAATAGGGGTTTCCAACAGGTGGTCCGGGGACCACCAGTGGTCCCTGAGAGGATTCCAGGTGGCCCCCAGAATGATGGAGAGTTGGATAACCAGAAGTAACTCTTTGAGACAAGAGTTAAAATATTCACCGTCTGAATTAACCCAAGTCAACACAACTAGAGAATGTAGAAGATTAATGGGATCTGTATGTTTGACTGTTTTGTTTCCCAAATCCAGCTTGGAATTGTGGCCAATAGCAAAATAAACCTTTAGTTTTGGGGGTCTGCAGGGCTAAAATGTCCTCAAATCGTGGTCCGTGGCTCAAAATCTGAATAAATAGTGGGCCCTGGTATGAAAAAGGTTGAAAACCCCTGGTATAGAACCTAAATCGAGCTGCTTTCAGATACGCGGAGGAGGCCCCTGACTAGTAGCTTATGTGTCGTCTATGTCCCAAAGCTGCTGAAAAGCTGGCAGCTGCTCCGCTGCTGTGAAGGAGAGTCCTCTTCCATCACGGCACTGACACCTTAACTGTCCTCCACGTGCACACTGAGTGGCGAGGCCCCCTGCCAGCACACACACACACACACACACACACACACACACACACACACACACACACACACACACACACACACACCCACACGCACACGCAAGGGAGCATACACACTTGTATGATCAGTCACCACAACACAAATGTCTGGGGCGGCGGCCGCGCACATGCATACATTACACCCAGTCTTTCTTCTTTTTTTTGCTAAAAAGGACGCACAGTGTGACATCAAAGGCACGCAATCTGTCTCTTTTCCTTGCACAGGTGCAAATGTGATGGATACATGCATTCCTATCAGCATGCATGCATGCACATCTACTGTAAACACGCACGCGCCCGCAATGCGCGCACCAGGCGCAGCCTTTATTACTCATCTGAGGTGAGCATTAGTGCGTGCACCAAAAGTCCTCCGCTCTTTTATTTATACTGTATGCACTGGCAAACAAAATGCGCACGCGCAACACACACACACACACACACACACATACACACACACACACACACACACACACACACACACACACACACACACACACACACACACACACACACACACACACACACACACACACACACACACACACACACACACAATCGTACACCGGAGGAGCAGCACTCTGTCTTAATGTGCTCCAGCCTGTCCCTGCAGGTGCCTTGACCCTTACTGTCCTCCTCTTAAGAGACGGAGTGAGAGAGGCGAACACACACACACACACACACACACACACACACACACATACACACACACACACACACACACACACACACACACACACACACACACACACACGGGAGAGAGAAAGAGAGAGAGAGAGAGAGAGAGGACAATCCAGCCAGATGGCAGCAAGAGCCCAATAGCCTCACCACAACAGAGTTTGTTAATATGTAGCTCAGAACCATTGTCTGGTCTCTCCATGGCAGAATAGGACTAAGGCAGGAGGGAGGGGCAGCGTGGCCGTATAGCGACTAAAGATGGAGTTCCTGTGTGTTCTTGGAGGAGTTCATAAAACCCCAGCGCTTTAAAAAAGAAAAAAGAAAACCCACTTGATTCATCACTGTCTCATTTGGGCAGGAAAGCGAACGGACAGGGAGAGCGCGCGGCAGGGGGCCTGCAGTGGTGCGTGCGATGCTATACCGCCGCGTTTTAGCGCTACTTCGGGGTGGGGTTTGTTAGTGTGGAGTCAGCAGCAACAAAACACAAAAACACACCCCCTCTCGTTTGCCTTGATCTTGCCTTTTTTATGCCGTCACAGCTAAAACCATAGGGACATGTGTACCATATGTGTATTTATGTGAGATTGTATATTATTTACAGATATATAATGGCAGTTGCAATTAATGATCATTCAATATCAGATGTCGGAATCCTATTTGCAGTGTAGTTGCTGTACGTAGGGATAGTAATATGCAGAAGATATTATATATAAATGAATATTACCTGTATATACACAATCCATTTTGTGGTGTGTGAGGAAAAAAGATGGACATAATCACACAGCATGTGCACTGCTATGAAATCTGTAATGTATTCTGTATGGATTCATCTCAATAGAGTAGATTCAAGTCTGTCTGTCTGCCTGTGCATTTATGTCTGTATCTATAACCGACCGTCTATTAATCTCAGAGATAGACAGATATTTCCGTCCTGACAACCGCTGCCACAGCATCTGGCTTAGCCGCAGTTGATTTTCCAACCCCCAGCCCTCCCCATCGTCAGCCTGTGTGTTCCTAAGCGCTATCACTTTGGTAAAGACGAGGGTAATTTTCTATGCAAATGGGGCTGCCGTCATTGTGCCCGCCTCGTTAATCTGAGACTGGGTTCCTTTGACAAACTCCTGTCTGATGGATGGGGGCGCTGACAGCTCCAATGTGTGTGTGTGCGTTTTCACAGATTGACATCGTCATTAAAGAGTGAGGGAGCCAGGCAAGGGCCTTGAATCACTCCAGATTTAACACACGCGTGCACGCACATACACACAATGTGCATGCGCGCGTGCGCGCACACACACGCCCGCCCGATTGTCACTCATGCGTGTGCAAAGGTTGGCACGCTCACACCAGACAAGATACAAATGATAAATACACACTTCCAGAAACTCACACACAGCACCGTTGCATCTCTTTACACATTTAATCATGCTGTGGGGCTACTACTGTAGCCCAGGAGGTGGAGCAGCTCCGTCCAACGATCCATGGGCTGGCGGTTCGAATCCCGGTTCCTCCTGTAATGCATGTCGAAGTGTCCTTGGGCAAGACAACCAAACCACAAATTGCTCTCTATGGTGCTGGTTGGTGCCTTGCATGGCATCTGCAGCAATGGGTGAATGTATAATGCATAAAGTGCATTCTATAAAGGTGCTATATGAATGCACCATTTACCATTTTAATCATAAGAACAGACTGCTCCTTGTGCACAGTCACATACACGCACACCACACATGCATGCACACAGACACACACACATGCACACACACACACACACACACACACACACACACACACACACACACACACACACACACACACACACACACACACACACACACACACACACACAAACAGGCAGGTGGGAGGATGCAGGACCTTTTGCTTCTCGGGCGGGGCCCATATCCATCAAGATGAAGGTAATTGGTGTGGGCTTTAAGCAAATTTTCCAGCAGCCGCCGCAGCAGCCATTGGTCTTGCGCTCCCAGCTGATGGGCGAACCCTTCTGTCATCTGAACCTATTGATTCACCCGGCCTAATGACAGATGACTCCCATAATGCTCGCTGTTGTCAGTGTCACCCTGCGAGGATGGAGTGGCCATCTTGTTAAATATTATGCTTTGGATCTGAGTTATGATTATGCGCTTGTAAATCTGTGTGTGTGCGTGTGTGTTTGTGAGCTGTATACAGTATGTGTTTGTTTCATGGTCCCGTGAATGATGAAATACGGATTACTACAATTTAGTATTTGCTGGGATTGAATGGACAACCTTGTTCAGGATAGCCATCTGAAGAAGCTTCCAGGCATGTATGTGATTAGAAAATTGTATTAGTCAATACGATGACTTCATTGTGCATCCACACCGTCTGTCCATTTCCTCTTACCGCCAGTACAGCTGGGTGTAGATTGGGGACACACAGAGTGAGGTTTTTTTAAACCATGCTTTATTCATATTCCCATTAATGCGGACGAGTCCAGGGGGCTGTGGGATTTTAGTGTCTAAATCGGTTACAAAGTCCATTTTGGAGTTCATTTGAAAATGGAAAAATCGTTACCTAACGCTATTGCTTTGGCCCCAAGCGAAGCACGTAAGAAACATGGGGTGTGTATGCTGGCGGGGCAGGGGGAAGAGAGAGAGAGAGGGGAAGCCAACAGTGACAGAGTGGAGGCAGCTGCAGATGAGCAAATAAAGCATTCAATATTTATGACTGAAATTAAAAGTAGATAAAGATGTCACATAGCGACGCGCCCCTCCCTCCCTCTAAGGCCCCTGGCCCCAGCTCCGGTAGTCACAACTCTCCTCTCTCTCGCTCTCTCAGTGCAAGTTGAAAGGGAAGCATTATTCCTGCCCGGCCCAATGTCTTCAAAGACAGTAATGAATGCAATGCAGTGACCCAGAAAATGGACTTTAGAGAAGTAGGTAGGGAAAAAAAAGCAATCTAGCGTTTGTGGCGGAGCATTATCACTTCACTCCTCCTCTCCCCTCCCGGCCTCTCTCTCTCTCTCTCTTCTGTTTATGTGTGTGTGTTTTGTGTGTTCATTTGTGTGTGTGTGTGTGTGTGTGTGTGTGTGTGGGGGGGGGGGTGTGTGTGTGTGTGTGTGTGTGTGCGTGTGCGCGCATGTGTGTGTGTGTGTGTGTGTGAGTGCACGTGCATACCTGTATTTGTGTGTGTTTCATGTAGTTTCATGCCCACATGAATTCATGTGTTTTATTTATTAATGTGTACACCTGCTACATGCATGTGTCCTCCACACACACATGCTTGCCTGCACGCACGCACACAGACATATATGCAATTATGCACGAGCATAATATGCAACGTATGTGTGCTTGTGTGTCTGTGTGTTGGGGGGGGGGGGGGGGGTGTTGGCATACATGTGTTGGTGCTCGCGTGCATGCATGCGTGTTCACGTGCATGCATATGTGTGTGTGTGTGTGTGTGTGTGTGTGTGTGTGTGTGTGTGTGTATAAATGGGTGAACAGGCAGGCAGGGGTCTCCATCACAAGGGGAATGGGCGCGGGGCTGACAGGCAGGCCCATTGTGAGGTTAATTAAACACTTCAGGTTTAACAGCCCTTCGCTGTCATTAACAAACACTGCATCATCACTCACCGCCACACACACTTCAGCTGTTAGGGGACAATTGTCACCAGGGGGGTAACAGTGGGTTACCAGCAAAAAAAGCAGACAATTCTTCTGCATTCATCAATCTATTATCACACGCCACAACACTCTCAGCTGGGCTGGGCAGGGGATTAGGGACAAAAGTAGAGATTACACCCGTATTGCGCTACAGATATCTATCGCCAAAATCATTTTTTTTTTTAAATATATTCATGTATGTACTAATTTGTTCATGTCAGAAAAACTGGCTGAAGTTATCTGGCTGCATTGAAGAGTATTATCAAACTTTTCATTGTCTATATTGTTTAAAATTGCTTTAAAATATTGTTTGAAATTATTTAATTAATTTGTGGAAAAAAATGCGATGTATCGAATTGAATCGCAGCATAATTAAGAATCCAATATAAATCGATTCGGAACCCTAAGTATCGTTATCGTATCGTGAGCTAAGTGAATCGTTCCGCCCCTGTTGCAAACTCACAGTGTGTCCTGTGAAATGTGAGTTTGGTATGCAGCTATTTTGCGTGGTACTGTAGTGATGAGTGATTAGCAAAGCAGTGTCATTGATGGTCAGTGAAAACATCCTTCCACCCTTCTTAGTTATTGTTCCTGTTCTGACAACATCATCATTTTCCGGGCACTGTAGCTGTACTGTATATGTATAGTGTACAATGTGATGAATTAAGAATAGTCATTGTACATTTGCTGTAGGCTTACTTTGTGCTAATTTATACTTCAACATTATCGCACAGCCATGTGAAAATGTGCAACTCAAAATGTTTTGCATTACAATATTCACTTAAAATGTGTAAAAGTGTTGTGTGTTCATTGCTAAAGTATACATTAGGGTTTGATAGCCCTGGCTCAGCTCAAAGATGATAGACTTGAGTGGTTATAGGTCATTGAATTTAGGTGGTAATGGAAATTACTTCCAGACTGAGAACATATTGGGTCAATCAAATTCTCTACTACCCCTTCCCATCACACCCCCAATTTAACTATTGTTAATTTTCTTTAATTCAATACATTCACATATAATAACTTCTGTATTCATTGTGCGATGTTGAAAAGAAAGAATTGCGTTTTGAGTTACATTAATGCTTTGTTAGGGCTGTTATTGTGTAACTCATTTAACTCCATTTTTCCCCTGCTGTATGCCCTTCATGAATCCCAGACTTTGTTGAGAGGTTGTAGGTTTATTTTTTGTTAAGCATGTCATGTCATTCCATGTGGAAATTATGAAGTCAGAAACCGAGAAACTTGCTTAGTCAGAGCAGCGTATAGATCCATTCACCCCAAAATCGGTTCATGCTGCCAAAATACCAGGATGGTGTTTTCCCAACAAAGAGAGCATTCTACTGATAATAGCCTATTATTTTTTTGTGTTAATGCCTTCAATGCTGGATGTGACTGAAAGCCAGGTTGAATCAGTCTTTAATGGGATGTTATTGAATATAATTCTTCTCCAGTAGGATCTAATCTGTTTTTTTAATCACCTTTGTTCATCATTCATCATCATGTGTCAGTGTTATGCAACTAAAATATTGTGACTCTAGTAAACATGTGGTGCTGATAAGGGTCATCTACCATGTAATGGAGCCCTACACCACTAGATAGCAGTAGTTTACACCACTGACAGCCTAGTTTGCCAATACATTCAAGTACAGCACTATCCATGCAGTGACTGAGAGTGACTAGTAGCAGTGATACCCTGTGTAGATTGAAGTGAGAGTCAAACCATGATTCCAGGCATCCAGCAATATGCAAATGTACTTTTGGTGTGTTACTTTAAAATCAACAGCATACCTCATTTCTATTTGAACCCATAACCAATACAGTGAATCATAATTTAAGATTTGCCAAGTATAAATTAAAATTTAGGCTCACTTGGGGAAGGCCTAACCAAGAGCCATGTCCTCTTATTTATTTATTATTATTTTATGGATTTTATTAAATTGCAATATTATTGTCGTATTATTTTGACACTGCTGACATGTCACTGTATATCAAATGTTAAGCCTGAAACAGTTACATTGTAGCATAACGCCCATCATATCAGCACCTTTCCTCAAGGTTTTGTTTAGCTCTGTATCTCACAATGTTCAATACTGTAGTTGAACTCTCAATGACAGTTTATTCAATTATTAGATTACATCTTAGGTTGAACTATACACAGTACATTTTCTGTGCATTTTTGTCCTGGGTCTCACCAACACATAGCCGGTTAATTTAACTCCAACCTGCCAAAAGTCTTTAGCAAAATGTACATTTCCGGGAAATCCAAATTGAGACCATGACCTTTAAACATTTATAATGCTTTGTGCTTTAGAATGGATCTCACTTTTTTTTATTTACCGGTACTCTCTTAACACTGATGCTGGTGCTTTTTATTCATTATTTATTTAAACGTTATTAAAAAAATGAGCCCAGCAGTTAGCAGATGCAAGTTTGACATTTATACACCTGCTTTGCTGCTATTCCCACCCAGCAAGGTACTGTAACAAGAACCGGACGCCCATTCTTGCTCCCATGGCGCTGCGGCGCCTGCGTTAAGGCACAGGTTCGGTGAGACGGGGGACCATGTCGTCTGTGATGCAGTCTTTCCCATTAGCCATTAGCCTATTAGCCCGTTAGCGCTCAGGCTGTTGGAACAGCTTGAAAGTGTGACGCTAATGCTTCAGGGATCCCACCCAAACTGGAACCCTGGCAAGAGGCCAAATAGCTGGTAATACACCAACTTCTGGTACCTCTCCCTCTCCTCCTTTTTCTTCCGTCCCTCTCCCTCTCTCTTATTATCGCCCCTTTCCTAAGTGTTTTGTCTTGTTTATTCCCAGTGAAATTTTATCAGAGTAACAACTGCTGTAGCATCTTCAAGCTAGGGTGTTTTTTTTTCTGTTGGAAGAGCATTTTTCCCTTCCTTTTTCTCCTTGCCATATGTTAGTAAGCAAGACTAATGAACACGTCTACCCAAATGCGGCCGACACATTTTTCTCCTTCAATTCACTCGCCTGTTGCCCACTGCAGTTTATCCCCGGTTTGTTTTTTTCCGAGCATTTCTCATAAAAGTGATTTATCAAAAACACTTAATACCCTCTACTGCCGATGTTTCTTCCTGAATGATTCCAAAGCGCCGCTCCTCACTGCTGCTGCTGCTTTTTATGGTCAGGGCTGAAAGGCTAGCTCTCGGGGGCATGTTGTGTAGCTTCTTGTAAAGTGGTGAGACACAGGCACACATACTATCCGTGCAAACCGCACGCACGCACACAAACACACACAAACACACACACACACACACACACACACACACACACACACACACACACACACACACACACACACACACACACACACACACACACACATACACACACACAAACAAACACAGAGAGACAGACGCTAATCTCCTTGACAGTTGTTAGGCTTGTGTAAAATGGCACAAGTTTGCGCGTGCGCAGACACACACATCCTATTCGTTTGTGTTCTACTAAATACCCTTGCTGTGGTTGTGTTGGTAGCTTGTGACACACACATGCACACGCACTCACACACACACACTCCCGCCTTGGACGTTGTGGAGTGGAGATGGGCGGTGGGTTGGTGCTGAAATGTCATGCGTGATAGAGGTCGTTGGCTTCCACAGGGATAAACACACATTCAGCACGGCGCCCCACAGCGTTATCATTTACTGCCCTATCGGACACACAACGTTCCGCGGCACCTCCCAACATATTTATATTTCTGCACATATTCTTTATTTATTTTCTCCGAGGGGCCGACGGGGCGGAGGAAATGATACTGAAACCCTAACATTTGGAGACAGTCATCCTGTGAAAAGGAGAGGGAAGGAGAAAGTGCCGCCAGGATGCAATTTGTGTGTTCCATCTCTGTGAAAAAAAGAAAGAAAGGAAGAAGAAGCAGGGGTTGTGTGTGTGTGTGTGTGTGTGCACGTGTGTGTGCGATTCTGATGCCCCTGGGCGGCCATTTCGTTCCCCGCAGTGACATTTTTAACAGGGCGCCTGCAAGACACCAGGACACGGGCTGAGCCGTCATGGCAGAGGGACTTGTGCACTGCACCATGGACACCCTGTCTCTCTGAGTCTCTTTCACTAACTCTATATGCCAGGTGTGTGTGTGTGTGTGTGTGTGCGTGTGCGTACTGTGTGCATAGACTCAGTATACTGCATTCAGGGGACAGTGTAGCTGTCTTCTAAAGGCTACAAATACAGCTAGACGTTTACAGACTGTGTCACGCACTGCACACAGTGTGGTAGAAACTAGGGCTGGGACGATTCACTTACCTCATGATACAATATGATATAGATATCAATGCCAAATCGATTTAAACTGCAAGTCTATTTTGAAATTCAATTTGCTATATTGATATATTGTCATCCCTCCCCCCACAAATTACTACCTTTATTTTACAAGAACATTTTCATACAATTCTAAACAATATAAACCTGCATGGAAAGTTCAATCATACACTTCAATGCAGCAGGACAACATAGGGGCAGTCTATCTGACACAAGCAAATTAATGAATACATAAAAACAAACAAAATGATTTGAAACTGTCAATTCAATATTGATACAGTATCATGGCATTTAGAACGGTGATGTGTTGAAATATCTTTTTGCCTGCCCATAGTAGAAACAGAGCTACAATTTCTAACCACCTGCCCCTTATATCACAGTACTAACACACATGCACGCACGCACACTCACGGCAAAAACGTAAAAACTCATATACATACTGTACATTGGAGAAACAATGTGCAAACACAACAGCAAGATTGGCCCATGGAATACAACTACCACAAGGACTATTATAATATGTGCTATCTGGACCATGTCCATGTAAACAGAGCTGCTACATTTAAACAGACCTTAAATCTTTTTCGGTATAGCCTTGAGGGAAAATGTTCCCAATCGTCCCGAGGAGACTGCAAATAATTGCTGATCTTTGTTTGAAAAACAAGCTCTACACTGTTATAACTTGTATAAAACAATGTAATGTGACATGAATATGTTTACAGAATTCGGTACCCTCTCAAACTGTATATACTTTCCCCCATTTTCAACTCTCTCTTATATTCGTGACACTTGCTCTGGTAATGGAAGCGTTCGTTTTCTCATGGCACTGAAGCTCCTTTGAATTGAAATGTAATTGCATAACATCTACTGTACATCATGTATGTGTGTTCTGCATGTGCAGGCAGGCAGGTGCTTGTTTTGTTTGCTTGTTTCAGGTTTTGGAAATACAGACCAGACTGACTTTGGCTTTGCTTTGAATGCGTGTTGATTCTTCTCTTTTTTAATGTTGTTGTTGACAAGGGGTGCCCAAAAGGTAGATTGTGATCTACTAGTAGATCACACAGGCTGTGCAGGTAGATCACATGACAGTCCCCCCAGCACTTGGACCCTTATAGATCTGTAACTCTTGAGTGTTAAATGAAACCAAACTAAACATCTGAATTACGTAATTTTAGTCTACACAATTAGAAAATGGAGAATAATTGTTACTTTGACCGTTTTGCCAGTTCTCTTTCCCGATTTTGGACAAAAAAAGTGAAAGTTCTTAGTTCACAAACTCTCAACTCAAACCTCAAATACTGTTTTCAAACATCAGTAATAGCATATACAGGAAAACTAACCAATTCTCCCCCTCTATTTTTCACCATAAGCGCATTATTCTTAAACCCTATTACAGTAAGTAACACCATGATCAATGGGGGACTTCAGTAATTGATTAATCACATCTTTGATGTGCAGATCTTGTTGAGCCAGTCATTTTGAAAGTAGCTCTCAAGTAAAAAAAAGTGTGGGCACCCCTGCCATAGTTGATAGTTGACTGTTGTTGACAGTAATGTTGCAGTGCTCTTCTGTTCTGCTCCTGATCTCTCTGAGAAGCCAGCAGGTAACTTCATCTGGCACTAAACCTTCTCTAGCTACCAGCTCACCATGCAGGCCGGGAGAATATAATGGCTGCAGTTGTTTCTTTTCATTAACAGTGATGTATATACCAGGTTTAGTGTGACTTCCCTGTCCCTGTCTGTATTTATCAAAGTAACATTAGTGGTGTTATCTGCATCAATTTGCCATCATGAAGCATGGCGCTGCATTCCACTCATGTGTGACCATTATACTAATGAGGGTAATGGTTCAGCTGTGCTTACCATAAGATGGATACCCCTCAGTGGAACACACTGTGTGTGTGTGTGTGTGTGTGTGTGTGTGTGTGTGTGTGTGTGTGTGTGTGTGTGTGTGTGTGTGTGTGTGTGTGTGTGTGTGTGTGTGTGTGTGTGTGTGTGTGTGTGTGTGTGTGTGTGTGTGTGTGTGTGTGTGCATGCACACAGAGAGAGAAAGAGAGTAAAGTCTATTTACTGTATGTGCAAATGTGTATGTTTGTGTCTGATGTGGTTCCATACATGCATGGCTCTTGCATATACTCAACTCTGCATGTTTTTGGGCATCTTGAAATGAAGCAAAAAACTGGTCACTAAAGAAAAGTTTCAGTCATTAAAGTCCATGCAGATCGATTATTACTACAAGTGCAACCCCAAATCAAATTGCGTGACTTCAATTACTACTTTCAATTATCTCTTTTCATATACCTCAATTACCAGTCTTCTAGGGAGGTGACGCAGTCCTGATGCAATAAGAACCTTATTACCAGTCAGTGGCACGAATGGCCTTTTCTCCACCGTCCAGAATCATCCTTGAACTTTACAAACTAATGCAGTGAACTAACGACTCCTGCTACGCCATTACGAGAGGGCGAATTAGTGGTGTCTATTTTTTGCTAATTACAAATGATAAAACCAGCGAAGCCTTTTATAAGCTCCGGTAGTCTTTATGCGTTGCCACATGCTAGTCAGTCTAAAAGTAAAACAACCCTCGGGATTGACTTTGTGCCATTTCTTTAACAGATGGGCGGCTTCAACCATCTGTATTGTGATTTCCAGCAATTTAAAACAGGTTTTACGGTGAGAAACACTCTTGGTAGCACAATGACTGTAAACTGAGCCATATAGCTGCCATATACTATTTTTAATCTGAAGTGCAAGGACTATTCATGCCAAGAGACTTGAGAACATTTTAGATTGTGGAAAAGAAATGAAACAACACTATCTTGCTTCCTCAACATACCACAGGTGCCAACACACACACAGGTGGTCCTAATCAGATAGATGATTGGACTGATTAGTGGTGCCTGATTAGCAGTGTTAAATCATCCTATCTGGCATCTAATAACTAATAAGTGCCCCCTTTGATTATTCTTTTATTTTCTTTCCCTTGTGCACTTTAATGTCAAGTACCTTCACACAATGGGCTGTACAATCCTGAGTGTTAAGAGTGTACAAACGTAACCATACAGACCCATTTGTCCACTCTAAATTTGCTTAGTTTGGAACCTCTACCTCAATATTATGCTGCTACGCTTCAGCACAGAGATGATATTCCAGAGACACAAGTTGATAAACCTAAAGCTGTCATGTAAATATTGAAGTTGGGAATGAAACAAAAAAATAAGTGGTCCAGTCAACCCTGTGAAGGTGTGCAGTACTGTTACCATATCATTGACATGGGGAAACAATGGTACCAACTGACAAACAACTGCTTCGTAAGCACCCAGAGCTAAGAGTTGATAGGTACCGCTAAATGTACTCTGGGGATTCTACCCATTTCTGCATATGTGTTGGGATTTCGGTTGACCAACCATGCGGTCTGCTTTGTTGTGATTTCGGTTGAACAGCCATTTGGTCCCTTAAGAGTCTACCCTCTCAGGGTGGTGCGAGAGATACAATATTTCACACAACAGGTTTGCATGTTTGGTACACATACACATAGAGAATATCTAAAAGACAGTATATACACATGACAATGACCAGACAATGACCAGAAGATAATGAAACGAAGAAAAAATCAGGTGTAGCAGTGTTCTAACACCAATGTGAGTGGTTCAACACATCAATCAGATAAAGGTCAGTCATAGTCATAAATCATATTTCATAACCCATAGTCAGGCATGTTTTTAAGTAATAGCGAGTTTAGTTTGTCCTCAAATTGCTATTTTACACTGCATGGGATGTTTTTAGGGCCTGAACTTGTTTCCACACAAACCCAAACTTGCACTATATTGCTTCTTTAATTAGATTTGCAGGTTATTAAAACCACAGTAGGCGCTACTAAACGACGATTATTGGAGACAGAGCCCTGAAAATAGGCTACCGCGTGTCATTTTAATATCACCAGCACAACAACAACATCCGATATCCGTTTGTGTTTTTCTATGAATGCACTCAATTACCACCGCCGACAAAGCCAACTCTTCCCCGCCCCCGAATATGATGGATGCTAAATTAACACAAATTCAGAAATACCGCACCACTGCTGTTGCCTGTTGTCGATTTTATCATCTTTGGAAATGGGGCTTTAATGAAGGAATGAAAAGAAGTTGGCCTCATTTACTGCTAATGCAGTCAAATGCCTTTTCTCAGTGGGTGCTGCCCAATAAGCTGATGGAGGGAATGGGCGTGGGGGTATCCATAGGGGTTGGCTTTAATTGGATCCTCCAGAAGCCCCCAGTTCTTTTTCCCAATTCCAAATGTAAACAAGACAAGTCATGGCACATCTAACAGCAAATGGAGAAAGCTCCTAATACAATCTTTGTTTGGCTTTCTTTTTCTGAGTTTGACATTGTTTTTCTGTAGATTGATCGCCAGCACACCCTTCTTGGAAGGTTATAGTCTACAATTGCATGTGTATGCTGTTGCTTTGAATCAGACTCGGCTTTATCACATCCCAGTTTTACAGGTATAAAAGTGGGTTTCATAGTCTTGTGTTATTTATTTATTTATTTATTTATTTTTTTTTTCCAAAAACAAGGAAAGGGACAGGGAGGCAGTGTTGCCAACTGCCAAAATCCAAAATGCACTAGAATGCGCTAGAGCAGTGGTTTTCAACCATTTTCATACCAGGACCCACTATTTATTTTGCATTTTAGCCACGGAGGACCACCGTTTGATGTTGAGATTAGTCTCTCAGCCTAATTTAGGAGAAATAATAAATGTTGGTCAAAATGGCAATTCTTCTATATTTTGAAAATGTGTAGATTCTTGGAAATTTGGTCATTTAGATGTTTGAATATAATTTAACTCTTGAGAGTGTAAAATGAAACCAAATGGACCCATAAGGGTCCATTTGGTTTCATTTTACGATCTCAAGAGTTACAGATCTATAAGGGTCCATTTGGTTACCAACAAGGGTTTTATCTCTGGCGCCTGTGAACCAATTTCGCCCCCAACTCACCAGCAAAAAAAGCACTAGATTTTCCGCCAGGAGTTTTTAACTAATTTTGGCGCTAGGGGGGTCTGAAAAAAAGCTAAATATAGTGACAAATCCACCAAGTTGGCAACACTGCAGGGAGGGCGTCAGGGTGATCAGGTCAGGAAAAGAAAGGAATTTCGCGCCCATTTCCCACAAAAAGTATGCTAGGGTCTTATGCCCAATTTACACTGCCAGAAAAATCCAGCCTGAATCTGAACTGAGACTCATCCAAATTGGGCTCTGATTTATTTAAATGAGTCATGTAACTTGTTAGGCCAAAAGCATTTCAATCTTGAAGTGACAGATCTGATTCAGGCTAGATTTGTCTGCCAGTGTAAATCAGGCCTTTTGACACAAACTGTACCAACATAGGGTATCGTAGCCTTTTCAACAGAGAAAACACATTTACACATACAGTACGTAGTATACCTGAGATAAGACATTTATAAAGTGGTTTGTACTGTGCATTTGATTATGGTACAGTATACAAGGTGCTAGTACATGGATGCAAGGAGTAAGGAGTAAGTAACAGGTTTTTCTCTCTTTTTCTTGCCTTTTGTCCTGAATATAATTGACGTTTGTTTAAAAATAGAAAAAATTAAAAGAAATCTCTATGTCCTGTTGCAACATGTATACAATAATGCAATGCGACATAACTCTGTTTACAAAACTCTGTACCCCCTCAAACTGTATATTTTCCCATTTTCAACTTGTATTGTAGTCGTGACACTTGCTTTGGCAATGTAAACGTGGGTTTTCTCATGCCAACAAAGTTCCTTTGAATCGAGTTGTGTTTTTGCCGTGTTCGCGTGTGTGCTTTGCATATGTTGCAAAGCACAGTGCTGGGATTGTGGCTCTGCATGCTTTGGTCGGCTCCTCTTTACATGTATGTGTGATAACTGTGATTGGGTCTTTAAGTTTTGTTTCCCAGTGCTTCAGTGAGTGTGTTGAGGAGTGCTGAGCCAGTGAGTTAGCATAGACGACCCTCGGGCCTACAAAGCTGCTGAGCACAGCACAGCACACGCACACATGCACGCACGCAAAGACACACTTGCACACAGTGAGCGTGCGCATGCACACGCACAAGGCCCAGATAGCACATAAAAAAAGTTTCCAGCCCCTCCAAAAACACCCATGTACGCATATCTCGTATCTCAGCTGAGCAATTTAACAAGACTTATCTAGACATCTTCATGATCTGAAATATGCAATAGGCAGACGACCAATTGTACGGGAAGGCAAAGTGTTCAATAAAGTACAACGCTGGCCCTGTGGTTTATTGTCTCAGTTAGGAGCTCGGTGGAACTCGCGTAGCCAATGGGGGCGTTGCGGCACAGACGGCATATTAATTCATCGCTATTCGTTAGGACCTCGGCATGTGCTAAAGATGGTAATCTCGAGTAATTTGTTAGTGCTGCATCGGCGCTTTGACTTTTTACAGAGCTACTTGACAGCGCTAGACCCCCAGGCCCCCCCGTCAGAGGGAGGAGGGGGGGGGGGGGGGGGGGGTGGAAGAGAAAAGACAACGCACCAATTTGCAATTCATACACATTGAGGGGAAATGTTTAATTCCATGGTCGTTATTCAACTCAGTTCATTAATTAAAGAAAAAACGCTAACCATTCTCCCGTTCTCTCTCTCTCTTCACCACCACCACTCCTCTCTCTTTTTCTCTTCTTCACCGCTCGCCCGCCATCTTTTTGATGAGCTTTCTTCAGGAGTAATTGAGTCCGTTAATTAGACGGAATTAGGCTCTAATTATTCCAAAGGCCTGAGTGCCGGGAGGAAGAGAGAAGAGAGGGGAGACGGAATGCTGGCCATATTTCACCGTGGTGGTGCCACTCCAGACCCCCCACCCCCCCCACCCAAACCGCTGACAGACACACACATGCACGCGCACACACACACAACTCTGTTGACTCTCTTTGATGCCCCCCAATCCTCATACAATGGCTGGTTTCCTCTGGAAAAAGGATTGGATATCAAGGTCTCCACCATTCTGTTTGCCAGGAGAGAGCCCTCTTCAGTGTTCAGTGTTGCCAACTTGCCACCTTCAAAATCCAAAATGCACTAGAATGCGCTAGGCCAGTGGTTTTCAACCATTTTCATATCTGGGCCCACTATTTATTCTGCATTTTAGTCACGGAGGACCACCATTGGATGTTGAGTTTAGTCTAATTTAGAAGGAATAACGGGCTAAATGTTTGTCAAAATTTGGTTTCATTTTACGATCTCAAGGGTTACAGATCTATAAGGGTTCATTTGGTTACCAATGGAGCTTTCTTGGAACGGAAGGAGGAATATCATAGGAGGAAAAATGGTGAAAAAGCGAAGGTTTTATCTCTCTTTATCTGGCGCCTGTCAACCAAATTCGCCCCTACTCCCCAGCAAAAAAAGCACTATGTTTTCCGCCAGGAGCTTTTCAGGGGCTAAAATTAAAAAAAAAGCTAATATAGTGACAAATGCACCAAGTTGGCAACACTGGGAGAGATCCCTCTTTCGACATTGTTGTGCTCACTTCCTGCCACCTGAATCTCAGGCCTTCCGTGCGCCGCAGCAGCAGCAGCCGCCAGTGCATTTCATTACAATGGTGCGGTGCTTTATTTGCTCCGACTTCACTCTTTATGTTATATTAAAGGGTTTGGGGCATCCGTCTTGTTTATGCCCTCCCTCTCTCTCTCTCTCAGTCAGTGGCAGTTCTTTTTGCTAGATCACATTTTTATGGCCTTTGCCTTTAAGCTGCTATTTATCACGGCCTGGGCCCGCGCTTTTAAAGATATTTATTACGCGCCGTGGTTAGAATGTTGTGGGGGATTCTGATTGGTCAATCATGTGGCGTTCTGCGGTCAGTTATTTCTCCATGGCGGACCGCCGCTCTGCCTCTGTTTATGATGCATTGGAAGCCGAAACATGTAAGCTAATAAGCTTGCTTAATACAGTAATTGTAAGTAGCTGTCTAATAAGCTGGATAATATACAGCTTTGTGCTCATTTGGCTTCAGTTTAACATGAGTTATAATGCTATATAGTTCATTTTAGGAATGCTACAAAATGTATAATTTATGCACACAGTTCCAGCTGTAGCCTTAATATAACAGAATGTTTTTAGCAGATGCAATGAAATCATAGTTTCAATTAATAATTGATATTTATTGATTTCTTTAAAGGCATGTAATAAGTGGGATAATGAACAGCGGGACAGTCATTATTAGGAAATAAAACCAAGAACTAATCACTTTTTTTCAAGTGATATGCAAAAGAATATACTTGCTTCATTGCACGCACACACTCACGCCCACACTCAAGCACACGCGCGCGCGCGCACACACACACACACTCATGCACACGCGCGCACGCGCGCACACACACACACACACACACACACACACACACACACACACACACACACACAAACACACACACACACACACACACACACACACACACACACACACACACACACACACACACACAAACACACACACACACACACACACACACACATACACTGTGACACTCAGCCAATGGAACACATGGCCACTCCAGGGCTTTGCAGTGGTCTTATTTCCATGTGACTTGTTGAGAATGTCAGCAGCTGTCACCTGGAGATGTGTGCACATTCCTCAAACTGAGGCCAGAAACCATGAAACCCACTCTCATAAGCCTTTATACACCCCCCCCCCCCACACACACACACACACACACACACACACACACACACACACACACACATGCTTGTGTTACTATTGATTTTCGCAACTGTGGATTAGTGGCCACTTGAACAAGAAACGGTATCACACCGACAGAACATTGAACCGCTGTTTACGACCTATAGGCCTATAGTTTTTTTCCCTCTCTTTCCTCATTCATAGGAGTGATGCATTATTAAGATCCAAATAATTCATTTTGTTTCCTGTGATATCCAATTAGAATTTTGATTCATTAGAATTAGATTTTTAATTTAGTGTATAAAAGTATACATTTTTTACATTTTTGCACATGATTTTACTATGTATGTAAATCCACACATGCAAATGGCTTTTGCCCCTCAGATTTTCTTTCAACCCACGGCCCACACCCCGCTCATCTCATGTCCAGAAAATAAAATAAAATAAAAATGTTAGAGCACATTCAACTAGAGCTAGCATCCCCTCTGTACAACATCTGCCATTCTGCAGTCTCTAATGCAGATGTTGACTTGGATGACAGACCACCCTGCAGCACTGTGGCATCCCACCACCACCACCACCACCACGGGTGTCTCACAGCCCCTAAACCTGCCATGATGAATTGGCCCGCGCTCATGCCAACCATGAGCGCGCGAGAAAAGCAAGGGGGAGCAAGGAGAAGACAGAGGAGCTCTCCCCTCATTGGTCCGTGTCCAAGCGTTAATGGTTGTTCCCAGATTGTAGCGTGAAAAAGGCCCTTTAGCACCTCTCATAAATATGGTAAGGAGGTAAAATCAGTCTGATCCATCACAGGAGTTATGGATGTTATCACTGTGCAGGAGGACAGAACATTATGTGGGAATATAACTACTGGTGCTTTGTTGTTGTGTGGGGGATACATCGATACGTCTAAGGGCTGGAAGAATGATGAGCATACGGAACACAACAATGTATGGGGTGTACGGGGCTGTGGGGCGGGTAATATGCCGGTGGATTGTGTTGTAATTTATTGTAGCCTGCTGATAAATGCCAAGGGCGTGATTTCCTTATAACACAATCACATATAATACACCAGGCCACATGCAAACATACATATTTATGCACATACATCTCTGAGAAGAATTTGCTTGGATATGAAGAAATCCCAAGTACAATATACTGCTTCTTAAGTGAAAGCAAAGGCCAACTACTAATAGCCAAATATTTCAACCAGCCATGGAACTATGAATGGAACGCTTGCTGGCGTTCCATTCATTTAAGTTGATTTATTCCTGAAAAAGTGTTCCAGTTGTTATTTTGTGGGGGAAAAAAACCTTATTGTTTCCTCTACCCCAACATAGACTTAGAATGGGGCTATGTGATGTTCAAATTCCATCTCTTCAAAATGCAATATTTTGCTATATATTGTCATTCCACCACGTAAATAGTGTTTGACACTCACACTTTCCGGCAAGTGAACCACAGCTGAACCTAAAGTGACAGTATGGAAATGGGTGAATTTGAACAACATCCCATAGCCCCATTCTATGCTTATTTTTTATCTGCAAATAAAGGTAAGAAAGCCTTCTGGGGTGGAATTCTTCTTTATTTGCCAAGAGAACACTACAAGCTCCATTTTCGTCACATGCTAAACCCCTTATCCCTAACTTCTTTGCTTTATTTTACGTTTTTGAGAAACATTTTTGAATAGTTCAACTAGCCAGTCTACATTGACATGTTGTAACCTTGTAGACTGGCCATTTTAACCGCTCAAAAAGGGCTTTTCAAAGTAGCAAAAAAGGCAAAGAAGTTTAGGGATAAGGGTGGTGACGAAAATGGATACCTACATCTGCAGAATATGTACCTATAACAAAATGAGCATGTTCACGTATTATATCACAAGATTCATGTATACACATTTGTGGCATTTTAGTAGGTGCTCTGAGTTGCTTAGGATAGGTGTAACCACAAAGTAACAATGCAATTAATTTAACCAAGACATTACAACTCTCTACATGAGTAAAGACTACATGTAGAGAGCATCCGACATGTTATCCTTGAATAATCATGGAACAGAAAGGTTTCAAGACAACACAAGGCAATACCCAGTGTTCATTTATCTAGTTGTAAATTATCCCCTAGAGGCTATACTTTTTTTCCCCTGTACAGCAAATCTCAAAAATAGATGATCTACATTCTACAATCTCACCAGACTACATGTTGCTATGCATCAAAACCGTTTGGAGGGAAATGCTGCAAAAGTGACTGCAGAATCTTGAGAGATTGTTGCTATTTGTAAATAAGCTTTAGAGACGCTTTCAGTTGTACCATTTGTAGCAAAAGCTATTTTTTTTCCAAACTTTATTTATAAGCTTTGAGCTCCTTACGCTGCCCCTTTGTGATTTGCAAAAAATACACAATTGAACAAATGCAGACTTTGGCCATTTTGCCATTAATTTAATGGCAAGTGACTTTAAGTAGGTGCAGTATGGCCCTTTGACAGGCCATACTTAGCTTACCAAAGTCCTATTTGATGGTTTCTGAAGTGTTTAGTTCATAAAAATCTACTGTGGAAATACAGTATTATGAGCTACTTTCTGTAGAGAGATTCCTTGCAGGTGATTGAAGTGTTGGAGTTTGTAAGTGTTTAGTATTTGCACAGGAGGCCGCCAGTGTTGTTGCTCTTACTGAAAACTAGACCAGCTGTGTAGAGCACTGGATCTGTTACAGTGGAAGTTGGAGATCCAAGCCATAAACAGCTATGCATATCCTATTGTACGCGTGTCAGAGTACCCGTCCCGTTCCACCCATCTATCTGTGCCCCTTTTATGCCCATATATGGAGATTTCTCTGACTGCAGTCCCTGTGGTGGTGTGGTGGAATATGTGTTGAATTTGAAGTCGCTGAGCAGAATGGTTCACGAGTCCCATTAGAGGTGGGACGATTCACTTATTACCTCACGATATGATACGATATCGATATTTAGGGTTCCAAATCGATTTATATTGCGATTCTTAATTATGTTGCGATTAGATTCTATATATTGAATTATTATACTTGAGCATTTTAAAACAATTCCATGACAAGTTTGTCAACTAGAACATTTTAAAAGCAATTTGAGACAATATAGACCATGAAAAATTCAATCATACAATACACTTCAATGCATTCAGATAATCAGTCAGTCTTTCTGACATGAACAAATTAATAAATGCATAAATTGGAATATCATTTTTTTTTGCCCACCCCATATACCTGTATATGTTGTGACATACTGTATGTTGCTTTGACAATATGATTTCTCAGAATTTGAATTGAATTGAATTGCAATGAGTTGTGACCTGGTATATCTGCGATTTGTACCGAATGCTTGCCCCAGTGTCGGGAAATGTATGTGGTAGTTTTCGCTTTTCCCTTTTTGTCGGTGGGTAAGACAGACTGCCAAGGAAAACGTGCATAAAACCTAGCCAAGGCTTTTCTCAGACGCATCCTCCTCTGTTTTGTAGATGCCAGATGCCGCATGTTATATGAAATGCCCCTCTGTCATATTTGTCATGGCGACAGCGCCATAGCTTACTCTAAGGGGACATGGGTTGGTTTATACTCTGCTGCTGTATTAGTCTTTGAGTGTCTCTAAGTTAAACTACGCCTGACAGCTTATCAGTCAAAGTAATGCACAATGCCTCTATGTGTGTGCCGACCGAGGAAGTAATTCAATATCCCTATATGATTCAAGGCGAAAAAGGCGGAGCGGGGGGAGAGAGAGGGGAAAAGAGAGATTTATATTTCTTACTGGTGGCTGGGGACGCTAATACTGCTGGAGTCTTGAAGTTCCCCCGCAAGTAAAAAATCATGTTCCGGAGCATCAGTCTTCCTCTTGTAATGTATTCTGATATTAAATTGTGTTTACTGCCGGAGACGAATGGAGATGCTCGCACACCACGTATGCAAATCTGGGAGAAGAGACAGGGATGGGGAAATAGGAACAGTAAATAATATTAGCGTCCTGGTGATTTCTTTTTTCTTTTTTTCAGAAATTGTCTGAAGTGAATTGTTTGAGATCCAATTTGTTACTCTTTGACTAAATTCCCTTAGTGTTAGTTTTGATTCTGTTGTCCCTGTATCATGGCTATGGGTTGTGCACATTCGCCAGACTATGTATACCATCAATATTCTGTATGTCTCTGAAGCTCTGCCACGGAGAGACTGATTCTGGTGCATTTATTGTACCTGATTAATAAAGTGACTTTTGATTCATTACATTGCGCTGACTTCTTACATCTTACATTTTACTTCACATAATTATGAAGTCTGGACCTATTTATTTCAGTGTCTATGTCCAAATCAGAGTACAGTGAGCAAGACAAACGCCGGATATGCAAGTATTGCATTTGTTAACCACTTAAATGGACTATATTTGGTAAGTTTACACTTTACTTTAACGCTAGCGCCAAGGTATATCCCTGGCCAAAATATAGCCTGGTTTACCCTGAAGGGTAACTGGATTAGCCCAGAATATACAATGTACCCAATAAACTATCACACTTTAACCCCATTGGTCTGGGCGTATATTCTGGGCTGTTATGTGAACTCCTTGTTGTGATGTGAGCTTGTTTATCGTGTGTTTTCAGGTGAAAGTTTCAGGTGTTATGCTATAGGGTGCATGTGGGTTAAGTGTTGTCCGTAGACACACCAGCCAACATACAGCAATACGACACTGTGTCTCTGCAGTGTTGTCCTTTGTGATTACCTTCTGTCTGTCCTGTGTGTCCCTCGGCCCCCCCTCTTTGTTTTTGAACCTCGCCAAGGTCACGATCTCTCACAAGTGGCATGATCTCTGTGTTAGCCATGAAATCCCACTGCCATGACCTTATAACCTGCCACTAATACCCCTCGTCCCGCCCCATTCCTACATACAAGCGCACACACACAATCCACGATTATAGAATTGAGTCAAGGAGGACAATGTAATAAAAACATGTATGTGTGTGTGTGCATGTGCCTGCCTGCGTGTGTGCATGCGCGTGTGTGTAGTACGGCGGTGTGCGCTTGTATGTGTTTCATATTAGTGTGTGAGTGTACCTGTATGTATGCAAATGAGCTTTGCTCTTCTCAATCACGCCACAGATATGTAATAATCATCTATATAATGCATTGCAAATCTCTATACATGCATGATCGTAGCGTGACAGCCAGCCAGCGGACAGAAATAGCGTATGGCGGCCTATCACATAGACCAACGCACAGCCCTCCAGGCTTCTCCATCTCTCCCAAACGTGAATTTCTGTCAGTTTTTCCCTGTGGCACCTCTGGGTTTATGACCAGGGTGCCAGGAATGTTCATCCCCACCGGTATGACCCGGTCCCCTCTCACGATTTCCTACACAGGAAGAGAAGCGAGCAGAATGGGTGGCTATCGCTGGAAACGCTGCACCTGTTTGGTCACACGTTCTCCCATACAAACAGTTGATTGTCTATTTTTACACGGTGGTGCTGCTGCTGCGTAATGGGCAGGAGTTGTTTGAAGCTGTGGGTGTAACAAATGTTGGTTGAAAGTATAGCTAAGTCTACGGAAAGTCAGATATCGCTGAAACTAATTCACAGTGCTTCTCACTCTGCATTGTAAATCACTCGCTCTGGAGCTCTTTTATCTTATCGCGTTTTAGGGTAGTTCAAATTGTGACTTTCGTGTATAGGTCTACTTTCGTGTGTAACACAGACAGAGCGGCCGGGGATGACGACGCATTGTCAGATCTACTGGCCTGGCTTCGCCAGTCTCCGCCGGCCTAAATCTATATCCATATCCACTATAATAGATTTTCCCTTAAAAATCCTGCACTATCCAGATGTTTCACACACATCTAATGTATTTGCTAAATAGTTAGTGAATCGATTTTAACTCGTTGATTCATATCGTATTGTAACGCCTTAATGAATCAATATTGTCAACCATGTATCATGATATTTATCGTATCGCTGTTAAATGGGAAATAACAAAGTTTTTAATCTTTTTAGTGTTTTTGGTGTTCCCATGTTCACAAATTCTATAGTTTGAACAGTCAGTCTAGGAGGTTTAAATGTAAATTGCTCTCAGGAACAGCTTGTTTGATTTTGGCCTCATAGTGATGTCATTAATGCATCCTACTTTGTACAATTCCTCCCCTTCTTCAGTTTACAAATTATGACATATACAATAACATATTAGTATTAAAACAATTTTAGGAATCCATGTTATTTGCGCTCGTTACATTACACCCCACATGATAACCCTTTCACAGTAATAGCTTTTTGATATTTTACATTTGTATTCCTATAAAATTCATAATTTTCATATTTAAAATTTAAATATATGTAAAACAATGAATAAAACAATGAATCATTGTTTTATTGTAAGTAATCAACTGGGGAAGTAGCATGGCACACACACACACACACACACACACACACACACACACACACACACACACACACACACACACACACACACACACACACACACACACACACACACACACACACTGTGGGAATGCAGATGTTTGTAAGCACAGTAACTGAAGCTGTGCAGTGGTTCCTGAGAGCAGCTGATGAAACACCTTTAAAGACACCGAAAGCACAGACTTAACCTTATTAGGCAAGTCGTCCTTATCTAAACATCTACAAGTGTAACTTATTTAACCTGAAAGGTCTTCAATATGTTGAGAAAAGACACTTAAATCAACACTTTTAGGCTGCCCGTTGTATAGTTTAGGCTTCTCGTGTTATTGTACATTGCAGGGGCAGCATTGGCTCAGGAGCAACCAAATCCCAAGGTTTCAGGTTCGATTCCTTCTGTACGAACATTTACCATAGGAGGAAGGCAAAGTGTTTTTTCTCCGTTTATACAAATGAGGCTGAAATTAATGCCCTTGAATGTTTCTTTAGGTAAGCTTGGATGATAAGGTGATGAAGGGATTTCTTTGGATAAAAAATAAGTGTTAAATAGCTCTATATTCCCGATCATAAATATCACTTACAGCACCTTCAAGTGTTAACGGTTTAAATCCATTGTTAGCTCTTTTCTCTATTCCTGAACTCTCTCTCTCTCGCTCTCTCTCTCATAATAGCATGACCTAAATGTCTTTATAATCTCTTGTTAATGTTATGGAGTCACAGCATGGCTTCGATATCGTTGTTCAGACGGAACTGACAATGGAGTAGTTTAGTTTTCTTGGGGGAGGGATATGAGAGCGGGACGGTCACGCTTGTTAGGAGTGGTGTTAGTGCTGTTAGGTATGGGGTTAAGATGTCCGTCTGAGGATTGTGATTTAACTCTAAGCGTGTAAAATTGAAACAAAAAATTTGACCCATAAGGGTCCATTTCATTTCACTGCTGCTATATCTATGCAAGGCATCACACACATGCATGTGCATGCATACGCACAGCACAGCATTGCACACGCGCGCACACACTCACACACAGACATGTGAGACATTTTCAGTAAGTTCTGGTAGCAACACGCATGGAATAGGATATTGGAGAGACCAGGTGTGGGTGAGGAAACGGACGTCTTGTGAGCTTGTAGATTGGCTATTCAATGTACCTTAGTGGTTAAGTAGTATAGATTTGGGATTAATCGTACTGAGGGCTGCGAAATGTTGAACACACACGGATCCAGACATTCTGATTAAGCTGTACTTGTTAAGACAAAACAAGTAAAATACAATGTACTATGTGGTGCACAAATTTGAGCAGACAGAATTGATGCTGTCTGAAACATGGTCTTCCTCTCTTTATTGTGAGAAATTTGCAATGTTTCCTTTTTGGACTATAGAGCCTTAACAGAAAAAGGTTTAAGCAAAACATAGCGTATTTTACCGTAATATTAACCTAATCTCTAACCAATCTATGTTACTCTTACCCTGACTTCACAATTCAGAACATGAACAGTGAGCGAGCTCACACAGCTCCTTCCCTGCAAGCGCTACAGTACCGTCAGTAACCAACAGTAAACAATGGGTTTAAGATCCTTGGCGTTACTTAACCTGTAACCCAGGGGTGTCAAACCCAAATACAGAGTGGGCCAAAATAGAAACATTGGTACAAGTCGAGGGCCGGAGATACCGTCTGTGTTTCAACACCGGTTTACGATGACGTCCCTGTCAAACAGCAAAAAAATAATTTCCCTTCAGAAATCAATGTCTCTTAATAGCAAGATAATTGTAAAGATGAAACTACCTGCATTAAAACTGTTATAATGTTATAATGAAAAATAGCAGGTGTTGACATCTCATAGCGCGCCACAGAGTGGCCCGCTATGAGACGTGAACACCTGCTATTTTTCAGAAAAAAAAAATCTTCTATGATCCTCACCTAGTGCTGCTTTCATAGTTAATTGAGAAAGTACTGTAAATTAGACTGAGTTGAGGAAGTAAAACATTAGTTGCATTCATTTCTTATCATGGTGTGTGCAATATACCAGAGTGCCAGTTCTAATACTAATTCAATATCATCCGCAGGACAAATACAATTCATTCACAGGCCTGATTTGGCCCCCGGGCCTTGAGTTTGACATGTGTGCTGTAACCTCTAACTCCAACCTTAACCATCACCACTCTACCGAACACAGGATATGAGATTATCCCAAAACTACACTACTGCTGCATCTTGAAAAGTGAGGAGCAGCAACAAGTCCTCACTCCTCAGGATTTTACACTTGATTGTGAGGACATTTGGTTCTCACAAACATAGCAGTCCAAGACAGTACTGTACTGCAGACGCACACACACACAAACACACACTCACACAGCTGTATGCAGATGAGCATATAAAACCAATCACACACACTCACACACACATGCACGCAGCCACGCACGCACGCAATCATGTGATTGAGTTCCCTCTCCTTAATAAAGCGTTGAGTCAGCATAAGTCTAACCATTGATTGGTGACTTAATTCCCCACTCAAATTATCATCCAGGGTCCCTATCCAAGGTTG
Source organism: Benthosema pterotum (assembly GCA_039105355.1). NCBI lineage: Eukaryota > Metazoa > Chordata > Actinopteri > Myctophiformes > Myctophidae > Benthosema > Benthosema pterotum. The sequence continues at coordinate 12,665,884 of CM076973.1, read as the reverse complement.
ACGGCAGCCCTGAGCTTCACCCAGACTAAATTATGCTCACCACCCTCTCTCTCTCTCTCTCTCTCTCTCTCTCTCTCTCTCTCTCTCTCTCTCTCTCTCTCTCTCTCTCTCTCTCTCTCTCACACACACACACACATACTGAAATGCATGCACGCATGTGTGCAGTGAGTGCACACACTCACTCACACACATACATTCCAGACACACTCTGTTCCCCTATCTCTCTCTCTCCCCACTATACCTCTCTCTTGGTGCAGCCCAGGTGCTGATACAAGCAGAAATCCTACACGGCTCATCGCTCCCGGAACACACACACACACGCACGCACACACACACACACACACACACACACACACACACACACACACACACACACACACACACACACGCACCTCCTCCACCAAGGGGAGCGGGCAGCTTCTTGCATGTGGATGCAAAGTGAATATTATATACAACCTGATCCATCTCTGTTGTGAATTGAGACTTCACCAGACTTGTCTGTCTGTCTCTCTGTCTGCACTGTAAGAGATGGACCACACCTTGTCTGTGTGCGTAGTATGGCCACCAGACCTGACTGCGTTGTAAAGACGATGGGACTATAGATAGAGCTGTCTGCGTTGTAAAGAGGATGGGAGCAGCAGACCTGTCTGCGTTGTAAAGAGGATGGGACCAGATAGAGCTGTCTGCGTTGTCAGAGCGGGGGTGAGGAAAGAGACGGGTTGTGATAGCGGCCGTGTGCACGCCACCGCAGGGCCATGCTCTGCTCCCTGCTCTCTCAGAGTTGATATACTGGCAAATAACACAGAGAGAGAGAGAGAGAGAGAGAGAGAGAGAGAGAGAGAGAGAGAGAGAGAGAGAGAGAGAGAGAGAGAGAGAGAGAGAGAGAGAGAGAGAGAGAGAGAGAGAGAGAGAGAGAGAGAGAGATTGGGGTGATGAAAAGAGAGAGAGGCAGCGGGTGAAATGGAGACAGAGATAAATGGAGGGAGGAAACAGAGGTGGGGAATCACACACACACACACACACACACACACATACACAGAAAGTTAGAGGAAGAAAGAGGCGAAGGCAGACAAAGATGGAGAAGTGAACACAAGGGAGGGAGAGGGGAAAGGGGGGTGGGGTGGAGGAGAGGAGAGGAGAGGAGGAGGTGGAGGGGGAGGGGGAGGTGTGCTCTCTCTCCTCTCTGCTCCATCAATATCTTCCTATATAAATGTCAGCCATCTCCCCAGCCCACTGGCTTTATCCTCTGGTACAACTACAGCGACATCACTCTCCCTAGCTCCGTATCCCTCTCTGCACTCGCTCTTCCTCCTTATCGTTTGTTCTGCCTCCTCCCTCCATCCCCTAAGTCGCTTCACTCGCTCCAAATCTCTCTCTCTCTCTCTCTGTTGCTCTGTTTGTGTGTTCGACGTGCGAGTGTGTGTGTGCGTGCTCTGTGTGTTTTTCTCTCTTTCTCTCGCTATAGTACTCTCATCATCTCTCTCTCTCTCTCACCATTCTGTGCATCGCTCCTGTCTCTCTCTCTCTCTCTCTCTCGCCTCATGCCTTGCATTTCTACCCATCACGTTGCTCTCTCCCTCTTTCTGTGGTTTGTTGTACCATTTTTCTTCTCCAACAGCTTACTCTGCTCTCTCTCTCTCTCTCTCTCTCTCTCTCTCTCTCTCTGTCTCTCTCAATTAAATTCAATTCAAAGGTCTTTACTGGCATGAGAGAACATGACGTTGACATTGCCAAAGAGCACAATATAACAAAAATACAAATACAATGAATACAACAATGATTTACATGTCAGAGTCAGAATCATCAATAATTCCATATGTACCAAGTTCATTTGATGCAACAATAAGTGCAATGGTTGTTCTTTAGGGTGGTTGTGTTGCATCTGCCATTCTTCTCCTGTCACAGCCACTCTGTCTCTCTCTCATCTCATCTCACTCATTCTCTATATCCTCCACTCATCTCACTGCTCATTCACTGTAGTAGTCTCCCCTGCGTACCTCTCTCTCTGTCTCTCTCTCTCTCTTATTCTTCTCTCACAGACAGTGATGCGTCACCAGCCATCGGCTCCCATGAAACAAAGTCAATCCCCCCCCAGCTGGGCGGTCATATAAATCTGCGTTGGTCTGCGTTGGCAGAGAGAGAGAGAGACCCAGGATATTTATCTAAGTGGAGTGTGTCCTTATCGGCTCAGTCCTCCAGTAGAGGAGAGAGAGGGAGAGAGAGAGAGAGAAGGAGAGAGGTGTACAAAAGGTAAAGAGGGGTGACAGTGAGGAAAATGCAGAGTGGGAGACTTCAGAGAAATAACAGTGTTAGAAAACTTATGGGAGAAACAGTGAAAGGTAGTGAGAGAGATGTAGAGAGAGAGAGGGAGGGAGAGAGACCTAAAGGAGCTGCCAGCAGGGCCGGTTCTTAAGCAATATACGCGGTGGCTAAGGGCCACAAGCACTAAGAGAGCCACATCACAGGGGGAAGTATTCTTTTTTATGTATCCCCTATCCCAATGGTTTTCAACCTTTTTGACACCTGGGCCCACTATTTATTTATCAGTTGAGCCACAGTCCACCATTTGATGACATTTTAGCCCCACAGACCCAAAACACAAAGATTTCTTCTGTTTTTATTTACACTTCCAGGCTGGATTTCGGAAACACAACAGGTAAACCTAGATCTCTAGTAAGAGAGGTAATTCAGATGATGAATATTTTAACTCTTGAGAGTGTAAAAAATAACTTTTACGCTCTCGAAAGTTACATCTGGTTAACCAGCTTTCCATCATTTACCTAGGGACCACCTGGAACCCTCTCAAGGACCACTGGTGGTCCCCCGACCACTGGTTGAAAACCACTGCCCTATCCCATACAGTACAAGTGGCCCCCACTTTCACTTAACATGGTCTGCAGGTTAATATCCGAATTGTCGTATTATTGATTTCAGCTGTATCAATTCCCAATGGGCTACTCATGTGGTGGGGTTTAGTGTTGATCAAAATTGAGGCCCTATGGCCTCTTAATTTTGATCTTAAAGTGCCATTTGCATCACTTTTTTCCCCTCTGGTGTGACAGTGCGTGAGGAGCCACATAAACTAATCTTGCATATAGGGCCACTACATACCTAGAACCGGCACTGGCTGCCAGGAACAAAGGCTATAAAGCAGCGCAGTGGAGGAGAGGCAGGCGCATTAGTCGAGGCTGCTCACTCTTAAACGACACACACACACACACACACACACAGACACACAGACACACATACACACACGTCTCCTCCTCAGGGCGATACACTCATCTGTTAGAGAAAAGAGGAGAGGGAGGGAGTTGAGATAGGAGGGGAGGGGGAGGAAAGGAGGGGGGAGGCGAGAGGGAGGAGAAGAGAAGATGCAGCAGCCAGGGAGCTGGATGGATGAGAGAGAGAAGGAGAAATGGATGGATGGGGAGAGGAGGATGGGAGGAAGAGGAAAATCAGGGGGGCGGTGGCTGTGGTCACGTTGGTGGTGACAGAGGTATACTGTAGGAGCAGATATAGCAAGAGAGGGAGCTGACGGGGAACGACAACAAAGACTGCAAGAGTTAGTGAGAAAGCTAACGATCATATACTGTAGCAATATACTGAATATAGTGATTCTTACTCCAATATAAATAGCATTCAATCAGAAATATAACTATTTAAAGCTATAACTTTTTAATTAAAACACATCTTAAATGTGATATCCATTATGACTGGCCTATTTGTCACATAAGCCATTCCCTGAATTTCAGCCATCAAAGCCAGTTCTAAATGTGTGTTCTATTGATAAGTGTTGCGCGTATACTGTTTACTGGAAAAGGACGTCACACAAATTTAAGGACCAATCAGAATTCGACTGAAACATTCAAGCATGGATGCTGGGAGATGTATGACTGAACTTGATCTAAAAAGTGCAGTACCGCCGCCAGTACTGTCAAGTTACCACCAGTTACCTGGTACACCCTTAATGAATACAGAACCACAGTGACCACGTCCAGTGATCCGTAGGTTGGCGGTTCGAATCTCGGCTCCTCTTGTTTACATTTTGGAAGTGTCCACCTAACCCCAAATTGCTCCTTATGTACTGGTTGTGCCTTGCATTGGTGCGTGTGTGCGTGTGTGCGTGTGTGCGTGTGTGCATGTGTGTGTGTGTGAACAGGGTGAATGTGATGCACTGTAATGTAAAGTTCCTTGGATAAAAGCACCATTTACTGCGGGAGCAAGACCAAAAGAGAGTGAATAAGGAAAAAAAGAAAATACAAAAAAGTGATCGAGTCAACGCCTGGTGTATCTGTGATTGAAACGTGGTGTTAGTCCATGCAGTAATATTCAGTAATCCAATAATAAATAGTTAAGGCATACTGAAGCAGTTATAGCAGGTGCTACTTTTCCCTCTGGTTCTCTTGCCTTTTTAAAGGCTCTGTTGTATTTTGCTGTGCAAAGAGTTGTTTAAAACTGTAAACACTAAAGAAAGCTTTAATACCGGTAGGTCAAATGGTGCGTTTGGGGGGGAAAGAGGGGGGTCTTTCTTGCCTCTCGCGAAAGACATTAAAAATACAGTAAATAGCTGTTGTGTCTCATTACCATTCATTTTTAACGGGGGTTGTTAGAATAACGAATGCCTGGTGTAGCCACGCTCCTCCTCTCTCCTTCAGAGTTAAAAAGAATAATCTCTCCACTTTTCCATGTGAGATGAAGTGCGTCCAAATAATAGTATTTCCTTGGCAATTAAAATGGTCAATTTTTGCTTATGCACAACGGGCAGGGTTTAATACAGAGTGGTGAAGTTAATTACCTACTGCAACAATGTGATATATTTGGGGGTGTGGGTTTTCACTGTGAGACTGTAATATGAAACAAGAAGCTTTTAATAAACTCATAAAGAGAGCTGCAGCCCTGCGGAGCGTATAATGGGTGTGTACATTTGTTCGTGCATGTGTTTGTTTGTGTGTGTGTGTGTGTGTGTGTGTGTGTGTGTGTGTGTGTGTGTGTGTGTGTGTGTGAGAGAGAGAGAGAGATGGAGAGAGTGGAAGAGACTGTGGTCTTTCATTTGTTTACATAGAGTTGCAGAAATAGACACACAAACACTCCGTACTGGAGATCAAGCAGGGATAAGAAAGTTTGAGCACTTGCCACACGAGTACAGGGTTTTGTTCTTTGTGGTTCTTACTTACCATGCAAGCTTTTACCAGAAACGATACAACTAAAAGGTGTCTTATAGGTTATTCATAAACTTTGCTACAACTGTACAACCAAAGGTTATCTTTTTCCACAAAAAAACAAAAACGCATGCAAAGAACGTCTGTTTATTGATATGAATTTTACAAGCTAAAAGAGTAGTAGCACTGCCGGAGAAGCCCAGCTAAACCAAGTACTACAGACTGGTTCATGGAACCGTCTACTTGTGGTAAAGATTACATACTTAAGTTAAGGACGTTTTATGGAAGAAGTATTTCTGGAGGTTTGGGGATGTTTTATTCATTATATTGAGAACAATAATCTGTCACATTTAATAGAAGTGGTTGAATTGGAGGAGTTTTTTGTGTATGGGTGATTGTCTTGTGTCTTTTTTTCTTTTTTTCTGCTTATTGAATGTATTGTACTGTCCTTATGTGTGTGCAAAACAAAAACATATTCACACATTATTACACATAGGCTATCTATAGTTCTGTATAGTTGTTTTCTCCAATTGTATGTCTCACCTGGTCACCAGGGGAGAGTTAAGTTAATTTACTCTTGATATATTTTGATAGAAAATCAAGGTCAATTGGTCCGTCTCTGCTTAGCATTCCGGCCACAGCTGTTGCCCGAGGTCCGTCCATACAACCATCCACCCATTCCGTCCATTTTGTGAGGAATGTGTGAATACAGGAATGCCCTGCATGCAATCTCTTCAACTTTTGTACAAACATTCACTTGGACTCGACTGAGTAGATTTCAGTGTTCAGGTCAATGTCACTGTGATCCCTGGGCCTTCCCATTATCTCAGTAACATGTTGAAGGAATTCATTACATCTGCCACAAAGGGCCATTTGAATTCACAGATATCCTAATTAGACTTTTGTGGCTGAAGGTCAGATTTCAAGTCATTGTGACCTCATGCACAATACAGTGATGTATAATAATGTGGAGAAAAATGCAAAGAGCTATAACTGATTGGTGGAAGAGTTCAACTGTGATGCAGCATTTCTAGGTATAGGGGTCCATTTTCGTCACACGCTAAATCCCTTATGCCTAAACTTCTTTGCCTTTTTTACCAATTTGAATAACATTTTAATAGTTAAAATGGCCAGTACACAAGCTCACAATGAGCCATTGTAGACTAGTTGAACTATTCATTATTGTTGCGCAAAATAGTAAAAAAATAGCAAAGAAGTTTAGGCATAAGGGGTTTAGCGTTGACGAAAATGGAGCCCATATAGGCTCCATGGCACATTACATGATGGGACACACGCACACTCGCACACATATTAAAGCATAAGCATATTGTAAAGCCCATTGCTATTTCTGTGTCCACATTGCTGTTTTTAATGTCATTGTAAAACAAACCCCGTTTGTTGAATGGCTGGTGAACCAGCAAGTTCCACCGATGGTCTTGATTGACCCTATTGTCCCAGGAAACATTGACAACATCTTTTTCAATTATATCAAATGTCAAAGGTCGAGAACCCGGCTCGCCCTTAACTCTCGCCCCCGGGTTTCCCCGTTGTTTGTGTTACGAGCAAAACATCTTTATGGAGAGAATGCTATCAGGTCCTTTAAAAATGACTGTAAAGACTGAAACTGAAACTGATCAATCCTGTCAGTGTCAAGGGAAATGCTGATTCAAGTAAAAATGCGTGTTACTTTGCACACATCAGGATAAAATACAGGCAGTGTATTCAACAGATTATTGCCTATATATTTCACCTCACCTAATGCCTAAACTTAACCACATCGACTGTGTGCCTGTCCTTAATATACATTACAGTAGTAATACACCAAACCATGCCTCACTTGATCATGGTGTTAATCAAACCGCACCAAGCCCAGTCTAAACATGGGAAGACAGGTTCAAATCCTGGGCATGACGTGACCAGATTTGGTTTCCTGGTTGGGAAGCCCAATCCGTTTCCAAATATCTACCCATTGGCTAGAGGAGATATTTAGGGGTGTGCCATTATATTGAATGTGTGATATTGATTTGTTAGTACTAATAGTTAGTAATAGTAGTTTTCAAGAGGTAAGATTCATGTACTTATTGGCCAGTTTTTGACAAAAAACATCACGCTATGCGCATTAACACAATGTCTCAAATATAAAATAATCTGCATATCAGCAAATGCCAGAAGGAAATTACAAGACTGTATGATATTAACTGTTAAATACAATTTTTAGAATTCTTTAATGATTATTTTCCAACCATGTTTTTTTTTTAACACCCTTGACAATGAAGACAAATAATGGCTGGTATTCTCGAATGATATGGTGTAGCCAGGTATAGTGTAAATCTTCTCATTGGCTGCATGGCAGCAAATCAGGTCTGGGGCCCTATGGTAGGCCAAAAGCCTGCACCACCAGACCTGAGCCTGGGCTTACCAAATACTCATAATAATTAAAAACAGCCATCAAGAGCTTCAACTCAGGATGCAGAAAGCAGGGGAGTATAGTAACATTTTAATTGGGGGGTCCGGTGATTTCTGTATTGCAGGTTTTAATTATTATGGTATAATTATGTGGTAAGCCCAGGCCCAGGTTGGGTGGTACAGGCTTTTGGCCTACACCACCAGACACTATACCTGGCTACACTATAGCGTTCAGAGAATTCCACCCAATGTTTGTTTTGTCACTAACACAATCAGTTACTTTTTCCATCTTCAGTTGCAATATACTGTAATATTCTAGGGACTAATATCCCCACATACTGTATATTGTGTAGTGAGGCACTCATATTGTCCCACCCACAGAGTTAGGGCAAATCAGGCCTGAGACACTTGTGTACTTGTAGCCTAATGTGTCACTAGTTTGAGTCTCAATCTCCTCCCAAACAAAATACACCAAATCAAAGTCTAATATTAAGGTAAACATGTCTTCACACCCGCATAAAACTAGAACATGTTTCCACACAAACAGGCTATAGACCATCGCTCCCAACTGATTTTCAACTGAAGTGTTCCATGCTCAATAAGGCATGCAGATTGTCAGGTTGTAATATTTATGCTGTCGTTGCATTAATGTGATGGATGCCGACTCTTTTCATTAGAGACAAATGAAGGCTATTCTGACACAATTATGGCAATAACAATAACAACACGGCATGAGGCATCTTGTGATTGATAATAGTGTGTGTGTGTGTGTGTGTGTGTGTGTGTGTGTGTGTGTGTGTGTGTGTGTGTGTGTGTGTGTGTGTGTGTGTGTGTGTGTGTGTGTGTGTGTGTGTGTGTGTGTGTGTGTGTGTGTGTGTGTGTGTGTGTGTGTGTGTGACGAAACCTGTCCCTGAGGGGATTTTCTCCTTGGCATTAGTCAGACAAATCCCTTTGTCACTCTCCGCTCCCCTCGTCATTTTTATTCATAAGCTTTTGGCCCAGAGAAAGACATCAAACCAAGAATACAACCAGGGGTCAGCATCGGCCTTTTGCACAACGTTAACCTCTGCATTGATGGAGCTAATTCACATTTCCTCAGTCCAGCCCACAGGGGCCTTAGAGGAGCAGAGGGAGAGGCAGAGAGAGAAAGGGAGAGGGAAGGAGAGAGAGAGGAGGAGGATGAGGAGGAGACAAGGGAGGAGGTGGTTGTGTGCGCGCGCTTGTGCATGTGTGTGTGTCTAAGTCTCCACTACTCTATGAATATATATAAATAGTCTCTCTCTCATAAAAGTACACACACAAAGACACACGCACTTACACACACACAGTATATACCCGTATACACACGCACACATTTTACCTGTATAGTTATAGTTATGCAAAATATGCAAACAATCTATGAATTAATGAATGCTATTCTATACAAAAATGCAGATAAAGCATAGAAACGGAAACCCAGAACCATTATTTAAAAAACAATCACTTGTGATTGATGTGCTTTTAGTTTCAGTGTGTGTGTGTGTGTGTGTGTGTGTGTGTGTGTGTGTGTGTGTGTGTGTGTGTGTGTGTGTGTGTGTGTGTGTGTGTGTGCGCGTGCGCCTGCATGCGTGTGTGCGCGTGAGATATACCATCAGGGGCCACTTTGTAGTGTTAGTCCCACTTGACCCGCGGCCCCCCAGCAGGGGACCACTGCATTGATAGAGTTGGCTGAATGAGGGGGAAAGTGAATGTTGTCGGGAGCCTCATTGGAATGACAATGGGGGCATATGGTAGTGTGAGTGTTGCTGTATGGTGGTGGCAGCCACCATATTCCTCTGTGTGGGGAAGCCAGGTGCTGCGTGGAGGGAGCCCACTGGGAGACGACAAATCATCTGCTGCCGATACCCCCCGAAACAGCACCGCACCGATGGGGGTTACACTGCATACTGTGTCTCTATCTGATGGTGGTTCTGTCTGTCTGTGTCCGTGTGTCTGTCTGTCTGTCTGTCTGTCTCATCGCTACTCCTATCCACACACACACACACACTCACTCACTCACTCACTCACTTCAATTCAAATGAGCTTTATTGGCATGAGAAACAAACGTTTACAAAAATGTCACAGATACGATAAAAAACATTGGAAATGGGAAGGTGTACAGTTGGAGGTGGTACAGAGTTGGTACAGAGTTTTGTAAACAGAGTTATGTCACATTGCATTGTTCTATACATGTTATAACAGGGCAAAGAGTCCCTCCCCCCTATTCTTTTAAACAAATACAGACAATGTTTTCAGGACAAATTGCAACATTTTTCCTCAAGATTATGCAGAAAAACTCACTCACGTGTGCACTCTCCCTCTCCCTCTCTCTCTCTCTTTCTCTCTCTTTCTCTCTCTCTCTCTCACACACACACACACACACACACACACACACACACACATCTCAGTCACACAGGCAGCCATTCTGTCCTCTTCTCTCTTCTGTCATGAATACAGAGATCCAGCCTAATGACTGTTCAGCACAGTGTGGAGGGCGGCTGTCTGCTGACAAACAGGCCAGCAGCCGCCGCAGCATCTGCTGCAGGCCCGCTGCAGCAGACGCCAAGCCTTGTACCAGGGCCATCGCAGGCTAATTGAAAGACAGAGGCCATCCCTCAAAGACTCAGAGAGAAACAGAGAGAGGAAGATGGAGAAAGACAAAGAAGAAAGAAGTTTGTGTTTTTTATTTGTATATTTGTGTATGTGTGTGTGTGTGTGTGTGTGTGTGTGTGTGTGTGTGTGTGTGTGTGTGTGTGTGTGTGTGTGTGTGTGTGTGTGTGTGTGTGTGTGTGTGTGTGTGTGTGTGTGTGTGTGTTTATGCTTGTGTGCGTTTGTTTGTTTTTATGCATACAATGCAATGTGTGCATGTGCCTGTGTGTGCATAACTCCATGTGTGCGTAGTGTGTGCATCGGGAAGGAGAATCGGCAGCAACCCTGAAAAAACAAAGAAAGAGAGAGAGAGAAAAGAAAAGGAATAACATTAGGAAGTGAAAGAATGACTAGAGACAAAGACAGTGAAAGCGACACGAGACAGGGAGGGAGGTATTCAGGAGGAGGAGGACAGAAAGCCCATTCTTCTTCGAACGGGAGAACCATCGGACCAGTCTGTTTGTTTCCCAGGCGGCCATGTTGGGGGGAAACCCCCCTCTGGGCATGGAGCTCCGCCGTGCACGCAGCCCACAGCTCCACATAATTAGACTGGACCTGTGGTCTCAGATCACTAATAAATACATGTCTAAGCATACACATCAATGGTTGAGTGCTTAACGCCCACACCGTTCAGAGCCACTTGCACCGTTATAACTAGCCTGGGATCAACTCCCAACAGTGCTTACCTCCTGTGCACCCTTTTCTCTGCAAGTCTTTTCTCTCTGCCTTCTAGCCTATCTGAATAAATAATATTAGGCTATAATCTATGGCTGTGGTTGAGTTACACAACCCCCCCAAACAAGATGATAAATGAAAGCTATACTGGACGTGATACATTTCTTTTCAACATATTGCGTATCATCATCTTTTTTATTTGGCCGTAAAGCACTTTGAGCTGCATGTCTTTGAAAGACATGAAGTGCTATATAAATAAAGATTACCACACCAATACAAATGATGATTCAATTCAATGCTTGACACATTTTCAGACTGATCAAATTTAGGACTGCCTCTGGAACTTTGAGGATGTTATACAGGTATGTTATATTTCATGTTATATTTACTGAATTAGAGTTGCTTACTAAAACATAATCTTATCTCATCTTCCTGTATTACAATTGGCTAATGGTAGGACAAGTGGAAGGACATCTGATCTGATCTGAATATCACTCTCTAGAAATATAAGGCGTCCCCAATGCAGATATGACCAAATATCTGCTGTTCAGACTACACTGGTAATCGGCTCGCCATATGTTCATAAAAGGGACAAGGACTGACAGATACAGAGATCCAGAGCCACAGGTCTGACTGCTATTTCCATATATGGAAATATGTGAAATCAATTTGCAACTGCGGCAGATATAAATCTGTCGCGACAGGTATAAATCTGTCGCTATGCATAACGGTCACGGCCATTATAACAGTCGGGTGTTATAGGTTAGGCATAGGTTTTACTGAGGTTATGTTTAGGGTTAGGGGTTAGAGTATAGTAAAACTGCCACGACAGTTCACCTGCCGCGACAGATTTATACCTCCCATGACAGATTTATATAGGCTACCTGCTGTGACGCATGTAGCGGGCGCAAGTTTATTTCTGTCTCTCCATATGGTCATGGATGGGACCATTCAACTTCACTCATCAAACCTTCAGGGACTCGAATATATTCAGATAATGGTCCAAAACTGCCCTCCAAACAATATGCCCAAATATCGACATTCCAATACATGACATCAGGGCTTTCCAGTTATGGGAATGAAAGGGACAGAATGACAGTTGCAACAGGTTCTCTGACAAAGTCCTCAACATTAATGACTCAGACATATTGGTTGGCATCGACAAGTGTGAGTGCACCTAAAGTATATGGTATTTAAAAACTGTTATAATCAAATACGCCAACATTAGCAAAGATGCTAAATTTCACCTTCAGTCTCTACACACAGTTGGCATGCAACACAAGGTTGCATGCCAACATACTAAATTGTATTAACCTTAACTTATAATAATATCAGCCTATAAAGTGGTTGAGTTACATAACCTCCCAAACAAGATGATAAATAGGCATTCAGCATAAGCGATCTCCATATAACATAACATTACAAGACAAACTATACAAACATAACTTCTAGTCTTTATTACCAAACAACTGTCAATAGCATATTATCAAGGCTCATCGCCACCACTTGGCAGTGGCAGCAACAAGGAGCGACAAAGTACCCAGCAGTCATTAATTTCCAATGATAGCTGGATTACTGAATGATGGAGCGGCCAAACTCCTAGTGACAAAATCGCCATGACTTGATGGCAAAGAAAGTTGAGAAAAGTTATGCAGTCAAGCTCGATAGTACTTCCTTTCTTTTATTATCTCTATGGACTACACCCTGGACCACACTTTAATGGTGACATTATTAATAAATCCATTTGAAAGTTCCTGGAACCCTGCATAGTTCACACAGGTTTTTTCCCCTCCTTTTCCCACTGTGCCATTGTTACACCAATGGACCACCAATTTTAACCATCCCCATGCTAGGCCCCCTCCAAGGCCCCCATGATAATTCTCATTGATGCATTTTTGCATGATGCATGCATGATGCATGCTTTTTAATATATTTTAATGAGAAGTATTAACTCTATTTAACTATTTACTTGATGATTTGACAACAGTTGAGTGTCATGTCATATTCACACATTGGCTCTTCCAGATTGTTGGTGATTTACCAAGCAAGCATAGCACAAGCACATTTCAATTGAGACATTTCTAGATCCAGTGCCCAGGTTACGTCATTTGAAAAGAGGCTCACTACCAGAATCAATTGAAACCCCTTTTGTATCAATTTCTTTGGGTTAAGTGATATGTTTATCACTTTTTATCATGTATATATTGGCCCCTCTAAAACCGCAAATACATGAAGTCAACATATGGAGAGAAAATCTACACATGTTGAGCTCTTAAAGGATGACATCACCACTGTTCAATATGCTCACAAGCTTAAGTATTCTCTACTTGATTGGGGCCTCTTAGGAGGGCTGTTCAGAAACCTGTCTTCCAGTGACATCATTGATGGGGAATATAATGTAATGCAGGTATGTAATGTGTTCTATTCCTGAAAAGTTACAATGCAGTAATCAAAGCCAATCATTCTCATGGTAAAAAAAAATCTAAATGTTTATTCATGTTGATAAAATCTGCCTACAGATGATGTCACTGGAAGATGGGTTTCTGAACTGCCACAGCCCCACAAGCTGTGATTAATCTGACTAAAAATAATTATTCAACAACCCCAGTTGTTATTATTATTATTACTACCAGTTGTTGTTGTTATATTTTTAGATTATTATGTATATTTTACAGACTGGTCTCATTAAGTCCATACGGCACATTAGTCAATTCATGTATGGATAAATGCTAAATTCTGAGACATTGCCTGTTGAAATTACACTTGGACTATATATTTGCTTGGACAAACTTGGCATTGGCACAAAAAATATTACAACAACCCCAGACCACCTCTGCTATGGTTTTGGTGAAATATGAAGTAGTTCCGGTCATTTTTGAGGTGTCACTGGGGCCACACAGTGAAAGTAAATGGGTCAAAAAAACTAACTTGCTTTATGTTGTTGATCTATTTCTAAAATATTAGCACATCCTTCATTCATTTTTGACCCCTCTATCACAGGGAACTATATATTTTGAGTCCATATCACTACACCCAAAAAGTAGTTCCATGTGATAGGGGGGTCAGAAATGAACAAATACAAATTACATTAGTTTTGTGAATTAATTTACTGTTACTGTGTGCCCCCAGGCCACACCCCCACAAAATGACCAGAACTATTTAATATTGAACAAAACCAGAGCAGAACTCCCATCATGGGACTCTGGCAATCAATTAATACCGGTGAAACCACTATATTAATGGACAGCATTTCATACAACTTAAAGGACCACTTCACCACTTTTCAATGTATCTTCATACAATAGGTCCTCACTAATGTACATGATAAAATACCACTATTTTTTTCCTACTCAGTCTGTGTCTCACAGGAGGGCTGTGGGCAGTTCAGAAACGTCTTCCAATGACATCATCATTCTGCAGATTTTTTTTCCTTTTTTTTTCAAACAATTTGTTTTTGAAAAGATATTTATATTTTTATTGTCGGGAGAACAATGGCTGCCATTTTTGCATTGCGACTTTCCAGGAATAGAAAGCCTGCAGTTTCTATTAGCTTTTGATTCCACCATTGATCAGTGTTGGGACATATGCACTACGTAACTTAATATATTACATAATATATTACCAAAATGCAGTAACTTGTAATATAAATATATTACTGAACAAAAAACATCTAATATATTATACTTTTCTTTCTGCATTACTGCATTACTTTCAATATTACTTTCTGTCAATCTGTGTCGTTGAAAGTGTTCTTGTGAAATTATCTTGACAACTGCAGAAGTTAAATAATGACTTATTTTCTATAATTTGTCATCAAATTATTTACTGGCTTCCATGAATTCAAGGAATACATTTAACTCCTGGGTTAAAGAGTGACGTTTCTTCAAGTTGATTTCAAATGGATTTGACCAGAAAGCCAAGCTTTATAGTAGGTATGCCACTGGCCTACACAATATTTGATTAATAGTTATTTAATTATATATTTTGTAAAAAGTAATATGTAATAGTAATATTAATACATTACACTTGCTCAGACAGTAATATTGTAATATAATATATTGCTTTAAAAGGATGGTAATAATTAATAAGTAATATATTAACAAGGTAAAGTAATATTCCCAACACTGCCATTGATGATGTCAATGGAAGAGGTTTCTGAACTGCCCACAGCCCTCCTGTGAGACACAGACTGAGTAGAAAAAAATAATAATGGTATTTTATCATGTAGATTAGTGAAGATTATATGAATATACGTTGAAGTGGTCCTTTAAGTTAAAAATAATCTGAACTATCCCTTTAACCCCCCCCCCCCCCCCCTTTTTTTTGATGGTCACTTCTGTTCCATCATGTTTTTCCATTCTGTGTTCATAGTGCATGTGAAAGAGGAGGCCCCTGTGTCCAGCCGGTGCCAGCTACAGTGTGTTGGGTCATACTGTGTGTTCTAGCACAGGCCCCAAACCACTCTAGTATGATCAGGGGGTGTGCAGCAATCTGCTGCGTGGCTGCCTGGCAGGCACAACACTGTGAGAACAGCAACTGTTACAGCAACCAACACGCTAAATGCTTCTTAGCTCGGTTCCCATTTTTAAATGCATGGGAACTCCACCCATTTTCAACATTTTGCTATGTCATCTGATATACCTTAGAGATGTTGTGTGTGGATGTAATGAAAAGGTTCTCCCCATTCTCCAGTGTTTCCTAGAAATGGAGGTCTGAAAAAACTTGATAACACAGTGAACCAGTGAACTTGATGACATCATCCGGTTGTGTTTCAACATGTTAATGATTTTTCTTTTAGGACATTTGGAACCAAATGGACCCGCTAGGGTCCATTTGGTTCACATTTGTACACTCTCAGAAAAAAATTATAAATAATCAAATTGGATCTCTATTCAAGGCCCCGTAGTGCAATATTATGAACAGAAATACAGACATCACAGATTCTTTATCTTTGCTAAATTAAACACAAACAAAATTAAATTACATTACATTTTTCTGTCTATGCATTAAATATATTGGATAGGATTTTTAGCAATAGTTCTTTTTAATGCTGCTTTTATGCAGATTGCTATAACCACATGAATTCCCATGTCCTGAATTCTGGGCCATTATGCAAACATTTCAAGGCGAACGTTTGGGCTGAAATATGTTGTGAACCTTTTAGTTGACTTTGGGTTAATATCTCAATGAAGGCATGACCATATTGGAGTGAATTAATGAGTTTTTTTTTATATGGTTCTTTATAGGAACCATGCGGTTCTACAAAGCAGTAAAGGGATGTTTGTATCACTATAGTTCACTACAGCCAGAGAACCATGAAAAAGACTTTAAGGACAGAGTAACAGTACATTATGCACTCCTCAGGGGGTGAGCTCTGGGCCTCTTGGATTTCCTAGGAGACGGTGCACCTGTTTCTTTTTTTCCCTTCTCCTCTATTTCTTCCTAATGGGTTGACTTTCACTTTGTTGACTCCATTTTTTGTGCCTTGTTTTCTCAGCCTTGGATGATTTTGGGGTGTGATCTATACACATCATACAGTATATGCAAGGCTATTATTGTTTGTCTTTGAATGCTTCGATGGTTTGAATACACAGTACCTCACTGGAAATAAGCACTAGGCATTTTTGGTTGCTTATCCTTTCGGTCGTGTGTGTGTGCGTGTCCACACGTGTGTGTGTGCAGCAGAGAGAGAGAGAGAGAGAGAGAGAGAGAGCCAGTCCATCAGGTCTATTTGTCAGAGAGGCTAGTTATTACATCTCCACTAGCTGAAAAAATATGGCCGTCTCTCCTGAGATCTACCAACTCGCCTGATAAATCCTCTCTCCTCCAACCAGGTCGGCCCTCGTTAAGACACCGTCCAATGGGATCCAAGAGTGACCTCTGTTAATCACGTGTGATTTATATTGTAGTTGCACATCTCACTATAATAGGAAGACCCGTCTGAGCTGGGATATCTGTGCAGCTCGGTCTGTCTGATAGCATGATAACATAGAAGTGTTTGTGTGTGTGGGTACGTGTGTGCATGTGCATGTGCGTGCGTGCCTGCGTGCGTGTGTGTGTGCGTGCGTGCGTGTGCGTGCTTGTCTAGGGATATTGGTTGGCTGGATCATACAAAATGGCCAGTTTAGCCCCACAGCTGTCTGACTGACCAGACTGAAATCCCACACAGAGCATGTCCCTGCCTGGCATGAGCTCACCCACTTACAGTAGAGCAGGCTGTATCAGAGACTGACACATTAGACAGGCCTAAATCAACACCTGGTTTGTGAGGCGAAAGGGAGTGCTTGCTTGGTGAATGTGATTTCACATGCATGTTTAAAATGAAACAATAGAGCCGGGCCCAGTCATACAGTATATTTTTGTCATCACCTCCCACCGATTTCAACTCTGCTGGGGTATCTAAATAGTAGGCTACAGGGCCGGATCTAGACATGGGCATGGGGGCAATGCCCCCCAAAATGCCCTGACTGCCCCCCCAAACATGATGGCATGCACACAAGCCAAATTTCAAAGATATTTCAAATTAAAGTGCTTATATTTAAACAGATTTGAAAACGGATGTTATTATTGATGCATACTTGCGCCTAATATACTGTAATTTGAATTTAAATGAAAATGGTATGGGGCGGCTTCATAGCCTATGGCACGAGGCGCCATGGCCGATGAAGCTGCCATTTTACCATTTTCGCCTGCCCCCTCCCTCCCCAAGTTACATCCGGGCCTGGTAGGCTATTTGTTTACCCTACAAAGACAAACCATAAGGTGTGAGGTGTAAGGAGCTGCTAAGGGCCTATATTTTGGAAGCAGAGATTACAGTATGCATAGTGCTTATAGTTTATTTTTCCTAATTGTTGTTGATTCAAATTTTAAACTTCATATTAACATTTAAAAAAATACGCAACACATCTGATGTATAACCCCGCCAATGGCATTGCTTATACTGTACCTGCAAGATAGCCTACATGGATTTAATATGCTTTTTTTTTCATTATTATTACCTGGAATACCTTTCTATACTCATGGCATATTAATTAGGATCCAATATATTCCCAACAGTATGCCTCAGTGAGGCTTTAGGCCATACTGATTTTTTTTTCTTCTTCTTTCAATTCCATCATTTCACTGAGCAGTATTTAAAACTAAACTGAAAGGGTGTTTCTTTTTGAGAAATTCCACATGGAATTATTTTTTGGTTATTGAATTGGCTGTTGGTCCCCATCAGATTATTTTATTATCACCTCAAGATTTTACGAAATTAGCAGATCTAAAAGGCACACTCATAATACAATTCTTGAGAGCTTATACATGGCTATTTTAAATAGAATAGCCATAAGCCTTCAGATCCGCTATTTTTAAATATAAAGTGGCCACAAGGATTAAGGTACATTAACACAGTTTTTCCAGGGACCCCCTGGAACCTCCTCAAGGACCCTGCTGGTCCCCAGACCTGACTTTGAGAACCATACGGTTCACTCTAAGGGCGAGCTGAGGCGAGGCATCGTGTCGGTGACCTTGGCGTGAAAGGGCTGGTGGTGGGGGTGGGTGAGTATGGTGGGTTGGGGCTGGGGGGGTGGGTTGGGGCTCTTTGGGCCACAGATGACGACACACAGCCACAAATATCACTCTATCATAAACAAGCATGTGCAGCACGTGGTTTCTCTGGACATCATCATACAGCCTTGAGCCTACTGTCTGAGAGTCTCTGAATGTCAGTGCCACATCGTCCATTGTGTTGTTATTTATACAAAGCTGCATGTCCTTATGTTTTGTTTTAAATTCATTATTATTATTATTATTATTAATGATTAATAATGATGATCATAGACGGATTAAGAAATTATGGGCCCCTGGGCCACCGCCAGCCAAAGGGCCCCCCTGCACCGGAACATTTTTCTCCCTGGCATGGTGCATCTTCATTTCAGCAGGATTTACAGCATGGGATTGCTTGAAAATAATAAACACTGAAAATAACTAAGCCAAACAAATGCAAAATGTTTACACACTTGCAGTAATGTACCATATTATAATGGTTTAGGACTTTTGGAGTTATTTTAGTGACACAAAATTAGTAAATCCATTGTTAATAAGGACCATATGGACTGTTATTCACTGTTGCCCCTATTTTTTTTTTTGGGGGGGGGGGGGGGGGGGGGGGCGCGGACACTCAAGCTCAGGGCCCCTACTTGTGTGCATGTGCTTACTAAGGCCTACTTGTAAGGCCTGAATTATGTCCCCACAAGTACACTTTGAGACATTGAGGGCCCTCCCACAGTTTTTGTCGCATGCACCCGAGTCATATGTCAAATCGACCGGCTTCCTCGGGAATGGTGTGCTTGTATTTTTCTAAGAGATCCGTTGTATAGTTTAATTGATATTAATTTATTTGTTAATGTGGGTTAACACATGTTAACCCAGATGCGGTTGTGGGCATGGGTCGGCCCACGTGGGTTTGTGGGCAAAAAATCAAGTTCAAGTATTTTTCCCTCGCAGACCATAAGGGCTATTCTTACAAAACTTGGGGAGGATGTTCATAATGATTTAAAAAATGAATTGCCTTTTGATGTTATCGTTCGGCCAGATGGTGGCGCTATAACAGGCCACTTTACGTTTTGGCTTATAACTCTTGAACCATAGGTCGTAGAATCGGATTTCTTGTTTCCATGGATTCCTTGGATCATGACGCATCTCCCCAAATAGGCCACGCCCATTTCCGTTAAAAATTTTAGAGACGCAATTTTGAATTTTGTCCAAAACACACTTTTTGCCCCCATTCCTTCCTATTTGGTCCAAATCTCATAAAAATTGGTACGGAAGGTCTCTGGACCAATCTGATTAAAACAGCATTGGGGGAATTTTGATTTTGCGTATCGTTTGGCCGCAATGGCCTTCTGAAATTTGTGGGATCGGCCTATTTTACAGAAAATTCCACAAATCACGCATCAAATGTCCAATCCACCCCAAATTTGAATCACAGGTCTTGGGTGAGCCCTTCAATAGGCAGCCAAAAGCAATTCCATTTTCAACCATAGGGGGCGCCATAAATGCACAAAATGTAACTATTTGTTGCAAAAACGCCATTTTGGGGGAATAAATGCCCTCCAAATTACTTCCACATGATCCCGGGGATGACTTGACAAGTTCACATCATAATTGGTTTGGGAGGGGCCTACGCAAGTTAGTGGGAGGGGCCTATTTTACAGAAAATGCCACAAATCACGCATCAAATGTCCAATCCACCCCAAATTTGAATCACAGGTCTTGGCTGAGCCCTTCAACAGAGGGCCAAAAGCAATTCCATTTTCAACCATAGGGGGCGCCACAAGTGCACGAAATGTGCGAAATAAATGCCCTCCAAAATACTTCCACGTGATCCCGGGGATGACGTAAAAGTTCACATCGTAATTGGCTACCGGAAGCTGAGGGGGGGCCGATGCAAGCGACAATGGCAACCACACTTTGCAATTTTTAAATTGCGAACATTGAGGGCCCTATTTTGATTGTCTCAGTCAAATCGTGGAGGTGTGGCTGTTGTCAGTGGCCAAACAGTTTTGCCACACCTCCAAAGTTTTGTCTTGAGACAATCAAAATTAGGCCCCACTACCTGCTTCAGTTCCCATTAATCAGGCATAACGATAAAAAAAATATCACACTTTTCACATTGGCCTATTATAGTGCCACCAGGAGGCCACAACCTGATCTGGCCTGGTGGAGAGCTGTGCACGAGGGGCACTGATCTAGTTATTGTTATTATTATGAACATTTTTGAGGTGCACTGTCCCGGTGTCCCCTCCACATGCCCAGCTTGTGAGGGTTTGTGGAAACACATGCCATCATTGTCCTGACTCCTAACACAAACACTGAATGCCATTGAAAATGAAAGTGTTAAGGGTTTAATTGTGTAAACACAAACACTGATGATGTAGAAAGAGCCCCTCACTTCACATGGGGGGATTTTTCAGCTAGTTCGATTTTTGCCCTATTTTTGCCTAAATTCCTTTCTTACAATGAATGGAGAATTTATGTATACGAGCAAAACGGATATCTTTGTCTTATTCATTGTATTCCCATTGACAATGAATGGATGATGTGGCGATAAAAGCCCCCTCACTTCACACAGGCATATTTATGTATTTCTTTATTTAATATTTATTTCAATTGTTGTTTTTGTTAGCTCAATATTGATTGATTGATAGATTGATATGATTGACAGCAAGAGGTACAGTCAGACATTAGGCTATAGCACAAAAAAGTTGTGATATTACAGAGCAATATTTTTCTATAATTTGATATTAATTGCAGTCGTTGACACTATATTATTAAAACGAATTGTCGTCATGCTGGCTGCATTGTTTCTGTTTCATACAACAGCTACTTGAGATCAGGCTGTGCTGTCATTCACTTTTCTATCAGTCTTATGACGTTTACTTTCTTTGTCATAAAGAACATGTTCAATATAGTGCCATTTGTGGCAGTACAATTTTCTATTGACGTGCTGCTGTAACTCTAAACATATATTGTATTGTGGGGAGGGGGGTATTCATCTTTTTAGTTTGTTGTTGTTAAAAAAAACTCACCACCATGCACAAGGCATTGGTTCCCAAACTTTTTCATTAAGGACCCCCAAAACGGATCACCATAAGAGAAGATGAAGATTTTTACAGCTCTATATTATACGTAATTCCAAACCTGTATCAAATTATTCAACGGCTCGTTTGATAATAACACACACACACACACACACACACACACACACACACACACACACACACACACACACACACACACACACACACACACACACACACACACACACACACACACACACACACATCAACTGTGGTGGATTGGTCTTGAAACATGCGCTCTTTCATCTCGAATGAGCATTTGCCAAACAAATCTGGGAGATATATACTGTACAAGCTTAGGCTACAACAACCAAGGCACTGGAAAAGCGACAGACAGTTGCAACTCAGGTCCGTTTTATTAGAGAGGACCAGACCTATTCTTTCCACCTTACCTCCCAGCTCACTCAATCTCTCCTTCCGTTGCGGACTCACGTGCGCCCTTCGCCTTTCTTCGGCCTTCTTACTGAAAAGATTGAAGTCTTTGTAAGATTTGACACACTCCAAACAAAGCACTTAAAGCACTGCACTCTCTATTGAATAGTGGAATTGGCTGAACAATAATATCATTTAAAATATAGACGACAGAAAAGCTATAGCCTATGGCACAATAGGCTGTGCACTGCTTTAAACAATTGAATGATTAAACATTTATTTTTAAGATCAACGCGAAAATAATAGGCTAGGCCTAGATCGAAAACATAATACCCTCTTCTCATTTCTTTCTCTCCCTCTCCTGCTTACATTATCATCGGTCTGTGTTTTATTTCCCCTGGTGGAAGAGAATACATTATACAGTAACTATCAGTCATCACTGTAATATTATTATCAACGTTAAATTACACGTCATTATTAGGCAGGAGTGGGAATAATATCGTACATGCAATATAGACTGCTAATAATTATAGTAAATTAATAATAGGCCTACATTGGAATTCTGCTATGGTAAGAATTACAATGTAACACATAGCATAAATGTTTGATAGCTAATAATATTTAATATAAACGATACTAAACTGTTAAACGATACTGTTATCAATTTAACATATTGCCATGAAAACGTAAATAATATGATAACAAATAGACAGTATAGACTAATAAATAGAGAATTATTAGAATTATGTAAACATATATAGATTATAACCATTAATAAACTATTCATTCCATTTCGTTATACCCTAAACACTGAAGAAGAAGGGAAATAAAAAACTGTATAGGCTATACAAATCTTACTAATCCCGACAGATCGAACACACGTCGTTCGTTTATGCCGATGACCCGTCGACAGTTTTTTTCTCTCCTCAGCTGGAGCGCCAAAATAAAGCCATCATCATCACACTGCCATGCAGTGCTGGAGGAATGAAGCAAAGGCGGGGAGATTTGATCGGAGATGAAATATCTCGGCGCGGATGTAAAATAAGCCCTTTCGCATGAGTTATGGCCCGGATTTGGCGATGCTGAGAGGGGTGTGTGTATACTATTCTCTCTCTCTCTCTCTCTCTCTCTCTCTCTCTCTCTCTCTCTCTCTCTCTCTCTCTCTCTCTCTCTCTCTCTCTGTTTCTCTGTCTCTCTCTCTCTGTCTCTCTGTCTCTCTCTCACCCCTCCCCAAGCGTGCATCTTTCTCTCTCTCTCTCTCTCTCTCTCTCTCTCTCTCTCTCTCTCTCTCTCTCTCTCTCTCTCTCTCTCTCTCTCTCTCTCTCTCTCTCTCTCAGACGTATCGTCAGTGTTGATGTATCGCCACTAAGCTCTATAATACCCTTATACAAAACAAAACAAAACAAAAGATCATCCGTTTGGTTCGGGGGGAAATTATGTCCTATATGCATGTCCTTTGAAATAAGTCTATAGCCTACACACAGGATATAGGAGTCATGTCATCTTTGTAAGCACAATTCAATGAAACGGATTATTAGGCTACTATACTTCTGGAGTTCTACATTTGTAATTTGTAATTATTATTATTAATAATAATATTAAGTATACTGATGAGCGGCTGCAGTCTCTCACTGTCTCTCTTCCTTCCTCTCTCTCCTCATTTACCGATGGAGACGAGGCCCTATTCTGGTTCCTCCAGTCACCACCACGCGGACTAAATTAGCCCAAAAGATGATGCGAGGAGCACAAAGCATTATGATGATTCCACGCGGGGCTCGCTCCTCCCCTCCCTGGATCCTAACCATGCGTCCTAATTAATGGGACACCCCAACTCGCCAAAAAGCCCCGCACTGACTGGACTGCAACAACATAGTCAAAGAGTGTGACAGAGAGAGAGGGAGAGAGAGAGAGAAAGGGGAGAGGAGCGAGAGGGGGAGAGCGAGAGCGAGAGAGAAACGAGAGGGTGAAAGTGCCACCAGAGAGATAATTGATTACCTCCCCAATCAATGATAACTTGTTAGTAGTCGTCAGATCTATGTGCAACTCTTTTTCGACCCCTCGCCATTTTCAAGGAGGGCGTCTCACTCAGTCACTTCTCCGCGGACCTGCTCTTTCCTTATCTTGGGGAGGATATACTTTTTAAAGAACCTTCCCATCCCGTTTTGGAATAAGAGGCTTTTCCCCCTTCTTCCACTGCTCCGCAAACGCGCAATTATCCACAATGCGGCGTTAACTCCTTTTACTGTTATGTGACTGTTTTATATTTTCTTTCGATAGCTTTTTGTTGCTGTTATTATTATTATTATTTTCATTATTATTAGGTTTTATTTTTTATTTTTTGGAAGTGCTGATATTTCCAACGAACTTAATAATCGCAGCACTGTATAGCTGGAAAACATGACATCCAAAGAAGTGTCCAAATGCGGCGAGAACGCGATGGAGAACAGGCGGAGGGGCAGCCCCCTGGACCACCTCCCGCCGCCCGCCAACTCCAACAAGCCGCTCACTCCCTTCAGCATCGAGGACATTCTGAACAAACCGTCGGTGAAGCGAAGTTACGCGCTCTGCGGGACGGCGCACCTGATCTCGTCGTCGGAGAAGCACCACCACCACCGTCCCCAGTCCGGCCTCTCCCTGTCCGGCCGGGCCCTGCTGACGCAGACCTCCCCGCTGTGCGCCCTGGAGGAGCTGGCCAGCAAGACGTTCAAGGGGCTGGAGGTCAGCGTGTTGCAAGCTGCGGAAGGTAATAACCGCGATGTGATGTCCCAGAATGTTTTTGCATGGCTTTATCGGAATATGTTGTAGTGTATAGAGCCCATGTCGGATGATGCTATAGTGAAGCCGCGGATCTCGTCCATTGTTTTTTATTTCGCGTCCATTATAGGCCTATATGCTATAATTATTATTACATTTTTTCTGCTGAAACCATTTGACGATTTAAGTCTGCATTGGCAAATACATCGTAATATTTATGTTTGGTCGTTTATGTGATTTATTTATTATCAACTGCATGCTGTATAGGGGAAGATGAATTACAAGATCATGCATGTAATGCTATAGGCTAGTGATGGAATTAACGCATCGTGCCTATACATTTGGACTGCGTAAATGCATTTTTAAAGCATAAAATGCATTTGTGTCACCAGTTTGAGATATTTAGCCCGTTTCATTCACCTATGGGCCAAGGGGCTGCCGTCTTAACCTGCAACGCCCTTGGCGCAGTAATAGAGAGAGAGCGAGAGGCATGAACATAAAGAGGCTCTTAACTGACATGCCATTGAACTAAACCTTTCCTTTGTGTCTCCCCTGCAGGAAGAGACGGCATGACACTGTTCGGCCAGAGGAACACGCCGAAGAAGCGGCGGAAATCTCGCACGGCGTTCACCAACCACCAGATCTACGAGCTGGAGAAGCGGTTCCTGTACCAGAAGTATCTGTCGCCGGCCGACCGGGACCAGATCGCCCAGCAGCTGGGCCTGACGAACGCCCAGGTCATCACGTGGTTCCAGAACCGTAGGGCCAAGCTAAAGCGGGACCTGGAGGAGATGAAGGCCGACGTGGAGTCGGCCAAGGCGACGGGCCAGGTGCCGCTGGAGAAACTCGCCAAGCTCGCGGACCTGGAGAAGTGCGCCAACGGGACACTGGGCCACTCGCGCCCGTCGTCCTCCTCCCCCGCGCGGGGCGGCGGCCAGCAGGAGCACGAGTTGGCTCACACGCTGCGGATGTCCCCCCTGTCGCCGTTCTCGGACCACACAACGACTAGTAAAGAGTGTTCCGAGGACGAGGAGGACGTGGAAATTGACGTGGATGACTGATGGCACTGTGGGGTTGTTTGGAACAGTCAAAAAAACAAAACAAAAAACGGACGAGCAAAAAGACGGCAAATATCAACCCCCACATGGAAGACTTGTATCTTGTTCTTGTACTGCTTATATATTGTATACCATCCCTCAGAAACCTGTACCAAACTGTTATGACATTTTTTATATATCGGGCAACAGATAGGCCTATTCATAGTAAAAGCATGAAGAGAAGAAATGCAGTGGTAAGATTTATTCATTGGCAAGGTATTTTCTCTTGCAATCAAAGCAATACGGTCTGGAAATGATAGGCTGTTATAAAGTTATTTATTTTTCAATATTTCGACACACACACACACACACACACACACACACACACACACACACACACACACACACACACACACACACACACACACACACACACACACACACACACACACACTATAAGGTCATGATGTGCGACACAATTTCTCCCTTATTTTTATATCGTTTTTGCATGGGAATGCATGTTTTGATTTGTGACCATTTATCTATTTATTTTTTTGTGTTTTAAATTATTTCGCTAGTTTTACGTTGAGCCAAACCCACCGTGTGACACTCCAGGCTCGTTTTTCTTGCCCATCTGTAACCTTGACTTGGATTTATAGGCCTATACCTTCTGCTGCAGATGCATGATCAGAGTGACAAACTCGGTTATTCACATTATGCATTTTATGGGAATGCTCAAGCGATGGTATCAAAATAAAAAATAATTTAGCCGTGATTTTGACAGCTACACTTTCTAGATTTATTGTTATAGAGTTACGGCTATATAACTTTATTTTTTATTTTTTATTTTTTACACCTGAAAGTGCCTTTCTAGAATCAGGACAGTAATTTGAAAAACCAATGCACAAACTGTAATGTGTATATACTATGGGAATAAATGGCTTTTTCTGAACATTTATTTTATACTGCTTAATTAATTCATTACACCAAATAGTCTACTTTGTTACAACAGACAAAAACATTTTTTAAACGCATCATTTGCCAATTTGGGCGTATCCTAATCAAAGCGATCTATTTAGCGGAACACTTTCAGCAGGCTACACTTTTTCAAATATTTTTTGTGCCCATTCATTGTGCCCCTTTCTAATAGGCTATGGGCAGCTTTAGACATTTTGGTGGCTAGGAATCTCTCAAATCTTTCACTTTCTAAAAAGCGTGTCTTGGCTTTTTGACCCCGCGACGTACTTCCCCCATTCGGGACGAAATTTATGTGAGAAACACAAATCTGGTCCCGGGAGAGGGGAGAAAAAAGGGGACGTGCAATGCCACAAAAAACACAAAGTTTGGGCCAGTTTTCTCTCGGGCCTTTTATAGACCCCAGTTTTTGTTCCAGGGGACTGACTGGGCCATAATTTTGAGCGTAAAGCATGAAAACTGGGGACAAATGAGCAGCGTTCCCTGATGTGACAAGTCACAATGGAGCATGCCCAGTCTCCCGCAGGCAGCAATACTGAGACAAGTGTGTCCCGCCGCACAGAAAGGACGCAAACGTTTGGAGGCCATATGGTTTTTGAATTTTCCCCTCACAATTCGAGACAATTTGATGGATTGAGTTAACCCTCCCTTTTAAAGTGTTTAACTCGGCGCGAACAAAGGCCATAATGCATACATAGACTCTCGCGGCCTTCACGAGGGCATCTGCGACTATTAATGTCGAGCCTCCTTTCTTCGCCTGGCGTTTTGAACAAGTCAATGAATTACAATGAAACTGACTTCTCTCTTTTTTGTGAGCCACTTGTCCTTTCTTCGCTTTTTAGCCCCGGAATAATATGTTTGACTTTTGTCCAAGAAACGTTTTCTATCAACAAGAAAACGCCACACATTTTGTTGAAAAGTGTTTTTTCATGTTAAGCGGGGAGCCTAAAGAGCATGGAGACTGTGACATTTATGCCAAAGTCTGGTTAGGGAGTTCTTTTGTTTGTTTTAGTTTTTTTCTCTTCTCATCTCTTTATTCTTCCCAGCTCTTTATTTCCTTTGTCTTTAAGGGGTTTAATGAGGCTGAAAACATGATGATGTGAGAAAGCGAGTCCAAAAAGCCAAAAGGACTTTAAAGATAGCCTATAGCCTACGTTTAATCCTGCCTGTTGTTGGCATAATTGACGGTTTTTTCTTTCTTTCTTTTTGGCTTATTTGCTTGTTTAACCAAATCGAATATATAACTTTAAGCTATGGTTCCTGCAGTTTTGTTTGAATACGTTTAACCACACAATTCTGCATTACATATTCCTATACCAAAACAGCCTATCCAATAGGCTAGTTATATTATATTATATTATATTATATTATATTATATTATATTATATTATATTATATTATATTATATTATATTATATTATATTATATTATATTATATTATATTATATTATATTATATTATATTATAGTTTATTTTTCTCTTTGACAGCTACACCGAAATGCTTTTGAAACTACATTGCCACTTTTGTTTTATTTTTAAATGCACACTAGCCATGAGATTATGTAATGTAGGCAAGAAAAATATATCATATAAGCCTAGACCTATGTGATACGTTATTTTATACATAATATCTACTTAGCTCATATTCTACATCGGTTCTCGTGCAACTTTGTGAGCGTGCAAAGTGTAGCCTATAGCCTACATGCCAATTCTCTCTCTCTCTCTCTCTCTCTCTCTCTCTCTCTCTCTCTCTCTCTCTCTCTCTCTCTCTCTCTCTCTCTCTCTCTCTCTGTGTGTGTGTGTGTGTGTGTGTGTGTGTGTGTGTGTGTGTGTGTGTGTGTGTGTGTGTGTGTGTGTGTGTGTGTGTGTGTGTGTGTGTGTGTGTGTGTGTGTCTCTCTCTCTCCCTCCCTCCCTTCCATTCCCCTCCCTCCCAGTCCCGTATCAGTCACTCCTCTGCCACCGGCGTGACGCCTGCTCTGAATAAAGCGTATTTATGACTGGGTTGGGAGGTAAGGCAGGCTAACTTTATGGATCTCACTAGTTTATTTTATGAGCGGTTGTCAGGCGGGCTCCAGTGATAAGTAATACCACAGTCTGAGGGGCCAGTTCATGGTAATTAATGCGGAGGTTTTAAGTGTATTTCAGTATTTCAGTTCAAGATGGAAAAAATCACTAATTCAATCGTCCGGAAAATTGAAGTTTGATGCATGAGTCCCCTGCTGAAACAATAGGACCATGGCTGCAGCACTCACACCACTTTCATTTCATCTCGGAGGAGCCTCCCCCCTTTGAACCCCTTCTTTCTGGACATTTCTTGCTTTCTTCGCTGTTGTTGTAGACCCAGGTGATACGAGCGAAGAAATATTAGGAGCGCAAGTGACACTTCACACACACCTACTGTACAACGGTCACGTGGTCTACATTTTCAGTATACCTGACAAATGAAACTGAATTTACATTTATTAACTTGGATTTACCCTGGTGGTCCCACTGAGAGGCCTGATCAAGCGAACATCATATAAAATTACAAACAGCACACAGCCGCAAACGACTGTAAACAAGAGCATTGACTGTGTACTAGGGCCTACTTTATAAAGTAGGCATATTATTATTATTAACACATATAGGTTAGTGTTACCATAGGCTATATACAATATGGCAGCCAGCCAATATGATAATACGCTATGCTTTTGGCTCAAATCAGCTGTCCAGATCTTTTGTAGCTAAATCATTCCATTCTCAGGTTAGCCTATATGTGTCTTTAAGTCTAAATGGAGCTGAAAGTATAGGCCTATAGCTGACTAGAGTTGTAGAGTTGTAATCAGGGCCTTCCCGTCGAGCCAGTTAATACTTCAAACTTCAATTTTACGGGCGATTGAGCTAAGCATGTTCCTGACAGAGTTGATGTATGTATTAATTTCCTTTAGCAGCTGATTAATTAGGCTCGAGCTGAAGGCCCGAACTGAACGCCTTTGCTTTCGAATTTGCATATTAATCAAATTCTAGTTGATCGTTTCACATGATCCAGAGACTTTATAGTATAGGGCCCAGGCTATGTGTGATTTAAGAGACCTCGCTGCTGGTGCTGCAGTCGTCTGTCCACTGTATAAAAGCAAAGACGCAGAACGGAACGCTTTGGCCCGGCAGTTTGTGGGGACGGCAGAAAATTCACCTGTCAAGCAGATCAGATGTCTCTGACAGGAGAGTTTTAGCAATTACCGGCGCGCACGGCGCGCGCGTGTGTGTGTGTCGCGCACGCTTTCGAGGCAGAGAGCTAGTGTTTGTCTGTGACTTGCGAAAGAAATAATTTCATATTTCTAATATTATACAAATTTGTTACTCATTTTAGTGAAAATATCTCAAGATGATAAATTTCAATCAATCAACCAATCAAATCAATCAAAAGTATAGCACGTTCCTGGCCTACAACACTTCTGCCACTCATTTTTGACGGCGCACATGGTCCCTCGGTGAGGAGAAGGGGTAGATGGAGACATCTGCTGGAGAGTTGGCAAATAACAGACAGTGTAGTGGAGTCAGGTAGAAAGGTAAACTGATGCATTTCCAGAACTATTTTTAATTGCAGTTGATTTTGTCGTATACGACGTTATTAACAGTTAAAAAAGAAGCTCATTACAGGACAGGTTTATCACACATTTGCAATTTTCACCTAGCCCACAGTAGGCCTGCATTCGAATGATGCGAGTGAAAAGGTAAAAACATGAATTAATAGTTATCACCACACCAGAGGCGTTATCCTGCGTCCGTGCTCATGGGGGCTTTGTGGGTGCACCCCCATGACGCGCCTTTACGCGCCTGCATATCACCAAACTTCAAAACAATTATTGATTTGTTTTATTAGACATTAAATATGCAAATTACGCACAGTGTAGGAGACTATAAAGAAACACATAGAACATATGAAAAAACTACTGCTGTGGAACTTCAAGCTTGAAGTTCCACAGCATACATATTGATACAGTATATATATATTCCACAGCCTACATATTGATAACCCTAGGGTTATCAATATGTAGGCCTATATTTATATTGACAATTTAATATGCTGTGAATTTGCCCGCTAATAAGCATTCCAATTTTGGAGGTCTGGCTCATGGCCCTGATCTGAACCGGTTCCTAACTGGTAGAACTGGCAGGACTCTTAAATGTCAAATAGTTCCAGATTATAATACATTTATTTTAGGATATTTGAATTGGCGTTCAATCCCCAATTCCGCGCAATATTGGAACTATGTTTTTTATGTTCATATCACTGCGCCCAGATTGAACGAAGGATGTACCAATATTTTAGAAATAATTCAGCAATACAAATTAGGTTAGTTTTGTGGATGAATTTACTTTTGCTGCGTGGCCCCAATGACCCCCATAAAATGACCAGAACTGGGCTACTTAATATTTCACCAGAACTAGAGCAGCACTCCCACCATGGGACTCTGGACATCAATTAGTAGCCTACATTTGATACCACTATATTAATGGTAAGTAGCATAATTGTATTTCATACAGTTTATCCCTTTAATGTCGAGGCAGACCTTTTCCCCCTTGAATTGACATTTACTACTAAATGTCTTCCATTGCGCATACTGTGCAGTAGTGCGCAGTGTTGAGGTTCTACAACACTCCCTTGAAGCCGCGCGTAACGTGACGTCATCAATGTTGGGCGGCGGTATTTGAAACAAATCGTGTGTGTTCGTTCGCTGACAGCACTTAGACTGGGCGAATACCGTGTAATCCTGAGGAATAACATATCAAAACTTCTGCAAATATAGCCCCTTTCACGGCAGCCTGCCTCTGCATTGACCAACGTACGCAATTGTTTCACTCTTCATCAAAGTAAGTGAACGCGGCGACGACACGACAGCTCTCAACGTAGCCCTACACAGCGTCATGGAGTATAGACGGAGTTGTGCAAACTCCATTCAATGCATCGGGCTAGTCTCTTCTAAATAGACTTCTATTGAATGGGGACAACCGGAAGTTTCAACGCATTGAAGTCCATGGGCTCGCAGGGGTACATGATCCACGTGACCATGCTGTTTTCTGCCCTGTCAATATCGCAACTCTTTATACTCTGGCTTTACACCCATTCCAGTGTCCCATAAACATGTTTGTTTTGGTTTGTATTAGTATTCTGTTTCATTCCTTCCAGACTACCAATACTGTATTTTATGCTCGCCATCCGAGTCGGCAGATGTTGACTAACGGTATTTGTAAAAACGGCTAGTCTTCTAGCCTAATGGCCACTAGCCATAGTTCCGAACGTTCATTGTCGGAACCACTAACCATTTGGACATTGTTTATTTACATTTTCTGTATTTGGTCCCACAGAAAAGATAAACTAGGACAGATTCCCAAATCGCTTCATTAAAAAAACAAAAAACAAATTGACACTAGTTGGGCTACGGACTCCATTGACTCGCCAGTACTAAAATAATAATAAACACTGTTGTTTGTATTAACGGGTTGTGGAAATTCTAAACAGGTGGCACTTAGAAAAACAATCACCTTCAGAAAATGTATTGACCAAAATGTATTATACATGGATTTTTACCAAACAAACACTCGGCAGATGGAGTTGCAGTGCGGCTATGGACTACTATGCATTTTTTTTTTTTTTTTTTTATCTCTGAGACCACAGTTGTATTGTAAGATCAATGTTAATTTAACTCTGAGCGTACACTGAGTTACCTATCAGGGTACATTTGGTAAACTATCACAGTCTGACACCCTGGTCCTCCCTCAAGGACTAGTGGCGGTTGTGAATATAGATTGCAATATGTGTATACAGAGGCCACAATACAATATATCAATGTTATATCATCATGTGTTTATTCAAACTAATGTCCATTTTGCACAAATACAACAGTAAAACATTTTCAAGCCCACAGAGATCTTCAAACTAAAATTAAAGGTCTAAATATCCTAACAAGATGTCTGATTAGCGAGTACATTGATTGCACCCTGCATTGGGGTTGATAACATTAACCAGTTAGACTAGGCATGTTTGTCAACAACACTGCATAACACTGCATAATCTAGATAGAGAAAATGGGTGCAATTCCAATCGCTGTGGTGTAGCCAGGTATGGTGTAAGTCCTCTCATTGGTTGCATGGCAGCAAATCAGGTTTGGGGCTGTGCTCATTGGCTGCATGGCAGCGAATCAGGTCTGGGGCCTTGAGGTAGGCCCGAAAGCCTATACCACCAGGCCTGGGCCTGGGCCTACCAAATAATTATCCATAATAATTTAAACCAGTCATCAAGAGCTTCAACTCATGATGAACAAAGCAGGGCAGTACAGTAACATTTTTAATTGGGGGCGGTCAGGTTATTTCTGGACCTTTTTACTTGCAGGTTTTAATTATTCTGGGTAATTATTTGGTAAGCTCAGGCCCAGGGCTATAGTGGTATAGGCTTTCGGCCTACCCCAAGGCCCCAGACCTGATTTGCTGCCATGCAGCCAATGAGAAGACTTGCACCATAGCTGTTACACCACAGCGATTGAGAATTGCACCCGTTGTCACTCCCGCCGATGTCTTAAGAACGATTTAGTCAGTTGTTCTCTGGTACTGATGCAGGCTTTATTTAATGTTTTCTTACAAAGCCTCAACCATGTAAAAACGGTCAAAAACAAAATAAACAGTGATCAAACATTACAACAATACCAACACAAAAGTACAAAAAGTAAAGATGGAACATAAATGCACAAAAGGTAAGCCATTCACCTCACTGGCTGCACATGGTATCATAGGAAATTAATGTCTTGGGACCCATGAATGAACAGAACCAGAAAGATGGAAAAACAATACAATCAAATCAATGAAACATAAACAAATGTAACAAACTTAATATCGACAAATAACTTAAATGGATACAGAAAACATACAAAGTTACAAACCTTTAACTTGAGACACTCTCCTTAAAACAAACAAACATTCTGTCTGTCTGCAGCACAGACAGAAGCATATTGCTGCTGCCACGCCAGTACATCATGCTTGTGTGAGCTATGTCTTGGCACCCAAACGTAGGCATGACACAGGAAATGATGCAAGTGAACATCCTCTTAAATACATTTTATCCATAACATCAAATTATAAATAAAGTTAAAGGTAGGGTAAGTGATTTGAAATCCATCGTGTAGTACCAGCCTGGTGCAGTAGGGGCGTCCAACAGTAGCTACACTATGTGAACCTGCTGCTCGATCCTGATTGGAGGAGAATTCAATTCACCCACCACCTGGGGAACTTTTATTAGCTCCTCTGCTAACGTGGGGGAGGGGGGAACTCCATATATGGTTTCCACACCTTATAATAGAGCATTTTAACAGAAAAAAATATTTTTTGGGTGATATCTGACAAAAGTGAAATCACTTCCCCTACCTTTAAATTATTCAAACAAAAATAATTTCAAAACCCATAATGATGTCCGGTCCGCCACAGAAAAGGTTGAATTCTCTTATTCCTATCTCCAGAAGTGTTTATTTCATAAAAATGCCCTGTATCCCTTTGTATGAGCCATTTACTGTCAAACTCTGTGCAGGTGATTATTTTAGTTAGCCTCTTAGCACATAAGCGTTCATTTCAGTAAGCCTCAGCCACCTTCTGCCTCTTATGTGCACATTGATAACATATGGTACGTACTACACAGGGCCAGTTGAGTGACTTCCGTGGAGTGCCGGCGATTAATCCCAATCAAGGTGCGATGGATCCTGACCAGGGTGCTGGTTCCGCTTTGACCCCCTTCAACAAACTCTCCGAGACTGCACAGACGGAATTACGGGACAACTGTCAAAAGCTGTATGAGCAGCTTGAATTGGTAAAAAAGGATGCTAGAGGGATGGCAATTTATTTATTCCAAGGCATTTCTGATTCATATAACATCAAGTTATGGCTCAAGTTATGGAAGAGTATATATTAGTGATGCACCGAATATTCAGCTGCAGAGAATATTCTGCTGTCTAACCATTAACATTATGTACACACATACGGTAGTGTGATAATGCACTTGTTTTTAGGCTCTGCTCCTCCTCAGTAAGCTTCTTCTTGGAATCTGATAGATTAACTTTAATTATGCGAAAGTAGACATGATGATGGGTCATGGGGTAATTTCACATAGTAGACTTTAAGGTATGTTTTGGAGAAAAGAAAGGGGAGTGCAGATGGACAGGCTGGCAACTTGGACATCTTTAGTCAGAGCTGCTAGAGGGCCTAAAATGCTCTAAATGCCAGATACCAATGAGCCTTAAATACACAACATAGGCACATATCATTAGTGATATGTTTTTATTTTTCAGCTGCACAATGAGATTGTGTTGTCATCAGACTCTGGAGAGACCTTGCCTGAGGTGAGATCATGATAATCACTTGAGCAAAGTTCAAGCGATAGGCAGTAAGCACAACATCAGAAAAAAAATGTGTTGGTTATCTAGTATTTCTCCAATTATGAGATTAATCCGCTTTGTCTTCGACCTTACATAAAGCCATTTCATAAACTCAAGATAATTTATTTTTATAGTACTTGTCTGTGCTACTGCATTACTAATATATACTGTTTTTGTTTTAATCTCCAGTCATTGAACAGGCTGATATTGACAGAAAGTGAATTATCACTCATTGTCAATTCACCGGTAAATTGTAAGTATTGTGATTGAAGCCATGAATGTCCAAAACATACTTAAAACCTGGCACTGATGCAACTCGTATTTGGCCAAACATTGATTTTACTGATTAATCAGGTCCTCGCATCACACCAAATATGTCTTCAACATTGTTTTAGTGCTCTCTAATGAGTATTCTCGTTCAGATAGCGGTAGATAAACAAAGCGACAGTGTTTAGTGGCTATAGCAACTCCTGGTGACTGCACGTCTAAAATCTGAGCACCTTTAAACCACCCCTAAATGTAGTAGGGAGTCCGATCCTAAGGATTGGCCCACATTTTGGGGGTCTGGAGTAGTGGTCTATAACAAAATAGTGGTCCTGAATTGTTGCGTGAGCTGAACATTGCTGGTACCATCTAGGAGTATTCAGCTGGGGCCAACATTGAATCTTGTGTTTACAAACCACAAATGTTACTACTTGCTAGTCTTAAATTGAAATAATGACAATGAAGAAAAATAGCACACTGCTGTTAGTCTACAAGTCATGGAAATGCATACAGCTTGTTTCATGATCTACAAGTCAAATATTTCAACATAATTTTTACGCTGAAGGCAGATGCAAAACTGAGCATGCAGTATTCTATTAATGTATTGTCACCAGTGACACATTAACAATATACTGATGCAAAACTGTGCATGCAGTATTCTATTAATGTATTGTCACCAGTGACACATTAACTATAATATACTGTAATGTCTATCAATTAAATTATTAATACTTTTGGCTTTCACCTCTCTGCTGTCCTCCTGGTACCCAGTATCCTCCAAACATCCTGAAGTTTTACGGGAAGCTGTGAATGAAGAGGTAAAGTAAAGCCACAATATTCCTTGTGCATGCTTATGGTTATTTCTATACCTGTGTGTAAAGTCTTACAGCAAACCATCTTGATTTGCTTGAGTCTTAAAGCATAAGACTAGCATAATTAATTGTTTTTTGTTTTTTTACCGTCAGCATAATCTCACTGAATAGGTCCATTATACCTGACTCGGTCTTTCTCTTTGTTGGCCTCAGAAGGAGAAGCTGTGCTCAGAGCTACAGATGGTCCTTTCATGGAATGAAGTCAAGAAACAGAAGTTATTAGAAGATTGTGAACGGTATTTAACGAGAGTTCATGAGAATTCCCTGTGTTGTAATTCCAGTAATAGTAATGAATAATGATAATAATATAATTGTATTTTTCCAGTGAACAAAAGTTGCTGGAGGAGAAACATGAGGTGTATAAAGCTGCTGTTGCTCACTATGAGCAAATAAGAAAGGACAAAGAGTCTCGGTCAACAAAAAAGTAGGTATTCTTTCTTTTTACGCGTACTCTTTACTATCTAGCAATGCTAATAAGCCAGGTTTAAGGTTGAGTTAAGGAACTATTATGTATGCAAGGATGAATTTTACGCAAAGCTTTTATATCTCTCTCCCCTCTGTATTTGTGCATGTTTATGTGTGTACTGTATGTATGTACCCCACAGATGCTTAAAGGACCTCAAAGACAGGATTGATAAATTGATCGTCTATCATGACAAGATTTTGGATGTATTGATGGACGTAGTGGATCAACACTTCCCAATT
Source organism: Benthosema pterotum (assembly GCA_039105355.1). Classification (NCBI taxonomy): domain Eukaryota; kingdom Metazoa; phylum Chordata; class Actinopteri; order Myctophiformes; family Myctophidae; genus Benthosema; species Benthosema pterotum. Next base: position 12,628,973 of record CM076973.1, on the reverse strand, counting down.
CCAGACAATCAGGTGAGATATGAAAACGCAGGATGCAACTATCTGGCAAAAGGTCTCTGGTGCAGTGGATTAGACCATACAGAACAACAGTTAACACAAACTACAGTATTGAATAGAAGAGTACATTTTTTCCTACGTATAAAATACGTATAATGCGTATTAAAAAATGGTGTCATATACGTATTATATTCAGGGCTAGACTATTTGACATTCAATGTCATTTTTCCACAAATGAGTCTTGAAAAATGGTAGTAGTCTTATAACCAGTGTCATATTTGGGTATGTAAAGCCGTTATGTATTTAATATTGGCATATTATATAAATGAAAATGTTTTCACTTAATTTGCAATAAAATCACGAATAGACCAGTATTTTAAACTAACAATTGCAATTGATGATGGCATTCATAATCGTAATTGGATTTGTAGTTTTGTCCATGATGTGTACTTTGCCATGCATTTGACAATATGTACACCACACACACCACACGTCGCAGTTGCTGTGAAAACCGACAGGAAGCTTATCAGTTAACACTTCCTGTAATGCCGATCATTCTCTTGCCTGTAATGTGCACACACACAGAGACTAGGGATGTCTTTGACTGTCTAGAAAACTGATCAGAGTTTCAGGTGTGCTGGACATCAAGTTCGCTTCCGCAGATTAGGCATTTTACAGAAAGCGTTTTAATCATGTATTTTTTTTATATGCAGCATAAAGACCTATACATTCAGCAAATTGAAAATAAACTTGGTTGTCTGTGTCTTTGCATTATCAATACGTGGCTAAAGGGAACTCTTTCTGTTTTCATATCATTCCACACATAGGTTCCACAGGAAGGTCTGCTTCCATTTGAAACAATTTTGGAGGTACGTTTTTGTGTTCTACTTGCTAAGAATAATGGTGACCGTCTGGCAATGCACTGTGAGATTGTCGAGTTGATATTTTTACTGAATGTTCACCGCAGAATGGAGAGTATGCATGTGACATCATCATCCAACCTGGAGGTTAGGCAAAAAATGCCTACCGAGGGCTCAGAAAACAACTCCTTGGATTAAAACAGCCATACCTGCCATTAATGTGCTTAGTCAGCAACCCATTCAACCCATTGAGTGTGTATTTGGCATGATGCTACATAAAGCATGCTAAAATTTTGCATGCTTTGCCTACTATACTGTAGATTGTGTGACTACTGACTAGTACCCTGACTCACATGCTTTTTCACAGAGGTTAAATTTCAATCTTTTCTCTACATGCTATTAGACACCATTAGAGAAACACATTGAAATACATGATAAAATGCCCAAACTATAATAGGGGATGAGCAAATCGGCTTAGTGTCTACTCTATACTATACATAAACCATGAATTTCAATTCTGACTACTTGCACCTCTGACATTTCCCCTCTCTTCACTACTCTTGCCCAGCGTCTGATGAACAAGGCTCTCCAGACAACACATGACCCCTACATAACAATTGACAAGACCTTCTGGCCACCATACGTAGAGGCACTGCTTCGATACGGCATTGCAGTTAGGCATCCAGAGGACAATTTCCAAATCAGGCTGGAGTCCTTCTAGTGCTGTAGGTAGGATTACAGGACCTGGGGGCAAGGGAATGGAACTCGGGACTCTTGCTATGCTTCCAGGTGGCCTTCGTCAAAACGAAGTAATATTAGTAACCAAATGGACCCTTAAGGTGCCACTTAATACCTTTTTAGACCAGAGCTGTGTATGTAATATTCTGTAAGTCAAGTGTTTATTTCTTTTTCTTTAAAAAATAAAATAAAAATAATCGATACAAAAAAGGAATCCATTCCGTTATTGTGTATGTAATATTGTTTCTTTAGATCTTGTAGTTGTTGGTTGTGTGTGTTTCTTTTACAAGAAGACTGGTTTATTTTACACTCAAGAGTTCCATAGTTATTGTTAAACAAAAAGGGTTGAAAACCTCTACACATTGAGCATCTTCTAAATGTATACATTGTAAATTGTATACATACTGAATGGTAATGTTATCCCTTACTAACCTGCAACGTTTGTAAGGATGATGGTAGAATCAAAAAACATTTCAGCAAATGAAACTTTTTTTATGGGTATGAAAGGAAAGCTATTATTTTAATACCTGCCCTGATGAAAACCTGAGTCAAAACATGTTGCTTTTACTTAAATAAAATAAAGTACCTAACTTTTATCCAAACTTCTAATTTTTAAACTTGTGTGCTCTCTTCGGATCACCTTCTTTCTCAGGAGGGGCACTAGCCCCTATGCTGATTCATTAAAAAGCACAGACGATAAAGGCAAATCTTTCATGAGGCAAAGAACAAAGCTTGTTCAACAAACGGCATGTTGAAATTGATGTAAAATGTAAGAGCACCTCTCGCATCACACGGGTGCTTTTTGTTAATTTGTTTTTCAATCTGTAAACCACCAAGCACCTGTTTTCATTTTGTTATCTTCTTATGATGTTTAATGCCTATGAAACCACAGTAAAATATTGGTAATGCATTACAGTGAGGACATAAATAACTAGATCAGCACTAGAGTGCGAACTTGTGTGTTGTGCACAAGTAGGCCATGGCCTACTAGTGTGTGAGTTCAGTCCTGGACTATTAAATCAGTCACTGTATTTGTTTGAAAATGGGATGGAGTTAAAGCGCCTGTTGCCGACTGACCGTGCACCGATCGCTTAACTTGCACCCGCTCCACTCACGCAAGTAATAATGGTTCTTTCTCTCTCTCTCTGTGTATTCATCTATTATGAAGATTATGCTAACTGGCATTTCACTTTTACTTTGTGTAATGCCCAAATCCAACCTGGGCCTTGGGTCTGATCAGTTAGGTCTGGGGCCCGGGCCTCAATTTTCAGACCTGTTGAGAACTGTAAGCTGGATGACTCATCCCACTGCACTCAAGTTCCTCTTTCTGATGGGACCGGATTGACTCAACCTGCTGCAATCAAGTTCCTCTATCCATAGACTGATGTAGAAGTTATGGACCTCTGGGCTGCCACCAGCCAAAGGGCCCGCCCTACACCGGAGGGTTTTTCTTCGACGCGGCACATAGTGTCTGAACACATGCATATCAATTATGACATTGTGCGAAATTCACCTGCATTTGAGAAGGATTTAGAGCAAGGCATTGCTTGAAAATATTAAACAGCCAAATAAATGCACACTTGCAGTAATGTACCATATGATGGGTTAGGACTTTTAGGGTTATTTTATGGACACTAATGAATATGCCCCTTGTGAATAATGAAAAGGACTGTGCACCACTGTTATTCACTGTTACCTCTTTTGTGTGGGCCCTGAGCTTGAGCCTCTTGGGGTGATCACACGGACACTCAACCTCAGGCCCCCCCTGGGCCTGGGTCCAACGTGCCCGTTGGATAATCCAACCCTGCCTCTTTCTGGAGAGTGCTGGCTGACTCATCCTGCTGCACTCTCCCTAGACTAGAGGATCACAAACCTTAGTTTACACTAGGCCCATGCTGTATTGATCAGGACCTTTCTCACCCATATACCTCCAGCTATGGCACCTACCTAGAACCTACAACCTAGTAGTTGTCCTGCATGTACATGTATAGACCTCCTGTGTTTAGTCTTAGTCCTGGAACAATAGGCATGTCCAGGGGGTGTTTCGGTGGACACTGTTGAAGGCCCTTCCTGAAGTCCACAAAGTTGTGGACGAAGCACGACGTATCCCACACACATATCCCACAGTGCATGACATTATAAACCGGGAAAGAGCTATAGCAACCTTATGTGTGTGTGTTTTTTTTCTGTAAAATCCATTTCTGCTATGTACATTTTTGTAATTTGCATAATTAATGACATAATTAGTATTTTTAGTTTTATATGGTAATTTACTCAATTTTGTACTACAATAAAAACTACATAGCATAATTGTATTCTACATTCTACTCTATTACAAAATATAGCACACATAACTGTAAAGGACATGGAAAGGCAAGGCTTATTGAAAAGGTGATGCGTTGTCAACACAGGCAAGGGGTTAAAATCATGAATGAATGATTATTTTATTTTTTATTTTTTTTTACACAGAAATGAGAGTTACAGTAGTTACAAGTACACAGTGCTACAAAACTGATCAGAACAGCTGAACAGCTTGGAGAATTACAGTACAATTCAAGTACAACTACATTCATATCTGGAAACCTGATTATACACACTAGTTATTGGTTAAGCATACACTTGTTTACAATAATGGCCTACTTGTTCATTTCATTGATCATTCAAATACGTACAAAATTGTATTAGAATCCATTTTATCGTGCAATTCCGATAAAGACGCACTTTATGTATTAAATAAAAAAATTGAAATCTAAGTTTATAAACGCACGCGTCACGAATAGGCGTCACGTGGATTCGCCCTATCACAGGATTCCGTCTCAGCTCAAGAATTCATGTGGGCGGAGAGGAGAGGATTCCGGTTCCGGGTGTTTTTCGTCCTGGCAGTGTCTCTTCTCGGGAGGTTTTCCTCACTTTCTGACTATTATGATCTCAAACGAGAACGTTGTTACGACTCACGAGTACACCAAGTAGATAACCCCTTTTATCTTTAAGGCAACAACGTAAAAGAGCCTTCCAAAATGACTACCCGCTCGGAGAGGGAGAAGGCCCAAAAACTCAACGAGCAACACCAGGCCATCCTATCCAAAATGCTGAGGGAGGACGATAACAAATACTGCGCCGATTGCGAGGCGAAAGGTAAGAGTCGAGACTAGACGTGACGTTCAGCCAACACTTACAGTATTTCTATCTTCATTCGTGATGATATGTATATAATTCAATGACCGGTCACTTGTTTTCAAGTCGATCTATATTTCAACTGGTTAAAAAGGCTAAACAGCTAACTCATTTTGTGTGGATGCAAAGCCTTATAGTATTGACAGGGCTGCGTAAACTCCGTTCACTTCATGAGGGCCAATCCAATGGCGGCTATTCTACATAGACTTCTATTGAAAACGAGGACAACAAATGGGGACCGGAACTAGGCAGAAATGCATTGTACTCAGTCAACATCCCAGCTTTAATGTTCTTAAATGTCTATTTTAAAACGTTTTGTAGAAATACTACAAAAGAAACAGACTTTTAGTCGTTACTGTACCTATATATACGCTAAAACAGTTGACATGTTGCACACGTCCTTAAAACGGATTCTATTTGCGCCGCTCTCGTTGAAAACAATGCATTTCCAACTCCAGCTTGTTCCTCTTTCAGGCTGCATGAATAACGCTCGACCCCCCAGTTTCTGTCCCCTCAATGTCGCAACTCTTCGACTACATGGCTCTGTGTAGATGGCTCAGGGCAAGTCAGCTGACAACCTTCTTCCCCTTTAGCTTCGCTAAGTAGATGCTAGGTGGCTAACTTGTCTAAAGCTCTAGCACAGTGCTTTTCAACCATCTTATTACCGGGCCCCCCTTTTTATTCAACATTTGAGCCACGGACCACCATTTCATGACATTTAAACTTGATGACCCAAAACCAAAGCATTTGGCATATGATTTTGCCCACAATTTCAATTCTCTAATGTGTATGTAATCTCTGGAAGATCTGCATTACAGTTACAGGAAATCTACAAACTCCTCTTGAAAGTATAAAATTATGGGATCCATTTGGTTTCATTTTATGCTCCCAAGAGTTAAAGATCTATAAGGGTCTATTTGATACTTACATCTTACTTACTTACATCTACTTTCAAGGACCATTGGTGGTCCGTAGACCACTAGTTTAACTAAAAAAAACTTCTCTCACTGCGTACCTAACCCACGCCCTTATCTAATGTTGTTTGGTTATACATATCTAGATACAGATGTGTATAAAACATCGAAACACAGTACCATAACCTTAAATTTATCTCCTATCTAATAGATCCCTTGTATTGGCTGTCATTGTTGAGGAATGCAGCTTTTTAGCTTGTTGGCAGGTGTGACACTGACACTGTCAGTACTACAAGCTTGTGCATGTTTACTTAAACCACCATTCATCCACCACTCCCTTTCTTCTACCATGCCTTGTTCTCGCCGCCTTCTTAACACAAGTGCTGTCCTTGCCTACTCTGATCAAATTATTGATCATGTATAAGGCAAATGGCACAGTGGAAAGAGACAAGGGACAGAATTAACTTTTCGTGGACAAGTTCTTATCTGAACTCAGGGCAATTAATTTTCTAAGGGCATTTTGTCAGGCTTTTGCGCAATCTGGAAGCTCAATCATTATCAAGAAATCGCTGCACCAATGTGTTTCTAATGGTGTCTAATAACATCTACTAAAATGTAATTGTGAAACCTCAAAAGTCAAAGTACTATTAATAACGAAAATCTAAAAAAAAAAACTAAATGTAATCATGGTTTATGTAACAGGTGATATATCTAACTAGGTCTTTTTCATGATTCTGAACCCATTCAACCATTAGTTTTGCTCAGTAAACGTTCATTGGGTTTAAAAAAAAAAACATATCTGGCATCACAAATGTACTTAGTCAGCAGTCAGCACATTTGGCCAAGTGCAAAGGCTGTTTGCAGCCCTATGAGTGTTTTTTGCTTGGCATGGATTCAGATTCATGAAAACCACCTAGGTAGACATATCACATGCTACAGAAAACATGAAGAAATTTTGCATGTTTTGCCTTCTATAGGTTGTGACTAGTACCCCGGCCTGTTTCACTCCTTTAGTACATGTTATTAGACACCATTACTAACGCATTGCCAAAGAAATGTCTAACAATTTTAATTCCCAGATTTTAATAACTTTCCTTTACTACTATTGGTAGACTGGTTCTGATCTGAACAATGGCATCAAGCAGATTCAGAACACTTGAACAGGACCACTGGCGCATAACAGAGTGATCTTTGTTGTCTTATTTCCAGGTCCAAGGTGGGCATCTTGGAATCTTGGCGTGTTCATCTGTATCCGATGTGCCGGAATTCACAGGAATCTAGGGGTGCACATATCCAGAGTTAAGTCTGTCAACCTGGACCAATGGACCTCAGAACAAATTCAGGTTGGATTGCTACCTGACTCACACTATTGTTTTGTCCACTTAGGCTTACAATATAATGTTAACTCATACGACTGCCCCAAATATTCCCCAATCCGTCCTTGTCCAATAGGCACAATATACAGTGTATGCTTTTAATCGATCTGTTGTAGCCAGTATTCAGTAGGCTTGTCCCTAAATGAACTTAATGTAGCATCATGACCAAGTCAAATTAAAATGACTAAAGATAGTGTTTGTTGCAGTAATAGGGGTCTCCCTGGGTCATATTTATTTTTAGATATTCCACTTTGTTTAATATGTATCCTGACTGAGTTCTCTATAAAATTAATGTCCATGCTGATCATTTTAAAAAGAGCTGGAGAAACATAGGGGCTCCTTTTACTTTACTGAACAATCGATAGAAGTGACATCACCGCCCCGATTTCAGAAGTGTTTTCCCCATTCATTTTTCTCATAGACTTTTCGAAAATAATTTATATAAAGACAATTACAACATGGACAAAGCCAACTTGGGTCGTGACAAATCATGATGACACACACAATCTTTTGGGATCCAATAATTTCTAAGATGTTTTCTACTTCTTGCTAATTAGATATTATATGATTATTGTGTGTGTCATCATGATTTGTCACGACCCGAGTTGGCTTTGCCCTTGCCGAAATCGTCTTTATATAAATTATTTTTGAAAAGTCTATGAGAAAAATGAATGGGGAAAACACTGCGCAGGTCTATAGCAATAAGTACTTCAGAATATAGAGCTTTACCTAAGAATAAATCCACTGAGCTGTCATTTGCTCTAGCATTCATTTATAATTAAGCTGAGCTATGGTTGTCAGATAAAATCAGCCTGATTTAATTTGGAATGTTTTGTAACTTTGTGAGATTGTCACGGTTTGTAATTGAAACAATAAATTGTCGTTTGAAATGTCTTTCTTCTACTGTCCCTTCGGATCCTGTTCTACAGAGTATACAAGAAATGGGGAACACCCGAGCCAGGCAGCTTTACGAGGCCAACCTTCCAGAGAGCTTTCGCAGGCCTCAGACAGACCAGTATCCTTCACTGTCAAACCACTTTTATAACAATATACACAAACACTTTACAAAATAATTGTATAAAACATATATGATTCTAATGTGATCTTATTAGCAGTCACTTTCTATTATTTTATTCACCCTTTAATTTCTTCCACATTGTTTCAGTTTGCTGCTTTTGCCACTAAGCTGCCTGTTTTGTTTTCCTCAACTCTGAACCTCAGAGCCGTGGAGTTCTTAATCAGGGATAAATATGAGCGGAAGAAATACTACAGCAAGAATGTGACCAATGGAGGCAGTGTATGTACCAGTATAGTTGGTTTCGACAATGTTTTCTGTTCTGTCTCTGTTTTAGCCAACGGTTGACTTGATTTCTATGTGTCTATAGCCAAAAGAGAAGGAGACTAAGACAGAGAAGGAGGTAGACAGGGGGACCAAACTGTCATCGTATTCCAAGGTAAGCGGACCAAAGGGCCTTTCTATGTAGTTTGCATGTTCTCCACATGTCCCATAGAGTAGTTACTGTTCACGACCAAACATCTCCAATGTATTTTGGTGTCTCAAAGTCTTTATTAAACTAATAATACAGATTTGTTTTTTAATCAATTAATATTGCGATTTGATTAAAAATTTTGATCTAATTAATTAGAGGCTCAATAATTAATTAATCTCAATTAATCTCATTTTAATCGCATATTATTATTTACCTGAGAAAAGTGAGAAACTGAACTGAATTTATTATTATTATTATTACAGTATTATTATTATATTATGAGTGAAGCAATGAACTGAATGAGTGAAGCAATGAACTGAATACTAGGCCTGTGAATCTGTGGGTGTCCCACGATACAATTCAGTATCAATTTTCTGGGTCACGATTCGATCCAAAAACTAGATTTCTAGATTTTTTTTTTTTTAATTCTCGATTCAAAAAGATTCCCCAATTCCAAAGCTTTCCTCTTTTCTTTTTTTCTTCTTCTTATTTACCAAATTCAAGTACAAACGTTAGCATTTCTCTGTCAGTCCAGTACAATAATTGACTCTGGGGCAAAATAAATAAAATACTGGTACTTGGAAGACTAGCTGGTAAGAAAGGCAGTGCCACACACACAGCGCTGATTGTTCTGGAGCATACATTTGCGTACATTTAGCAGTCATTATTATCATGCAATTTAGTGTCAGATAAACACAGTGAAGTGAACTACTCTGAACTAGGCTACTATGATCAAACCGCTCACCGCACACGCACACACACACACACACACACACACACACACACACACACACACACACACACACACACACACACACACACACACACACACGGCTACAGCCAATATGAACTCGACTCCAGCTGCACTGATGAGCGCCGGTCGCCAACTCCAGTTTGTCCCTATTCAAGCCATTGAATGTCGGACACCTCAACGTCGCTCTGGTACTAGCCAGAATGCAGAAAGACTTACCCAAGCTCCCTTCTCTTCACGGGGTCAGTCCAATGGCGGCTCTTCTACATAGATTTCTACGAAACGGGGACAGTAACACTAGCTCCAACATGTTGGATGTGATTTGAGGCTCGAGCTGCTGCGATGGTATGCACATTCTTTGTTGCATAAACTGCCTTTTTGTCCACGCTTCCATCCGTTCTTTGCTTAAATCTAAATTTGCCATCAACGGGGCCGAGTAATGCTTACTCATCTGGTTTGTCGTTCATGTTGCGAGTTGTTTTGTTTTGTTTTTGCTGCGGGGGAAGAGGGCGAGGAGGCGGACGGAGCTTTAGAGTATAGACTGAGTTACGTTTACTCCATAGAGCTAGTAGACCAATGGCGATTCTTCTACATTGACTTCAACTGCAGTTTGTCCCTATTCAGGCCATTTGAACAGCGCTCAAGCGCTCAGTTTCTGACTCCTCAATGTCGTGACTCCGGGTGTACTGCCGCTTCCGTGTGCGTTAGCATATTGGGTAGGTGTGAAACGGTGATACAGTGAGAAACGTTCCACTTCAATGGTGTGAATGGGCCATCAGTGACAAACGTTCCGTTCCAATGGTGGATAAAGAAAAGGTGCGAATAAATGCGTTATTTTTTATAACGCGCTATATTTTCTGTAATTAATTAGTCTCAATTAACGCGCTAAAGTCCCGGGCCTATAATCAATTAATATTGCTTTTTAAATAATATATTACACAAATTTGCCGTGGCAACAGTTTGCAATCTAGTTGCAATCTAGTAATCAGTCATCCAACCAGTTTAAATGGAGCAAGCCTCTCATTCTGCTGTTGAGTGTCACTACATGACAAAAGGGAAAAAAAGCAGAGAAATGTTTGAGGAGGTCAGAGAAGATTACAGCAAAGCATAGACGATGTAAAGGCTACAAGTCCACCTCCAGAGACTTTGATGCTCCTGTGTCCACTGTGCGAAATGTCGCCAAGAAATTAAGACTCTTGGTACGGTAGCCAATCTCATAAGAGGATAAGATAAGTATGGACCAAATATTGCAGCAAAGGTGCCACCTGTCGCCATCTCAATGAAGGACGGCTCTATGGTAGGAGAGCCAGAAGGAAGTTTCTACTGAAAGACATGCACAAGAAATGCTGGCTAGAGTTTGCCAAAACACACCTGAACAAGCCAAAGTCCTTCTGCCTGTGGGCAGATGAGACCAAATTGAAGCTTTTTGGTAAATCACATAGACTCTATATTTACAGGAAATTAAGCCTTCAAGCAAAAGAACACTCTTCCTACAGTCAAACATGGAGGAGGTTCACTATTGTTTTGGGGTTGTTTTGCACCCTCTTGTACTGGGTGAATGGCATGTGTGTGGGGCATGAAATCTAGCGATTACCATGTATTTTGGAGAGAAATATTTCACCAAGTGTCATGAAGCTGGGTTTTCGTCAAACATCATCGGTGTTCCAGCAGGGCATAACCCAAAATACACATCAAGAAGCACCCAGGAATGATTCAACATAAAGTGCTGGACTGTTCTAAAGTGGCCAGCAATGAGTCCAGATCTCAATCCCATTGAATGGCAGTAGAGTAGTCACCCTTCTAATCTGGGTCAACTCGAGCGGTTTGCAAAAGAAGAGTCGGCCTTCTCATTGAAACCTACAGGGTACAGCGTTTGATGGCAGTCATTTACTTCCAAATATTGAATTCAAGGTGTCAATACTTTTGCCACAGCAAATTCAGTGTAATATGATTTAAAATTTAATATTACGTTTATTACATGCTGTTTTTCTGTTGGGGAAATGTCTACCGGGGCGCGCGCGTGCGTGCGTGTGTACAGTGTACCATGCTCTGTATTCACTAACATATACACATGATTCCTTCTATCATTGGCCTACTTCTATCGACAAACCTTTGGCTTGTTTTACTTGTGTGTGTGTGTGTGTGTGTGTGTGTGTGTGTTTTTACTTTATTTATAGAATTTTCATATAGGTATAACCCCAAAGAACCCCCTCCCCCCACCCACCCCAGTTTCTTCCAAAAACAAAACAAAGAAAAATAAATAATAAAAAACAAAACAAAACAAAACAAAAAGCAAACATTGGGATAGCATAATACCTGCAGTTGCTTGTCTTATGATGGATTGAGGGATTACACAGTTAACAGACCAGTGAACAATTAATCAAGGGGATATTTGTGTGTTTGTGTAGAGTGAAGAGCCCCGGACAGTCCCTAAAATCAGTCCTGTGAAGAGTTCAGAACCGGCAGTCAACCTCCTAGGCCTCGGTGAGTCTTTCTCCTCTTGCTGTGTTTTTCCACACTGGAAGTTGTGGAAAGTGATACCTGTGTTGTAATAATATACTTTTTAATGATCTCTATTTCAATGAGAATGGATTATCCACTCCTTTCTTATAAAGAGATGGACAGTTCAAGAAGTTGAGAAGGCACATTTCCACTATGCCATCAATGAGCATAAGAAACTGGTTTCTAAATTAATCATAATATTGTTACCTAACCCCTAGGTATATGGTACAATTAGGAAACAGCCAGTGTGTGCCCTGAGAGAAACAAGGAGATACTGCAGTGTTCTTGTTATATAAGGTAATGTAGCCCACCTGTAAAACCAGTTTATTCTCCTTGTTGTAGATGCACCAGCAGCAGTATCGACTAACAACAGCAGTAGCACAAGTCAGAACAACGACCTGGATATATTTGGTCCCATGGTGTCCAACCCCCTCCCAGTTTCCACATCCACTGCTCAGTTTTCTCAGGTAAAAAAAAACGCACAGAAAGTACAGTATAATCACAGCACTCAGCTGAATCGTTATTTGAAGTGTGTCGTCTATGTAGTTGTGTAGCAAAATCCAGCTTACAGAATATTTCGTGAAGATTCTTGTAAACCATATTTTTTCTGTTCTATGGACCCTAAAGGACACAAAAAAAGCGGTTTACATTTTTTCCCCCCACCCTAACATTATTTTATCACCATGGCAACATGGCGTTGTGTATCAATCTGTCTGTATTACTGTCAACATCATTTCTCCAAATCTGCCAGCCCAATTTATACCAAATTTGTTCCAGGGGTGTATAATATGCTCTAAAAGACCCCATAAAAATGTCACCATGATCGGCCCATAGGTGGCGCTACAGTACCAAATTAAAAATTATAAATCGCGATTATTCACAAACTAATTGTCTAATTCAAATGAAAATTGCTGGGTTTTTGCACATTGTGCTGAGACACAAGCCCTGCAAATTTGACCACAATCCACCAATGGGTGGCGCTACAGTAACCCATTTAGGAAGCAGATGCATGGTCTTCACATATTAATACAGTGATTTTCATGTAATTGCAATGTGATTCTTGTCACATTTAAGTAAATTTTAAAGCTCTGGGGGAGAAAGAGTCAATAGCCTTGGAATATTTTACACTAAATAAGACCACGCCCCATACCCCGCATCGAGGGACGTGGTGGTGGCATAGTCATAATACACAAACAACACATCAAATCAAAATCAGTCCAGTTAATTTTCCTGTTCCCTTCTCATTTGAACATTTCACCTTCAAACTGTCTGGCCCTAAACCATTGGTCGCAGCAGTCATAGACTGCCCAAACCTGCCCATCCATCTTCATCTACTTATCCTAGTTCGGGCCACGAGGGCAACAACTCCACCAGAGAGCTCCAGACTTCCCTCTCCCGAGCAACCGGGCGACCTCCTCCTGGGGGATCCTGAGGCGATCCAAGGCCAGAGAGTGGATGTAATCCCTCCATCTGGTCCTTGGTCTGCCCCAGGATCTCCTCCCAGTGGGACGTGCCTCGAGGACCTTCCTAGGGAGTTGCTCAAGAGGCATCCTGATCCTAACCAGATGCCCAAACCACCTCAGCTGGCTCCTTTCCAGGAGAGGCTCTCCCGAGTGACTTCTCACTCTATCTCTAAGGGAGATGCCAGCCACCCGCTGGAGAAAACTCATTTCAACCTCTTGTATTCATGACCTTGTTCTTTCGGTCATGACCCACACTTCATGACCATAAGTGAGGGTAGGGATGAAGATAGCTCGGTAGAGAGAGAGCTTTGCCTTCTGGCTCAGCTCTCTTTTTGTCACAACAGTGTGTATAGTGACTGCAATACCGCCCCTGCTCCTCCGATTCTCCGGCTGATCTCCCTCTCCATCCTCCCCTCACTCGTGAACAAGACCCCGAGATACTTAAACTCCTTCACCTGGGGTAATGCCTCATTCCTGGACTGTACAATCCACCGGTTCCCCTATCAATTTTCTGTATTTCTCACACTGCTCACTGAGATGCATATCTCTGTCTGGAGATGTCAATATCCACGTGGACTCACCTGACTTCAAAGCGCCACTGAATTCCTTGACATTTTAAACGTTATCAATCTTACTCAGCACGTCCGTTTTCCCACCCACAGAAGGACACACTGTGGATCTCATCTGTACTACTGGAATAACCACTCATAATGTCACCAGCATGGACCTTGGCTCCACCATCTTGGACCACCTAGCCATCATCATGGACATTGACACCCCCACTCCCCTCAACAATGAAAAACGCTCCATAACTTTCCGGAACCTCAAATCTATTAACCCCTCCTCCATGTCCTCATTATTGTCCTACACCATATCTGACCCTAGTCCACCCACCCCGAACACTAAATTGGTCAATGTTTACAATGACACACTCTCAACCTGTCTCAATCAACTTGCCCCCACAATGACCAAGCACGTCTCCTACACCCACTCAGCCCCCTGGTACACGGATCATCTACATCAACTAAAAAAAACAGGGTCGTCGACTGGAACGGCTTGTCATTCCAAGGCTTACAAACCGCATCTGGAACAATACAAAAATGCTCTCAACAGTGCATGCACCTCGATAGCTCAAAATGTGGAGAGCCAAATTTGAACAGGCTATAATAGCCAAACCCAAAATGTAATCAGAGTAAAACTTTTTTAGTTGTCCCACTACTCATCTGTTATTCAGTCCGGCAGCAACTACTCAATCCTTTAATGCAATAACTGCATCCAACCTCTCCTCCATAACCTCTGGCATGAAAACCTCGACCTGTATCCTTGACCCGATACCCATCACCTTGGTCATTGCCAGTCTTCCTGTTCTCTCATTGCCAGTCTTCCTGTTTTCTCTCCACTTATCACCAATATCATAAACCCCCCTCTCCACTGGCCAGCTCCCCCTGCTCTCATCTTGCCACTTTTACCCCAATATTGGGAAAAATATTGGGGCAACTACTGAGTACTGACCCATCTCCAACCTTCCTTTCCTCTCCAAAATCCTGGAACACACTGTTGCCTCTCAGCCCCAAGTTTCACATAGACTCCAATAACCTCTACGAAACACTTAAATCTGTTTTCCATTCCCTAGCACAGAAACCATTCTCACAAAAGTCACCAACAATATCCTCCTCTCTGCTGATTCCGTTCACCTCTCCATCCTCGTCCTCCTCAACCTCAGTGCCGCTTTTGACACCATCAGTCACTCCATTCTCATCACCTGTCTCCAATCTTCCATTGATTCAACAGGAACTGCTCTTTCCTGGTTCAAATCCTACCTCTCTGATCGACAACAATTCATCTCTGTCAAGAACTGCAACTCCTCCACTACCCCTGTTACCCATGGTGTCCCCACGGCTCTGTTTTTGGTCCCCTGCTCTTCATCTTAAACATCCTCCCACACTGCCAGATCCTCCATCACCATGGACCTCAGTTCCACTCATTTGCCGATGACACACAGTTGTATTTCTCCACCAAAGCCATCACTCCAACCAACCAATAACTGCAATAAATCAGAAATCATCATCACTGGTCCCAACTCCCTCACCAGTTCTATGCAGGATTTTTCACTCAGCATTGATTTACTTTCCACCCACATCTGCAACCTTGGCATCTTTTTTGACCCACCCTCTCATTCCTTCCCCATGTCAACCATGTCACCAAAACTGCCTTCTTCCACCTCAAGAACATTGCTCGTCTCCGACCCTTCTTGTCATTTTCTGCAGCTGAAACTCTCATCCACGCCTTCATCTCATCACGCCTTGATTATTGCAAGAGTATCCTCCACAGCACCACCTCCAAAGTCCTCAATAAACTTCAATATATCCAGAACTCAGATGCGCGTCTGCTCACCAGCACCCGGTCCAGAGATCATATCACACCTGTTCTCTGTGAGCTTCACTGGCTACCAGTCAAACAAAGAATCCACTTCAAAACACTCCTGGCCCCATATAAAGCACTGATCAACCTGACTCCCCTCAATTAAGTTGCTTCTTTTTATTTTACCTCTGTAGTCACCCCCCATGCAATGTGTCTTTGGGTACTCAAAAAAGCGCTATATAAGTTTCTCCTACACCCACTCAGATTATTATTAATAATAGACAGTGGGGGGTAGTATTATTAATGTCCAATTATCGTGGATGCAATTTCTTTTTGTCAAAAGAGAAAGTCAAGTTATTTTTTTCCATTTGAAACAAAACACTGTCTGCGCGCGATTATTTAAGGTTTTTGTAGCGAATTGGTCATTTTAAATATGTTATTGTAGCGCCACCTATTGGTGGATAGTGGTCAAATTTGCAGGGCTTGTGTCTCAGACCATTGTGCAAGAACCCAGCAATTTTCATTGAAATTAGACAAATTGTTTGTGAATAATCACGATTTTTGTTTTTGAATTTGGTACTGTAGCGCCACCTATGGGCCGATCATGGTGAAATTTTTATGGAGTGTTCTTGAGCACATTATACACCTCTGGACCAAATTTGGTGTAAATCGGGCAATCAGATTTGGAGAAATGATGTTGACAGAAATACAGACAGATTGATACACAACGCCATGTTGCCATGGTGATAAAATAATGTTAGGGTGGAGGAAAAAAATGTAAACCACTTTTTTTGTGTCCTTTAGGGTCCATAGAACAGAAAAAATATGGTTTACAAGAATCTTCACGAAATATTCTGTAAAGTACACAATGACGTTGAATGAAGTGTCTGTTTTCTTTATTAATGTGTAGTAGCAGTGTGCGATTTCAACAAAAAAGGTGATACTGCATACAAAATTCCACATACATTTGTGATGTAGGATGCACTACTTTTCGAGGTTGGACTAAGCTCATGCATTTGTACACTTATTGACTAAGAGAAAAAGAAAAAAACCTGCAGTGTTCCAGATTAGATGAACACTGTTAAGTGCAAGTGCTCAATAATGCAATAGGAATGAAGACGTAGCCAGCACAGCACACAATGAATGTCCTTTTCACATGTTTTATTTACCTGTATTTACAACAGACGGCCGCGCGTCGACCTGATAGGCCTTCCTCAGCATTGCTCATGCTGACTAAGGCCTATCAGGATTGAGGATTCCGTGGTGTGTCCATCCGGTAAATTAACATGTGAAAGGCACATTCATTGTGTGCTGGCTACCTCTTCAATCCTACTCTTATGCAATGGCATTGAACCATCTAGCCACATGTGTAACATCATGGTGATAGGCTGCGGTGCCATTACATCCCAACATAATATTATCTCATTGACCTAAATGGCATTATTTCAACACGGATAGGATGATTTAATAAACAAATAATTATGTCTGTAGGAGTGCATGGCTGCAGCAGCCTGCAGGCTATCAGAAATGACTTTGGAATACTTGCAGAGTGATGGACTGCTTTACCTGGGGTTACATCCTCTGATAATTGTACTTGAATGTTGACATGAAATGATCCTGTCTAGTGTTTTCATTAGCACAAATGTGATAAAATACTCTATGGCTTGTTACACCACTGATCATGAACATGTTGAAACTACAGTAAAGATACCAAGTGATGTCACTGTTATCCAACACAGAAGTAGTATGCACTTGAAGCTGTTTATAAACCAGTTCACTTAATACCACTACCACAAAACAAAATTCCCCTGTGTTTAATAAAGGCCTCTGATCTAAGCACCATGGACAGCAACACAATGGACTCAGCTGGACATGGTGCTTGACCGTATTTTAAGAGATGCATTTGCACATACTATTGGGAGCGGCGTTCCAAAATAACTCTGTATTTAGCCATATGATAAATGTATTCATATCATGCTAATCTAAGTCACGATCATGTGTGCTACATCCAGATTTTTTGAAAATGCAAGTCTTGAATTGCATCTTAAAACCCTGTTTTCCATTCACCTACTCATTTCCACTCTGTAGGCTAGCGTCACTGACCCTGCCAGCACCCCAACACAAGCTCCAGCAGGTGTCTCCAGTTCGGTCTCTGGCCAAGCAGAGCTAGACCTGTTCAGTGAAGGTAGCAGCAGTAAGGCGGAGGACACGACCAAGAAACCTCTGTCCAAGGATTCCATCCTATCCCTATATGGAACAAGCAGTGTGCCCCAACAGACACCCGCAGGTAAGCAATCAAAAAAGTCAAGCATACAAAGAGTTTTCCCTTAATGCCACATGGACAGCTGAAGATAATGTGTATTGTGTACCATACACAATGAGTGCCCGGAACCATTGCTGACCATTGAATCATTGGATCCGGGCTTGTTTCTCCACCAAAACCGATTTATAGATGCACATGACATCGCCAGGCTTCATAGCAGATGTGGCTAAGACTAACCAAAACAAAGTACGATCGATCTACACCAAAGGAGGTCATATTATTCCTACCGCGACTAACAATAGGGCCGCCATTGTTGTTTTCATAGCATTTCTATTAGATCAGGAGTTATTATTGTTAAAAATAAAGTTGATTTGGCTTGGGCGGGACGACTTTGGACTGACCTGCCGCAAATTGGAACGCTGTTGCACAACCAGGCGAGATCAGTCTCCCAAGTTCTGTTTTCAATTAATTTGTCTATATTTTGATTATTATCCGTTCTTGCAGCATTATGGGGCTTTTAATTGGCAAGGAGATCTCCAATCTGTAATTTGTGTTCAGGACACAGAAATAAGATAATCAAAAAGAATGCACAGACCTTAATGTCCAGATTGTTAGATGCAATTTCATGCCATATTTCATGCATATTTTATTGTACTGACCCCTATAGCAGAAATTTCCAAATGTCACTCTGAATGCACTAAAATTATCTGATTAGATGAATGCCACAATTCAGACAGGATTCTTCAGTTTTTTCTTATATTTAGGTTAAATGATCCCTTTTAAACATGTTTTCTCTTGCTGAAAACCTGTTTTTGTAAACTAACCGTATTTCTTCCATATCTTGTCTCTTACCCCCTGCAGCTGGAATGTTCATGGGTCCATCGCAGATGCAGTTTCCTGTCCAGGCTACAGCCGGATACCAGGCCTACCCCGGTATGGGTGCTCCACCAACTACAGTCATGGGTGCCATGATGGCTCAGAGCGGGGCGGCCATGATGCCACCAAACGCAGGCATGATGGTCGGTATGACGATGCCCAATGGCTTCATGGGTAATGCCCCCGCTGCAGCTGGAGTGATGGGCATGGCACCCAGGATGATGGGACCACAGGGTGGGGCAATGCCTGGCATGGTGCCTGCCCAGGGCATGTACGCAATCCAGCCTGGACAACAGGCGCAGTGGAGCATGGGGCAGGTAAGATGTTATAGTTATTTCACTAGACTAAATGGGCACAAACCAAGTATCTGACAGTAGTAGCGTAAGCTGTGGGGAAGCCGTCGTCACGGCTTCACGTCTCTTTACTTGTGTGAGTGGAGAGTGCACAAGTACGCATTCTACCGAGTGCTGATCTAGTTTGGTGTCTGTGGCTGTACACACCATCTTCCGTTGTAACCTGAGGCCTCCCTTTGTCTGATATTGCAAGACTTATTATCTAAAAGAGTGAGTTACATTATGGGTCACAAAATGAAATGATAGAAGTATAAAAGGAAAGTGATAGCTGAGTATAAAAAAGACAAAGACAGGAACTCAAATATCAAAGCTTTATCCACGTGCCTATCTCTGACTTTTCAACTCGGTTCTGAAAGCTTGGCTAATACAATTTGATATCATAGACCTTTGTTTGATATCTTAGACCTTCGTTCTCGCTTGGCTATTACGATAAGATAAGATAAACCTTGCATTACTTCCCAGAAGCAAATGCAGGTGTCAGAGCAGCAACAACAGTGGGAATGAAACACAGGAGGTGGTACTGGTAAAAGTGAAGAACCAAAACCAAGATGTTTAGAATAAACCTACTGAGAGATCATCAGATATCATGTGTTTGGTAAATAAACTTTACAGTGAATACTGTACATGAATGTACTTAATACTTTTCATTGGTTCAGTCTCTTAAAAACAACACACAGATGTAAAGGGTGTTCAAAAGCAACAATTCGTGCAGAAAAGTCAAAATGTCATCCAAAATGGAGATATGTGGTTTCCTCCCTACCGCAACGTGTATGTAGGGCTGAGCAAATAGATTGATAAATAAATAACAAATGAGAGACTCGTCTAGGTTTTTGGAGATCTTGTATGCATAAGTCTTGCCTTTTTCTATATTTAAAGACTCCTCTTCAGTAGTCTTTAAAAAAGTGAAAACCTCCCTTTGGATTCGTAAAGTATCTCTTCCTTTCCCTACGTTCTACTGCTGTAGTTATGGCAGTACCTTGAGTTATGCTGTGGTTTTAAATGTATTTTCTCTCCTCTTTCTTTCCCTCTCTCATGCCCCCCTGCCTTGGCAGATCAACCAGCAGATGTCAGGGATGAGTTTGAATGGAGCCGGGGCTCAGATGGCCTTTGGTCAGCCTGCCTCGGCTATGGGAGGCTGGGCCACCGCTGCAGGCTCTGGTCAGACCCTCAGCACCCAGCTGTGGAAATGAACCTTCCAGGGGTTGGAGGTCATTGCTAGGGCAGCATATAAAGAGTAGGGAAGCAACAACACCAACATCGGGCACATCTCTGCGACCCTGCTATGAACTGATCGATGAACTGCCCCGTTTTTTTCCAAATACGACCGCCCCCCTCAGAACATGCAACCTGTATCTCTCTCTTTCCCCCTCTCTCTCTTTCTTTCTCTCTCTCTTTCTATTGTGTGAGTGAATTGGGAGTCATTCAGCATTGCAGGCTCAGCATTTTATGTCTGCTGTTATGTTTTTTGGAATCATAACATTTATTTTCCTTTTTTGGAAAAAGAAGATGGAAGAAAATACAGTCCCGATAAATACACAACGTTGACAACATATCGGAGAAAAAAAAAACAATGCTGCAGGACCAGTTACACAAGCTTTTATTGTATCACTGTATCATTCTGAGATATTACAAATTTAAAAGAATAGTATTTAATGGGAGAAGATGTGGTTACCATGTCTGTCAATACGGCTCCC
The DNA here is from genome assembly GCA_039105355.1 of Benthosema pterotum. Classification (NCBI taxonomy): domain Eukaryota; kingdom Metazoa; phylum Chordata; class Actinopteri; order Myctophiformes; family Myctophidae; genus Benthosema; species Benthosema pterotum. The sequence continues at coordinate 12,608,161 of CM076973.1, read as the reverse complement.
GTATGTACAGCGCTGTATAACCTCTTTTAAAAGTACCTGTGGTTCCCCTATAAAAAATAAAGTATGATAATCCAATAATGTTGCTTTAATGAGTTTTCTATAATTGATCTCTTGGCTTGCACCCTTTGGCAGAAGGTACAATTCTTATGTCTTATGAATAGGGAGCCGTTTTTTCCACATCACAACAGTACAATATCCAAAATCACTCTATCCAGCCTAATATGAAGGCATGGATATAATTTGGTATTTTGATCTCATGACAAAGTTACTTCGTCAAGAGACAAAGATGAGATCAAGGGAGTTTTAACATTTAAGTAATGCAATAAAGGAAAAGGTGGTAGTTTTATTTTATTTTATTTGCTTAATTATTTGTAGCCTTGAAGTCTGTTGAATTTGTAGGTCAGCTGTGGCACTGCTGCTAGTTTCCATTTTCATCCCCCCTGATATTAGCGTAGTAGTTGTAGTTCTCAGACAATGGGTCAATTCTCAATCGCTGTGGTGTAGCAGGTATGGTGTATTAAGTCTTCTCATTGGCTGCATGGCAGCAAATCAGGTCTGGGGCCTTGGGGTAGGCCGAAAGCCTATACCACCAGCCCTGGGCCTGAGCTTACTAAATAATTACCCAGAATAATTAAAACCTGCAAGTCAAAAGGTCCAGAAATCACCTGACTCCCCCCAATTAAAAATGCTACTGTACTCCCCGGCTTTGTTCATCATGAGTTGAAGCTCTTGATGACTGGTTTTAATTATTATGAATAATTATTTGGTAGGCCCAGGCCCAGGCCTGGTGGTATAGGCTTTCGGGCCTACCTCAAGGCCCCAGACCTGATTCGCTGCCATGCAGCCAATGAGCACAGCCCCAAACCTGATTTGCTGCCATGCAGCCAATGAGAGGACTTACACCATACCTGGCTACACCACAGCAATCAGGAATTGCACCCATTGTCTGTTTCAGTACCCACTTTGCCTGATTTCTGACCCCCTTGTGATGAGAACAGTTTGCCTCTATAGAGAAAGCATAGCTAGTATATGATGCTGTGATTGAAAGATTGAATTGCACCTTTTAGATTTGAAAGATTATGAAATGGCTTGCAATTTGTGGCCCCTCAGTTCCTTATTTTAAACTGCGGCCATAACATTTCACTAAAGTAACTTCAAATAATGGACAATTAAGTATTGTTTTCTATGAGTTGTGATTTAATTTGGTTTAAGTCTTCACATAAAATCATCATTATCGGGGGTAGTACAGAAAACCCATAGTACCGCTGGTACTTCTAGGATAAAAAAAAAACGTGGTGCACAGTAACATCCCACCAGAACTACTGATGAGGAAACCAACAAAAATACTATAGCTACCATGGACCAGAGTTGAGAACAGCTGTCCTGATCCTCTTGGTGTGATTACCTTGGCGTTGAGGCTTAAATCCACCACTAGATGGAGTTATTGTATCACCACAAAACCTTAACCCTGCTGCGTAGGAACCCATTTAAATTATGCCACAACTTACCTACCTAGAGTGCAATACCAAAGCCATCTGCCACAAACCATGCTGTCCTTTGAACCAGCCTTTCTTATTCATTATTTGTCGCTATAGCACATATAATGGTTTGTTTAGTCCCTTTTTGCCAATCTTTAGGGATGAACTAAACCCAAACTCTGGGGGATTTGGAAAATGTGAGTCATACTTTTTGAACTAGTACCAGTTTGTTTTAGGAAAGTGTACCTCACTGTATGTTCTGTGGCTGAAGTGTTGTTCAGTTGTTCCTTCAGTGGGTTGCACACTGCCCTGTGGCTGTGGGTAGTAGTGGGTATGGACACATTTACATGATGTCAAGGATGATGCATGTGTTCTCTTGTTGAAATATTTTCTGTGAAATGGAGCTTTAGGCACTGGCTAAGTAAAAATATTGGGTAACATAAAACTATATCTTACTACTGAAATATTGATATCGGTAATATTGATATTTAGGCTTAGGAATCTATTTACAAATGCCACCATTATACAGTATGTGAGACCATCAAATGATATTCCGATCATAAAAATATTAGTTCCAGTATATTAAATATCTAACATAAGCGTTAAGAGAGTTTAAACATTAAAGGAATACCTGTTTGGTGACATGATATTCTGGTCATAAAAAGATTAGTTCCAGTACATTGCGTATCTGAGATGAGAGTTGGAGTTGAAGGAATTGGTGACATGAATATTAAAACTGACACATTTATGTTTTCCCGTTGCAATGTAGATGGTGTGCAAACAGTTTGAGAATTCACATACAAATAATACCTGGCCTTGCTGTTAAAGCTTTTTGAAGCATACTTGATGTTGTTCCACTGCTGACTCTCACATCTCAACACTTTGAGAGCGCAGGCAGATGTTTCCAACTTTCACAGCTACGTCTGATGCCATAGCCCCAGCTTTCTGAGACCTTTAGCAAAGAGGCTAAGCATTCCTCTCGGCTTCTGTGTCAAACTTATAACACATGTAACCCAGCAATGAAGCATATTCTCTCTATCTGTCTTCAGCCCTTTGTTGGCCTCTCAAACAGCAATATCTTTTCTGTTCTTTTTTTGTTCTGTGGGTAGAGATAGCAAGGTATGGTTTACGTTATTGTACTTGATTTGCAGAGAGATCTGTAAAACCTTGGTTGATACATACAGTATTCCATAGTAACTAGCAGCATTTCTATTTCATGCATGCATACTAAAATGTCTTGCTTTAATTGTATATGTGTGATGTTTGCAGATGGAAGGAAAACTTGTATCAGTTCAGTTGCCATACACGTTTGCAATTTTTCTTAAGGAACTGTCTGGAATGTCCAATATGGTACATGCAAACTGACACCCTGGTGTGCTGAGCTTGACCAAGATGTGTCATGCCATGTGCCACGCAGAAGGACATGAGGACACCATTCAAAAACAAGATGATGCATCTCAATGTTCTTATCCAAATAAATGAATAAGGATAATGCAGGCTCAGCTTGCAGTATAGGTTATTCATTCTCCAAATCTAGCATTGCATCACTTTCTGAGAACTGTCCACATTTCATAAGTTCTCACATTTCTGCTCGAAGGATTCCTCTGTGACTGTAAACCAGTTTGAACAGTGAATCTGTGTCTTCTTTCATCAACTTCTCTAAATTCTCAGCCACTCTGTATTCATGACAATATGTATTAATATACAATACAGGGTGCATGCAGTTAAGAGGGACATCTCACTTTGCTTTCAGAATAGGGCCACAAAAGATAACACAACTCCCTTTATGACTCTGCATCACAACATACTTTTGATCACCTTTCCATTGTCTGTGATCAATAAGAAAGGCAAAGTGCAACACCGACTTTAAGAACTCCGTGAACAGAGCTGGCTTTGTTCTGTTGGTCACTGTTTGCATTCCCAGTCCATGTTACGAAATGTGTTACCAGGCAACAAGAACTCCTGCAGACTTAGACATACTCCATGTAACATTGTGTTTAGAGTTTCCAGGGCAAATATTAGTCACCTAAGTTGGGAGTGTTCTGTTTGAAACGTCCTTTCACTGTATCTCGTCGGTCATTAACTTTGTTGTCATTGAACTTGCACTTTGTTTATTGGTGTGTTTGATTTAGTAACCATATATATACTCGGTATGTTACGTGTACATACACAGGGTGGTGTAGTTGTGCTGTATTTGAGTGGCTGCCGTAATGGAAAGCTTTCCTGCTGACACCATGTCCTGACTAATAGTGTCCTTGAGCTTCTCACTGAACCCCTACCATGTTTTGACCGATCACTCTTCCGTGGCTCCAGAAAAGAGCTATATAAGCCTATTGTGAAGAACAATGTAAAATAAACAATAATGCATGGCTGAGCCTAGTTTTCAGTTGTGTTCCCAATGTGGGATGTTAAATAATGGGAGTTGTGAACCATTGTTCACCCCTTCCTGGCAAAATCACCCTCCCCGTGTTATAGTTTGGTTGGTATGACAACTGTGTAAACACTGGTCACTGACGGAAAAGATACCGTGGGTTCATGTTTCATCTGGATGTGGACAGTCCACATTCCCCAAAAAAGTTGCCTTGTCTAAAAGTTCACTTAACAACACAGGAAGGTAGACTTCACCAGCAGATTTATTTTTCAGAAACATCCAGTCACACATACAAACAAACCCAGGGGCACACTCATAACACAGACATTTCCTTCGATTTGACAAAATGTTTCATACTTCTTTAACACATAACAACACTCTCTTCACGTCTCATAAGTGGCAATCTTCTTTTCACCTCCTGTAACAGCTTGAGTTTGCAAGTTTGTGTTTGTTTGTGAGTGTGTCTGTGTTTGTGCATGTGTGGGTTTTCTGAGTACTGCTTGTGCTGCCAGCATTTGCTCCTAGCTGGAAGAACGCACTGTTGTGGTTGTGACTGTGGTCTTGGTTCCCCCTGAAGAAAGAAATGCAGATCATTATACTAGTGCTATAACAAAGATTACACTGTAACATGATGCTTGAAAGAGAGAGATGGACAGACAGACAGATAAGTAGTATAAGTGTTGGGTGCTTACCTGAAGGCCTACAATAGGGACAGGAAGAACAGAACAGAGGAAAAACAGATGTTAGAGGTGTTTTCTGAATTCCATTGTTTCGCAGAATACAGTTGACAGTTACAGTTAGCCATCAGTTAATGTAATTGACTGATCCCATTCAGTTCAGACAGTTCATTCTCGCACTCATTGCAGACATGCTTGTAACATTGTGGATTTTGAGTCCAACTTGTGGATTGTTTCAGCGTTTATGTCTGTATTGTCCATGTGCTGAACTCTCTATGTAATGAAAATGAGCAGTTGAGACGAAAAACAGGCCAAGTCCATATTTGAATCTGACCACTCCTCCAAAAAGGCCAAGATGTCCTGACCCCTTTATCCATCATTACATTATGGATCATGAATGTGGACTGTTGTTCGTCTTAACTGCTCTGTAAGGAGAAACAAAAAAAAACCCTGTAAAATGCGTACCTGGACTCCTCTCCTTCCAGGAGCATCCTGTACTGTGCGATCTCGGCCTCCAGCCTGGTCTTGACGTCCAGCAGCATTCTGTATTCCTGTCCCTGCTGCTCGATGCTGGCACGCACGTTACTCAGCTCTGCCTCTAGCATGTGGATCTGCTCTTGGTATCCCTGTAACATGGCTCCATAGCGTGCCTCTGTCTCTGCCAGGGTGTTTTCTAGTGCCCCTTTCTGTTAGAAGAGAACAGTCATGAAAATCTACAACAATAAAGATATTCTTTCTATTCTAGCTTAGTATTTTATTCCATTATTATGAAACATCCGGTGAGAATAAACCCCCTATAATGGGATTAAACAAACATTCACCATTATGCACCAGCTTTGCAGCTTTCATGGCTACTGAGTACGGATTCTAAACTAGTATTAGTTATTTAAACAAACCCTCCACCCTGGAGCCATGTGTGTGAGACATTTATACAGCCTGTCTGTGTTTGGATGGATTACTGCAGTAATGGTCTACAGGGGGTATTCAAAATAGAGCAGACACACTTGGAGAGTATTCTTTTTTGGTAGTTTTATCTAGAACCGAAACACTGCGTTGTGCTGTACAGTGGATTACTGCTATACAAAGCAAGTGTTTAAGGTAATGTCTGATGTCTAGCATTTACAAATCATAGAGAACACTCTACTGTACAGTCCTGTACAGTCCTTGCCTCAGTGCGGCTATTCTATGTTGAATGATTAACCCCCAGTTGGGTCCTGATAGCCCAAGGGAGTACAGTTTTGGGTTGTCCAGTTCTCCACATTCCTTTGCGCTTTGCTCATGCTCTGTTCTGTCTTTCAGAGCAGAAGCAGATGGCCTTATAACGCCAGGCTTACAGAGCCCTTCCACTCTAAATAATTCTTCTTCGCTTGTCCCCCGCCAATCTCCTCCCCCCAGCCCCCCATCCCCCTGCATTCTCTACAAAATCCTCCTCTTACGCTAATATCTGTTAAGACCTTTTTCCTTCCTTGTCTCTCAGAGGTTTCTTTTGGCCTCCCCGCTCAGTGTAAATTCTATGCCACCGTTCATCACAATCTGCTCCTCCATGCGTTCACACCACAGCGAAGGTTTTGTTCAAATAAGGCATGAATGGATGCTGTACTTGTTGCTCTGGAGTTGTTCGACTTGCATTTGTCAAGGGGCAATTTAACTCTCCATGGATGCTCTTTTAAGGCAATGCTAGAATTGTTACAATGACGGCGGTGGTGGATCAGGGGTAGAGTCACCTGAGACGCCGGTTCGATCCCCAGGCATAGTGTCGATGTGTCCCTGAGCAAGACTCTTAACCCCCTAATTGCTTCCGATGTGCTGGTCAATACCTTGCATGGTTTCATCCTCCATTAGTGTGTGAATGGGTGAATGGGATCTACAATCTATGTAGAGCGCCTTGGATAAAGGCGCTATATAAATGCACCATTTACCATTTATTTACAATTAGAATTTAGTTGCTAGTCAACTACTTGAGGATTCCTCCACGGAGGGAGGAGTTGGGGTGCCTAGCTCTTGGACACGTCAACGGTAGTTTTTTAAGGGAGATGTGTTTCCATTTCACTTTAACCACACACACATTTACAGCCATCACTTTAGGATTGTAAGCCTGCTTTGCTTCTATAACCTCATCTACCACATTCTCCCGCCCTCAGTGAGTTTACTGTGTCCGTGTTGTGTGTGTCTCTCACCATGCTGAGCTGTGACTGCAGTTCGATCTCCAGGCCCTGCATGGTACGCCGGAGGTCGGTGATCTCTGTCTTGGACGTCTGGACGGTTTCTGTGACGATGGCCACCTCTTTGTTCAGAGCTGCAGACTGCAACGGACGCATACAATGGTTGTTTTATCACAATTATATTGTAAGTTAGGGGCTGTGGTTTGCAGCCCGGGTTGTTCAAAGCTTGTCTGTAGCTACTGTACGGCTTGTGCATACATAATACAAGTTGCTTTAACTAAATGATGATTTTATCTCTGAATAATACCATATTTATTGCCCCTACAATTACATTTGCTATTGTCTTAATTACATTCTTGAGCTTGCCTCGAGTTGCATAATAATAGTACAGCCAGGTTCACAGTCCTCCCAGTGTTTCATTCATTTTAATTCACCCAGATTATAGATAAGTACCCAGTCTGGCACCACTATAAAAGACAGGATTAAGTGAGTAGGTGTTGTGTGCTGGGCGCTTCGGGCGTGGTTTTGTCTTCCTTCCTACCTGGTTGTTAAACCACAACTCCTGGTCACGGCGGTGTTTGTCTGTGATTCCTTCATACTGGGCTCTGACCTCCTCCAGGATCTTGCTGAGGTCTTGCTGTGGTGCAGCATCGACCTCCACGTTGACTGTGCCTGTCAGCTGAGCACGCATAGCCGCCAGCTCCTATATGGAAGCAAGGAAAGTGTGTGTAAAGAACAGATAAGATCCTCAACAAGCAACCCTGTACAATACAACCGGTGTACAGACTGTGTAACGTGTACTGGTGAACACCAACCTCGGCGTGGTTCTTCTTGAGGTAGGCCAGCTCATCCTGCAGGCCTTCAATCTGCATCTCCAGCTCAGCCTTGGTGAGGGTGGTCTGGTCCAACAGACGTCGCAGGTTAGCGATGTCTGCCTCCACGCCTTGACGCATCATCAGCTCATGCTCATACCTAATTGGTTGGGTGGGAAGATGAGAGAACGTGAGAGATGTTTCAAAATGAGATCAGCTTGACCTAATCCACCAACTGCTTTGGCTTTGCAAGAGTTTTTGTTGATGAGACTGAAAAGAAGTGGACATGGACATGTTGGTTCCATACTTTTATACCTTTGTTGATGTAGCTACACTACTGTATATTGCGGTAATCAGTACCTACAGTATGTAGGGACCTAGTTAAATGGAGAGAGGTGCGGAGGGTTGGTGATAGAGGGTGTGTCTTTAGGGGTGTGGTGTAGGCACTTCCCATCCTAGATGTTTGGTTTAGTCAGGTCCACAAGACCTCCAGAAGTCTAAAGCAGTGCATTCGGCCATCCTGCTAGAACCTAAACCCACACCCATCCATTACCCATTTTCAAAATTGAACCAAACCCCTGTTCATTTGCATCACATGTATGCAACCCCGCACAGCCATGCAGGGACAGCACAATACATTTATTTTAGTCTATTTGTCACAAATTATGTGAAATGTGTACTGACAAAATCCTATTGCCCATATGTGTTTATTTTCCAATTGTGTCAGTGTATGGGTGTGCAGAGTCTCTTGCTTACTTGGTCTTGAAGTCATCAGCAGCCAATTTAGAGTTGTCGATCTGTAGCAGGATGTTGGCATTGGCGATGGTGGCGCCATTGATCTGAAGGATGTAAAGAACCATTGCTTATTCATCAGCGTACGACAGACACATTGTCAATGTCGATAGATCGGAAAGCTGTACACGAATTGTCTGAATCATCTTTGGTTATTTTCTTTTACTACTGAAATGGTTAATTGGGCAATGACAATTTCTCATTTTACGCTCTGACTGCTTTGCATTTTATATGCTATCACTGCTGTAGTTTGTAATTTCAATGTACAAATTAGTTAACTTGCTCCTACAGCACTCCACTGTAACATCTGTTACAGAAACGCCCACCTGTGAGACAGCTGTTTCATGTCTCACTTTAGATATATGCTGAGATACAGTATCTTGGCATGCAAAGCAATCTTAGGGATTTTCGGCGGACTAATAAGATTTGACGTTGAGTCGTTGAATACTTCTCTTACTGATTCAGATAGAATTGTCTGTCTTCACTGTACTGCACATGCCAAACATTTATTTTCCAACCCATGGCAATGATTAACAGCAAGATACCGGTACAATACAGAGCGAGGTCAAATCCCCAAACATGCAGCTATCTACAGTAATACCGCTGCACCTAACCCAGTTCAGGGCTCACCTGCTAGGCGACAGTTCTGACCACTGTTGCCCACCCTGGGGTAGGAACAGTTGGTCCCTATAGTATGCTGTGCTTCCTACCTTGTCCTTGAGATCATTGATGATGGCCCAGTAGTTGCTGTAGTCCTTCTCGGCGGCGGGTCCCTTCTGCTCGTAGTACTCTCTGATCTTCACCTCCAGCTCATGGTTGGCCTTCTCCAGGTTGCGCACCTTATCCAGGTACGTGGCCAGGCGGTCGTTGAGGTTCCTCATGGTGGCCTTCCCGTCGGCTCCCACTTGGACGTCGAGGCCATCGGACAGGTCAAAGCCACCGCCGAATCCACCGCCATATCCGCCGCCGAATCCGGAGGAGACGGTGCGGACGGTGGACTTGGAGATGCGTGGGCCGCCCATGCTGCTCATGCCGGACACGCTGTAGGCCTTGGGGGCCGAGGAGACGTAGCCCACGCGGCGCTGGGTGACGATGGAGCTTCCACCACCCATGCCCATGCCGCCGCCCATGCCCATACCCATGCCCATTCCCATGCCCATGCCGCCCCCCATACCCATGCCTCCACCCATGCCCCTGCTGCCGCTGCTGGAGCTGTAGCTGTAACTGGTGCGTGTCGACATGCTGGCTGCCTGGATGTGCTGATCAGGAGTCGAGAAGAAGAGAGGAGAGAGGACCGTTATACCAGCTGTCAGGCTTTTCAGAACCACTGTGGAGATGGATGGGAGCGGGCCGGCTCCTCATATACTGTCAGGCTCTGGGGTGGGAGGGACCGGACCGGGGAGGACGTTGGAGGGAGGAGGGGACAGCAGAAAGAGTTGGACAGTGGGAGGGAGTGGAGGAGAAGGGAGGGTGATGGAGGGAAGGGGAGAGAAGGGAGGGAGGAGGGAAGGAAGGAAAGAAGAGGAAGGGAGGGAGATGGAGAAAGTTTTTTGCTTTTGCAGCGCAGCGATAGCCTTGGCACAGCCACAGTACACTTCACCCCAGTGAGGGAACCTTTATGGAATGTTTTGCGTGAGCGTGTGTACGCGTGCGTGCGTCTGTGAGAGAGAGAGAGAGGGTGGATATAGAGTTCCCTAATCTCTGCTGAAATTGTGTGCACACACACACACGTGTATACTTTTACAGTAAGTTCCTGCCAGTCCCTACTAGGGTACAGAGTCCACTATGATATTTGCTAAGAGAGTGGTATCGTTCTAATGCAAACAGAAATCCCACTAATATCCACAGCTCCGCTAGCACGCCTGCCATCATGTTCACCTATTAGCGGCATCCGCTTATAATCGGTTACGTTGATAAACCTATAGAGATAACAGTATGTTCAAATGGAACCTCCTTTGATTCAAATTTAACCTTTGGTGGACAAGATTTGTCATGAATTGATTTGGACTTCAATGCTCAGGTGAAAGAGGATCTTCGATGAAGGACCAGGCTGGAAGCCAAAGTACCAATATGTAATCAGAGTTAATGTACTCACCAAATCCTTTACCAGGCTATGTAAAGCCTCAAAGAAATGTTTATCAATCTATAAATTAAACCTTAACTTGAGGGAAAATACTAATCTTAGCTATCAGGGAGATTCAGTACTCAAATGAGAGAATATAAAAGTACTCAAAGTAAAATCACCTTCAGACAAATCACTGACAGGACTCAAGAAGCAGATCACACTATAAACCCCTTGTATTTTTGGGGAGAAAGAATGTAGTCCATAACAGCATCGAAGAGGTCTCCCGCGGACCACGTAACCTCAGTCCACATTGAAAGTTTTTCTGCTCAATTTTATTATACTGCCTATATGCACCATATGATTGTATACGTCTAAGCTGCAATGTGGTGCACAATAAGCACTATCATTTGTATTGAGGTTAAAATCATACATTTGTTTTGTTTTAGTAATTGAAGCAATCCAGTAAGCGTCAATGAACACACAATTATTATAGTGTATGATATGATGTAATTGGATGCTAAACCATAACATATTAATGTTTGTTCTGTGCACCTTGAACTTCATATACAGCTAAGTTTAATCTAATAGACATTGCATTGACTTGGTTAATGTGTATTTGTAATCCCCTTATTGTTTGATACTTTCCATTGAGTCTGGTTCATTTAAGGGAACATGTCAGCACCCCATTGTTCACCATGTCCCTCAAAACATCCCTTTGGTGTGTGTGTTGGGGGGAGGGGACCCTATATCCTGTCTGTGATAAAGTGTGCATAGTCTTATCTCTTGTGTGTATCAAGTTTATGTTCACATGTATTTGTGCATGTGTGAGTGTGTGCAACTATGCATGCACACGATGAGAGAGAGAGACAGACAGACAGACAGACTTGACCTCCCACTGCTGTTCATTGTTCTGCTCTTGGCCTGTGCCCATGTGTGTTAGTAAGTAAGTGTATGTGTGTGTGTGTGCGCGCGCGTGCATGCACGCGTTTAAGTAGTGCATACGGGTGTGTGCACTCCTGTTACATCACTTTTGGAGTCAGGCCCGGCCTCCTGCCCTCTTCCTGTAAGAAGTCAGCTGAGAATTAGGGGTGGATCAGAAGGGAGGGGTGGAGGTTATGGGGTCTCATGCTTTAATCACATCAACATGGATGGGGTCATCTCTCTGTCAGAGAGGGAATTGCAGAAACAGGGTGTACATAATGCGGTCATTTCTCTGTCAGGAAGAGGGAATTTCTAGAAACAGGGTGTGCATCTTGTGGCTTAACTTCAAGAGGAGTATTTCACCATGGGTCAAGATTTTGTGCAATTATAACTAACTAATGCCATTTAATGAAATTATGAGAATTCACTCAATTTGATGGGCCAGGAGATAAGCTTCTCCCTGCTTGGCGCAAGAAATTACCTTTGGTCTAGTTGGAAATAGGCATAGTTTTCAGAATATAAATCCTGACATGGGTTGCAATAATCTTTCTTTATCTGTTGTTTCTGGAGAGGTCTTTGTTTTATATCATGATGCAATAGCCATACATGCACCTTTGTCAGTTCAACATTGCAATGAGGAAAGATAATGAATCAAGTTGAATTCACTTTACACAATGTCTCCAGATCTGCACATTGGTGTGACAACATCACACATTGACCTAGTCTGTGTGTGCTGCACACTTAGTGAAAAATGTATTAGAGATGACTGGTTACATAAAAGTATTCAAATAAAAATGTTATGGCGTGTGCCGTGGGCGTGGCTCAGCGGTCTAGGCATCCTGGCTGGCAATCCAGCACTGCCACTGTCCGTAGGTTCAATTCCCTATGCCGATGGCCTTTACTCCATGTCAACCCTTACTATCTGTCCCTATATAGATGGCCTATTATCGTTATTTGCGTTACTATGACTGCAATCATGTACCAAATAATGGCGTAGCAGTCAAACTCCAACTACAGTATGTGTACCAGTGTAGAAACATCACACCTGTGTGAACTGAGGGGTGCAACTACCGGTATACATTCATTGTTATAGTTACTGTAGTGTGCTGCAAAATCCAGACCCCTGGGAATGATACCAGCACGCCAGTCTACCGGCTGCCCCTGGTCCATAACAGTCGGGAAATTATACAGTTACTGTGTGGTGTTCCCCAGGCGGTCTAGAATCATCCAGACACACATGGTACGCTTTACACTGTACTCTACTCCACCGGCCACTTTAGGTATTACAGCTGTAGGTATTGCAGTACATACGGTACATACATACATAGGGACACACAGCTGTGCAAAGGAGTGGAGGCACCATAGTCCACGTCATTGTGTACTTTACAGAATATTTCGTGAAGATTCTTGTAAACCATATTTTTTCTGTTCTATGGACCCTAAAGGACACAAAAAAAGTGGTTTACATTTTTTCCCTCCACCCTAACATTATTTTATCACCATGGCAACATGGCATTGTGTATCAATCTGTCTGTATTTCTGTCAACATCATTTCTCCAAATCTGCCTGCCCGATTTACACCAAATTTGGTCCAGAGGTGTATAATGTGCTCAAGAACACTCCATAAAAATTTCACCATGATCGGCCCATAGGTGGCGCTACAGTACCAAATTCAAAACCAAAAATTGTGATTATTCACAAACAATTTGTCTAATTTCAATGAAAATTGCTGGGTTCTTGCACAATGGTCTGAGACACAAGCCCTGCAAATTTGACCACTATCCACCAATAGGTGGCGCTACAATAACATATTTAAAATGACCAATTCGCTAAAAAAAAACCTTAAATAATCGTGCGCAGACAGTGTTTTGTTTCAAATGGAAAAAAAATAACTTGACTTTCTCTTTTGACAAAAAGAAATTTTATCCACGATAATTGGACATTAATAATACTACCCCCACCGTCTATTATTATTAATAATAATCTGAGTGGGTGTAGGAGAAACTTATATAGCCCTTTTTTGAGTACCCAAAGACAAATTGCATGGGGGGTGACTACAGAGGTAAAATAAAAAGAAGCAACTTAATTGAGGGGAGTCAGGTTGATCAGTGCTTTATATGGGGCCAGGAGTGTTTTGAAGTGGATTCTTTGTTTGACTGGTAGCCAGTGAAGGTCACAGAGAACAGGTGTGATATGATCTCTGGACCGGGTGCTGGTGAGCAGACGCGCAGCTGAGTTCTGGACATATTGAAGTTTATTGAGGACTTTGGAGGTGGTGCTGTGGAGGATACTCTTGCAATAATCAAGGTGTGGTGAGATGAAGGCGTGGATGAGAGTTTCATCTGCAGAAAATGACAAGAAGGGCCGGAGACGAGCAATGTTCTTGAGGTGGAAGAAGGCAGTTTTGGTGACATGGTTGACATGGGGAAGGAATGAGAGGGTGGGTCAAAAAAGATGCCAAGGTTGCAGATGTGGGTGGAAAGTAAAACAATGGAACCATCAATGCTGAGTGAAAAATCCTGCATAGAACTGGTGAGGGAGTTGGGACCAGTGATGATGATGATTTCTGATTTATTGCAGTTATTGGTTGGTTGGAGTGATGGCTTTGGTGGAGAAATACAACTGTGTGTCATCGGCAAATGAGTGGAACTGAGGTCCATGGTGATGGAGGATCTGGCAGTGTGGGAGGATGAAGAGCAGGGGACCAAAAACAGAGCCGTGGGGACACCATGGGTAACAGGGGTAGTGGAGGAGTTGCAGTTCTTGTCAGAGATGAATTGTTGTCGATCAGAGAGGTAGGATTTGAACCAGGAAAGAGCAGTTCCTGTTGAATCAATGGAAGATTGGAGACAGGTGATGAGAATGGAGTGACTGATGGTGTCAAAAGCGGCACTGAGGTTGAGGAGGACGAGGATGGAGAGGTGAACGGAATCAGCAGAGAGGAGGATATTGTTAGTGACTTTTGTGAGAATGGTTTCTGTGCTAGGGAATGGAAAACAGATTGAAGTGTTTCGTAGAGGTTATTGGAGTCTATGTGAAACTTGAGCTGAGAGGCAACAGTGTGTTCCAGGATTTTGGAGAGGAAAGGAAGGTTGGAGATGGGTCAGTAGTTGCCCCAATATTTTTCCAATATTGGGGTAAAAGTGGCAAGATGAGAGCAGGGGGAGCTGGCCAGTGGAGAGGGAGGTTTATGATACTGGTGATAAGTGGAGAGAGAACAGGAAGACTGGCAATGAGAGAACAGGAAGACTGGCAATGACCAAGGTGATGGTTATCGGGTCAAGGATACAGGTGGAGGTTTTCATGCCAGAGGTTATGGAGGAGAGGTTGGATGCAGTTATTGCATTAAAGGATTGAGTAGTTGCTGCCGGACTGAATAACAGATGAGTAGTGGGACAACTAAAAAAGTTTTACTCTGATTACATTTTGGGCTTGGCTATTATAGCCTGTTCAAAATTTGGCTCTCCACATTTTGAGCTATCGAGGTGCATGCACTGTTGAGAGCATTTTTGTATTGTTCCAGATGCGGTTTGTAAGCCTTGGAATGAACCTGTTTTCTTGACAAGCCGTTCCAGCTGACGACCCTGTTTTTTTAGTTGATGTAGATGATCCGTGTACCAGGGGGCTGAGTGGGTGTAGGAGACGTGCTTGGGCATTGTGGGGGCAAGTTGATTGAGACAGGTTGAGAGTGTGTCATTGTAAACATTGACCAATTTAGTGTTCGGGGTGGGTGGACTAGGGTCAGATATGGTGTAGGACAATAATGAGGACATGGAGGAGGGGTTAATAGATTTGAGGTTCTTGAAAGTTATGGAGCGTTTTTCATTGTTGAGGGGAGTGGGGGTGTTAATGTTCATGATGATGGCTAGGTGGTCCAAGATGGTGGAGCCAAGGTCCATGCTGGTGACATTATGAGTGGTTATTCCTGTAGTACAGATGAGATCCACAGTGTGTCCTTTTGTGGGTGGGAAAACGGACGTGCTGAGTAAGATTGATAACGTTTAAAATGTCAAGGAATTCAGTGGCGCTTTGAAGTCAGGTGAGTCCACGTGGATATTGACATCTCCAGACAGAGATATGCATCTCAGTGAGCAGAGAAATACAGAAAATTGAGAGGGAAACCGGTGGATTGTACAGTCCAGGAATGAGGCATTACCCCAGGTGAAGGAGTTTAAGTATCTCGGGGTCTTGTTCACGAGTGAGGGGAGGATGGAGAGGGAGATCAGCCGGAGAATCGGAGGAGCAGGGGCGGTATTGCAGTCACTATACCACACTGTTATGACAAAAAGAGAGCTGAGCCAGAAGGCAAAGCTCTCTGTCTACCGAGCTATTTTCATCCCTACCCTCACTTATGGTCATGAAGTGTGGGTCATGACCGAAAGAACAAGGTCATGAATACAAGAGGTTGAAAAGAGTTTTCTCCAGCGGGTGGCTGGCATCTCCCTTAGAGATAGAGTGAGAAGTTCAGTCACTCGGGAGAGCCTCTTCGCCTGGAAAGGAGCCAGCTGAGGTGGTTTGGGCATCTGGTTAGGATCAGGATGCCTCTTGAGCAACTCCCTAGGGAGGTCCTCGAGGCACGTCCCACTGGGAGGAGACCCCGGGGCAGACCAAGGACCAGATGGAGGGATTACATTGACTCTCTGGCCTTGGATCGCCTCAGGATCCCCCAGGAGGAGGTCGCCCGGTTGCTCGGGAGAGGGAAGTCTGGAGCTCTCTGGTGGAGTTGTTGCCCCCGTGGCCCGAACTAGGATAAGTAGACCAATGGTTTAGGGCCAGACAGTTTGAAGGTAAAATGTTCAAATGAGAAGGGAACAGGAAAATTAACTGGACTGATTTTGATTTGATGTGTTGTTTGTGTATTATGACTATGCCACCACCACGTCCCTCGATGCGGGGTATGGGGCGTGGTCTTATTTAGTGTAAAATATTCCAAGGCTATTGCCTCTTTCTCCCCCAGAGCTTTAAAATTTACTTAAATGTGACAAGAATCACATTGCAATTACATGAAAATCACTGTATTAATATGTGAAGACCATGCATCTGCTTCCTAAATGGGTTACTGTAGCGCCACCCATTGGTGGATTGTGGTCAAATTTGCAGGGCTTGTGTCTCAGCCCATTGTGCAAAAACCCAGCAATTTTCATTTGAATTAGACAATTAGTTTGTGAATAATCGCGATTTATAATTTTTAATTTGGTACTGTAGCGCCACCTATGGGCTGATCATGGTGACATTTTTATGGGGTCTTCTAGAGCATATTATACACCCCTGGACCAAATTTGGTATAAATTGGGCTGGCAGATTTGGAGAAATGATGTTGACAGTAATACAGACAGATTGATACACAACGCCATGTTGCCATGGTGATAAAATAATGTTAGGGTGGGGGGAAAAAATGTAAACCGCTTTTTTTGTGTCCTTTAGGGTCCATAGAACAGAAAAAATATGGTTTACAAGAATCTTCACGAAATATTCTGTAAGCTGGATTTTGCTACACAACTACATGGACTACCACTCAAAAACACCAACCAGAGCCTTTCCTGTTCTTGTTATTTTTCCTGCTCTCTCTCTCTCTCTCTCTCTCTCTCTCTCTCTCTCTCTCTCTGACTCTGCCTGAGTCTACTCACATCTTCAAACATGGGAAAGCATGATATTGTATTGTATTTTAAGCAGACACACAGGTGCATGTCTAAACATAGTCAGTTCAAACACAATTATCGCTTCCTCATGATTTTCTGAGTGATTGTATTGATTGTCATGGTCCCAATATATTTTTGTTCTAAAGTCCTCCTGTGGACTGGTGGATTGCTAGAGCGTGTACGACAGCTGGGGACCCTGGTCAACAGACTGTTTACGGTTCATAGTCCAAAAAGTCAACGGCATGGAACTGCTTAGTCTCCTAATTGGGGTAGTGTTTATAGTAGGTCTATGTACTATACTTTTTCCCAGCAGCATATTCAATTTTATAGATATTTAGAATATTTGATTCAACTCAAGTGTACAGATTAAAATATTTGAATGTACAGCATAGGCTATAGTGTGCACTCAAGACATTGTTTGCGCTAACAAGCTAGCATAATTACGTACACAAAAATATGTGGACCACAGTTTTACGGAGACATACAGTATGTGTCTTCCTGTAACCAGAGCCATAGAGTATAGCTCAAGGGATCTACAATCATTGGGGGCTTGTAGATCACCTGTTTCGATAAATATTTAAAGCATAAACAGCTCTTTTTTCCCAGATTATCTTTCTTTTTTTAAATGTTCAAATCCTGTGGAAAACATGGCATATTTTTTGATATGGTTCAAATGGTGATTAATCATTATTCAATAAATTCTGAAACTGATCAATCTGATAACCCTAACAGCCCTAAATTTGGCCTCTCAGTTTGTCTGCCCTATAGTGTTTTTATTTATTTCTGTGTTTTTATTTATTTCCGTTTGTGAACAATATCCATTGTTCACAAACGGATATCTTTTGATCAGGGTGGTTTTGGCTCAGGTGTTGGTATGACAGACAGGGCAGGGCGGTACCTGGCAAAGTGAGTCGTCTGCTGAAGCACTGTGTTGCGCAGTGATAACAGTGACGAAGTGGTAAAAGCTGGTAGATTAATAACAGCATCCACACGTTTGCCTTCATCACGATAGCAACGTATCAAAACAGAACGATGATGAGATGATCTCTGTGTACACTCACACCTGGGTGCTTGTTTTCGCCTGAACAGACTGAATGACTCACTGAACAGTGGTGAGAATTTTGTTACAGGATTTCCTGCACACAGAATCCAAGGTTCAAGGCTGTACCTTATTGTTCCATTTTGTATACTAATACAGGTACATAAGATAAAACCTGTTTTGGTCTGGCTGGTCTGCAGACAAGGCAGCAACATCTAACTACAATTGCACATACAAACTCTGCGGGCGTGGCAGGTGCGCCCATGCGTGTGTGTACGTCTGTCCATCTGCATATAATCTTCATTGGTATATTGACCCTCATTCTGTCAATTGTATTGGACAATATTCTGAAAGGTTTCATTCTCTCTCTCTCTCTCTCTCTCTCTCTCTCTCTCTCTCTCTCTCTCTCTCTCTAGCTTTAATTTAACCCTATAATTTAGAATAGGTTCCGTAAAGTTTAGACAGCATCATCCTAGCTAATTGCAGGTTTAGGCCTATTCATTTCCATTGTCCATGGAGCAGAACGAAAAGAAAATGGTTGTTGCTTTATGCAGATTAAGGGTACTTTTCTGCAGCTAAATATGAAACAGATTTAATCTTGTGGCTTGAGGTAGTGACACTTAGGTGGCCTCTCCCACGAAATGATGACAAACGAGGAGGGAGTCTTTATTGTAATGCTTATGAATTACAGTGAAGTCACAGAGCAGAGCATCAGTCAAGTTAAAAAATGCCTCCTGCCTCCTGGTGGCAACGTTAAAATGGTGGCATTTGTTCCCCTTTGTGCATCATGATCATGATCTATATGGCATTTTGTTCAAAACTTTATCACATGGCTATCATGTGTGGCCGATTTGCATGAAACTTTGATTATTGAAATGAGTCAAAAATGAGAGTGTGCATACAAAGTTTTACAGAGACCGGGACATGTAATATGTAAGATGAATCAGCGATCTATTTTGCTTAATGACTATAATGCTGCATAGTGCATACCGATTTGCATGATGTTTGCACAAATCTGTATGGGAAAATCTGTAAAATGTGGCAAGTCATTGCGACCAGTACATCATCCACTACAGCCTGTGAATAAACCCTGTTGATAGAGCAGTTGATGTAGGGGGACCTTTTTCTGTCTGTGTGCTCCCTTTAGCTTTTTGTGCTCCCTTTAGCTTTTGTTTTCCCAGACTGTCAGGGACCAGAGTCGGTCATCAAAGAGAGTTTTCTTTTAAAAAATCCCCCTGGAAACAGTTCTGGGCCTAAAATAAAATAAAGACAAACAAAACTTGACATCAAGACTAAGCTAACAAAAATGAGACAGGAGGGGAACAAATGTAGGGTGATCAAACCACTATTGACACAAGACAAATAACATTTTAACACACAAATCACTACAACATGCAGCCTAATGCACTACAACAAGCACAACCTCATCTTAACAAGACAATACAATGAAAATAAAATCAAATTGCATGTATCCAAATCACAAATAAATTAAAAATTACATCCCTATGCCCACCCCCATGCAAAGGGGTAATGGTGCAGCCCAATTACTATTACCCAGCCTGGCCCTTATTTCTGTGACCAGCTATTTAAACTCAAAAGAAACAAATAAAACGGAAATAACCCCTGATAAAACAACTAGACAAAATATAGCACACGGCTGGCTGTGTACTTTATGTAAGTAGAATGTAGTAGTGCTTAAAGTTAAAATAAATATAATCTAAATATACTAGTTAATTCTTACTGGTGCACAGGGAGCAAATGCTGCTTCCTTCTCATATAGTTGTCCATATTTGGGTCAGTCATGCCCAAATTTGGAGTTCTCCGAACAGACACTACTTGGTTTGCATATTAATCTCGCTCACTTTTGTATGTCTGCTGGTATGGCCATCAGATACCATGGCTTACAGTCCAGTCCAGCATCTCTACAAACAGTGTTTAAGCATTCCAGAATATTGAAAATCAGCACACACCCCACTCACTATTCAGTTGCAACGTTTGACTCTCTGAGTTGACTATAAGCTCAAGGAAACTTTAACGATTAAGATCATTAGTTCAACCCTTGCGACAGGCCCATTGTCTGTCAATTATGGGTCCTGTCAATCATTGCGTTAGTTATTACTGAATGAACAGATTATCTCAGCTACTGTACCAAATATCTTGATAGCGTATAGAAGCACTGCACATATTTGAGAATGCATGTTTAGAAAAAAACAACAACTAATATTTTCATATTTCTGTTGAATTTAAGTCATTGTTAAACCATTTGTTAAAGCTTGGAGGCATTACCTCCATGCTTGTGTAAGACTCAAGGTGCTCTCCTGTCTCGCTGTGAGGGAGTGTTAGAGTGCAAGTCAGCTAAATGAATGACTCATAACCAAAATACTGCCTCTCCCATTCCCTTCTCTCAAAGCCTATACTGCTAATTCAAACACATGGCTGTAAAATGTAGACAGATAAGGTCTTATTAGGACCCTTGAGTAGGGCAGTGCAACCTTTGGAATGTTTTCTTTGTCTCTATCTAGGGAATGGATTTAGGGAGTAACTGAACTGAGGAGTGCACAGAACAGATTTGTTGCATTTAAGTTGCACAGTATGACTTCTTATCACTTTTACACTTAATGAGCTGAACATACTTTAATGTAATCAATTACAACTTTTGACATCTTTATGCTTACGAATGGTGGGGTCCCTTCGTGGTCGCCATTATTTCGTATCTTCATTCTAGTCTATTAGGAGTACTTTTGACCGTGTGTGGGAAGTGAAGTAGAGTCCAGGCATGTCCTCTTTGCAGTCATTTTATTTAAGGACATTCAGCTTAGTTACACCAAATCATGTTCAGAGCAGGCATCCTATCTCTCTGCCCTACTCTCTCCAACTGCCAAGAGTGACTGACCCCAGTTGCCTGAGAGCCAGCACCTGTAGAACAGCCCCTGAAGAACAGCTCCTGAAGACAGCCCCCCTCTGCACCTTTGCAGAGGCCTTTATCATTGACTTAACCATTGTGTCTACCTACGTGCACACTGACAATGCATGTTGTATGTGCACACTTAATTACCCCTGTGTCTCCGAGCACAAATTAACAAAGGAGGTTTATTACCCCAAACCTAGAAATCTTTGATGACCTAGATAACCCAGTGGCATTCCTGCTAACTTACTGAGTTGTTTACCCTGTGGCACATGCAGGCCACTGCAGAAACACCCATATCTCTTAACAGATCTCAATGTTCTCACACAGAAAGTCATTACTTGTGCACAAAATACAACAGCATCATACATAATGTGAATATTGTACCATAATGTGACACGATGTGGGTTCCTCATATACAACATTTGACATCTTTAAGCTACTGATAAGGCAAATTGTAATGACTAAGTAGCCTCTGGAACTTAGCCCACATGACTGATTGCAACCAGGTGTGTCATTTTTAACTGGTACAACTGTGTTCTTATGGCTCTGGTCTCCACTGAGTATTTCTGGCCATAATATTTCTCTCCAAAGTTGAATTTAGCGCTACTGTTGCCACAAACTACACAGATTCATTCCGATGTACTTTTATTTTTGAAAATCAAAATGCATGGGTGTCCATCGTTTGTGTTTTTGACAAAGAATTCAAGTAATATGATATTCTTTTTTGCACTGGACAACCCCTATACCTACATATATTTGCTTTTTTAAATCTGTAATTGTATCGATTTTACCTCAATTATGATGTTTAAAATCCAAAGGAAATTCTAACATGTGGGGTGTCAAAGTATGTGTTTTTTGACGGAGAATTCAAATATGACATTTTTGTCTCGATAGAATAATAACTCTACACAAAGGAAATGATTTATATTGACAAAGTCAAATCAAATGAACCTATTTATTAACAATTCAAGTGTAGTGTAGCATCACCCAATAAAATTATGATGAGCGATTAGAGTATCACTTTCTGAAAAAGTCCTGCTTTGACTCAGCCATACAGTAATGTTTGAACAGACTATATCACTGTCCCATTCGTGTAGTAGAAGAGATACTCAAAGGCGCAACACTGGAAGAGGAAGGATGGCTGAACGAAAGTAAACAGCCGACACTCGTTCTCTTGGGCGGTGCCATCAGAGCCAAGTTCAAGGGGATTTCCAGATAATTCTTAGAAATGAACTCTATTGCAAAAATGGTTCATTTTGCTTAAAAGTATGATTCATGAAGTTCAAATATCAGTGACTTGAAACTTCACAACTATGCAATCATGTATACTAAACACTGACTCAATTATTCTGGTAAGTTTGATAAAGACAAAGGATCCTCAACACAGTGCTGGACAAATGACAAATAAAAAAAATATCTGGTAGTTCTCAGCTACACTTTTATTACTGTACAAGTTTTTGAACTAATCTGATATAAGAAGTGGAGTTGGAAACCAAATCTAAAAATAGAGCTATTAACCATGTTTATGTATAATATTCCAAATATTATTATAACATTGGCAGGGTCCTGTACGCCTGGGCACGCTCTGGAGTGGAGTCTGTCTATCCAAAGTAACTACAGTATCTGTTTTGTGTATGTTTTCAGTTAATTATCTTTAAGGTAATTTCCATGCATTTTATGGTATAGAGGAGAGATGGGAAATTGAGTGTAGAGAATAAAGGAGACCGCAGGAGCCAGCAGGGGAGATGGGGAGGGAGGGAGGGAAAGGATGAGAGATGGAGAGAAGGGGATAGCAGGAGGGGTGAATTTTCATTTTACAAACACAACCGCTAAAAAATGCTCGCGACCGTTGTCATTCGGCCGGTGGTCGCGGCTGTTGTCATTTGGCTGTTGGCCCAACTGTTGGGGGTTTAGTTTGTGGTATAAGACCTCAGTGTTTTGTATCTTACAACATTATATATGAGTACAATACAGAGAATGTTTGCATTTGCCATCTTTGTTGAAGAAGAGTCTATCTATGTCTGAGATAACTAATCTTACTTATCTTTCATATTGGTTTAAACCCTGTGGAAATGTTGTATTAAGTTTTAAAATCCATTGTTTTTCTGCAAACTTCCTCTCCCCCTCTGCCCACGTTTTGTCGGATTCTAGTCCACACACTTCCATTGCCCCAATTCCATGTCCCATAAAATGTTGTTTTATCCCTATCATGATGTTCGTTGATCTATTTTTCTATTTTTGGGTTTAAAGTAATCTGATCTTTCAGGGAGAGTCCTGTCTGTTCTATTAAGTTTGCTGTGGACTAGGTAATCTTTTAAGTTTTTATTATTTCTATAGGCAGGTATGATTTTGTATCCTTCTAGTGAATCTTCTGCGACCGGTGAAGAATGGTCGCAGTCGTTGGCCAGTGGTCATAGTCACTAAATGATTTGTCTCTCGGAGACTGTAGCATGTCAACACACATAACCCTGGCAATGCTGTCAATATAAGCCCAAATCAGTGCATATCAACAATATTAGGAAACAGTTTTATACCCATATAAATCCGTGGAAATCCTGACATCAGTGCAAGCCAATGTTGTTTCGGCAACGGTTACATTACGGTACTATGTGTCTGGATAGTATCCAAATACATTGTAGTAACTTGCTTGTGTCATAATGACTATGACATCGTAGCTGAGTGACTTCATCCAATGCTGGGTACCCGAAACCTGAACATTGCGACATTGAACATTGTGAACATATTAAACACAACACATGTACAATGTAACAATGTCATCTTGGTTCCCCATTCAGTTTTTGGTGCCAGTGAAACCAAAGATTAGAGGTTGTGTACCCATACAATGACAGACAACATTGTCATAGCCAAATACTTTATTCATGAGGTTAGCATCTGGCTCTTCTTGTTGCAGCATGAAGAGACGTGTTGCTCTCTAACACACAAACACAGCAAGAAGGGGTGGGGGATGGAGGAGGAGAGGCTAGAGTGGTCCACTCACTGTTTCCGTTTAGACCTGTCATTTATAAGTCACCATAGACCTGTACACAATTGAAATAATACTGTACCATCTTTTGTTTAAACCATAGCAACCATGACAATTATGGGTCATGGGTGTGAGCTTGTAATCTATTGTTTGAAATCTGGAAGTGCTGGATTCCTCCACCTGAACGCAGACAGATACAGATGCTGCGTCCCTGACATCAGCTCCCAGCAGTCAGTGGGCGTGAGAGTTGGCTGACTTTCCCATACCCATCAAATGTCAACATATTGGTCATTGGAAAGATTGAAGCCTTGAGCAACCAAGGTTTCTCTATGTGCCACAGGCTAAACAGTGCTTCTATTATCCAGGTGTGTGCAGGTTTGTCGGTAGGCTAGTTTAACAACATCACTGTTGACTACGGCGCTTGTAATCCCTCATGGTAAATGGTCTGCATTTCATTTAAGTGGTCTGGATTTCTATAGTGCCTTTATTCTGTGTTTTGCAATGTGACGTTGCACTCACACCCGCACACATTTGCACACACCAACCATAGAGGCAACCAATGTAAGGCACCAATTACTGCCGTCAAGCAGAGCAGGGTCTTGCTCAAGGATACTTTGGCATGAGCCCGCTGAATCAGATCTAACCGGATCCTATAGCTGTGCCATAAATTAACTGTTCACTCATAAATCGTACTTCATGAATTACAGTGGTGGTCAGCATTATGGAACTTTGTAAAGCTGAACCAAGTGTCCACTCGGCCCAATTGCCATTTTCTCATTAAATTAACAGAGGCATTTGAGACTGACACAAGTTACTCCTTCAGTGGTCATGCCAGGACACCGAAGAAAGGTGTGCTCAAATATTGACTTAAACTGTATTATCTCACACTCCCTCTACATCTGTAAACCAACATGGGGTAATACAGTAGGTACATACAGACTCTTTAATGTACCACACCCGACACCCCTCTATCAATGTTTTGCAATACTTGCACAGTCTGAATCTGAATCTTTCATCTGTGTGCGTGTGTGCGTGCATGCATGTGTGTGTGTGTGTGTGTGTGTGTGTGTGTGCCGTGCAGTGTTGGGCAATATTACTTATTAATTCAATCAAAGAGTAATCTGTTACCTATTACTTCATTACATTCGCAAGTTCCCCTCCCCCACCGCAAAGAATAGAGATATGTCACAATCTGTTTAGCAACAACTTGTAGTGTACATCATGTATGCATTTGTAATTAATTAAGCATGTTTTGGCAGAGTAACATATATTACCCATTTTGGCAGAGTAATATCGTTACATTACTATTGCTGGAAAAAGTAATAATATTACATATTACAATATGTAATATGTAACTTGTTACTCGTTACACTGGTGCCGAGCGCCTGTGATGTGCATCTGAAAGTGCATTAGTTTGTCCTTGTATGTTAGAGTACACATGTATTGTACTCCTAAAATATGGGGTTTGGACCCTAGACCCTATTCCAGCCGAGCATGTGTGTGTGCTCGCCTGTGTGTCTCCATATCTTATGATCATGCCTTAAGTATGTCGTGAGTCTGTTCCTGTTACAAGGCGCAAGTCCCCTATATGGATTGCTGAGGTGGAGCGCACTAGTGCAGTATGCAATTATGCATCTACCCGGACACTAATATTGATAACATCAAGAATTAATAACAAGTGACTTTTGGGAGGCTATGGTTTGAATTTTTAGCTGAAATGGTTATGTATAGCACAACAAAAATGCACACAGACCTGCAGTGTTACATGAGTTCCTGAACAGTTGTTTCAGTGTCTGTGGGGAAAGTTAAACATTGTTAAACATTCACTTTTGGCATTTTACAGAGCTACTGTTTGCATGTCATTATGTCCTACTTTGTCAAACAGATATACTGACTGAGTCCCCATATGCTTTGCCAGAATCAGTCTATTCTGCTTGAGTACATACTGTAAGTGTGCTCTGTCAATAGACCTCTTTCACCTCATTTTGGAATGTGTGCTGTTATTAACAGAAGAACTTTTTCTGCATTACAGTCACTCTGATTCTGATTATTTTTTTAGTATTCAGGAGACATTATAGGTTACACATTTTAAAAGAACAGTTATGCACAGAGATAACACACTAAGGAGTGGACCTCTTTCATAAGCAAAAATCTAGCCAGCATATCCTGGCTAAATGCTTGCCATTTATTGAGGCTTATGTAAGCCTATATTATGACTTCATATAACATTATTACATAACCAAGTTTTGTGAGACCCTAGTGTAATGGGCTGTATTTCTCTGCCTATACTGAATGCCCTTCCCTTCTGTATACTGGAGTCATTTAGTTTTAGGTTACTTCATATCAGACCTTCAAATGTAACTTTTTTGCATTAAGCTGGGCTGTTGCCTGTGTCCAGGCATTTCTGCCTGCTTTCAGTCCAGGACTTGTCCAGGACTGGAAGTGTGTGTGTGTGTGTGTGTGTGTGTGTGTGTGTGTGTGTGTGTGTGTGTGTGTGTGTGTGTGTGTGTGTGTGTGTGTGTGTGTGTGTGTGTGTGTGTGTGTGTCTCACACACACACACACACACACACACACACACACACACACACACACACACACACACACACACAATTGCAGATTGGCCAAAGCATAAATTAGGCTGTCCCAGGGACTCAATGTATGTGTTGGCTGAAGTGTATGGATTTTAGTACACATTTCTCCACATGTCACATTATC
Organism: Benthosema pterotum; assembly: GCA_039105355.1. Classification (NCBI taxonomy): domain Eukaryota; kingdom Metazoa; phylum Chordata; class Actinopteri; order Myctophiformes; family Myctophidae; genus Benthosema; species Benthosema pterotum. The sequence continues at coordinate 12,581,598 of CM076973.1, read as the reverse complement.
ATTATGCCCTGCCTTCTAATGCAGGGCATTAGTCTTTTAGCTGTGTGTGTTGGGCGTTGTCTTTTCTCTCTGCCACCATGGTGCCACACCCCTCTGTAGTAGGCCCAGGCCTATAGTACAGAACACATCAGTTCCAATGGCACCTGTGCACCCTCTAGTGCCAACATGGAGAGATTCAAATATGGGTAGTGTATGGCTACACTGTGATGGCAGTGGCACTATGTAGAAAGTGCCTTTCCATTTCCTTTGATCTGTTCCTTTTTTGTTAAGCACATGTTGCCTCTTATGTAGTTTACAAGGATTTTAGGATATTGGAGCAATACAAGATTCATTGTACTATAGTGATGGGTTTAAAAAGTGCTCCTCAGAGCACAGATCTCGACCAAGTCATGGTTATTGTGTTTTGCAAAGGTCAAACTCCTGGTGGCGCTATAAAAGGCTGGGGAAAAAATGCAGGCACTGAATAGACACAATCTCAGCCACGCCTTTGGCCCTACAGAGTCAAAAGCAGGAAACATTTTAACGCTTTCTTTGAAGCTCATGTCTATGATGATTTATAAACAAGCCTACTGTTTATATTTATATACAGTACATATTCAAAGTACATATTCAATAATAATCCTTTTGTAGTTTACCTGGATGTTATTTTTAGGCTGTTCTGGCTTTTGTGGGGTTAGGCACCTAAGCTAGACCCTGCTCACGGATCTATGGCTGGGGGGTGGTAGTGGGGTGGGTGGGGGGGCTGGGGCTGTCAGTCAGTTTCCAAACTGACTGGTATTGCACACTAAAACTGGAATTGAGGCACCATGACAACAGCATTCTGATAAAGGGGCCATTGGGAGTATGTCAGCACCAGACGTCAAAATCAGGTTTGGCACCTGTCTCCTCCTGACTGAGTGTTGAAGTGTCCATGAGCAAGACACTGAACCTGTGATGTTGCTCAAGATTAGAAGGTTACAGTACATGGTATTCTCTGCCATTTAGTGTGAATGTGTGTGTGTACTGTGAGAATTTGCCATTCAATTGATGTGGTTCTTGTTAAAGGGATATACTGTAGCAGTGGGAATGTTACATACTCTTGGTCCGTTATAAAAAACAAGTGTAAAGTAGGCCTACTAGCCTAAAACAAAACAAAAACAGCAGTTGTACAAAATAAAATAACTGTTTCCAAAAATGTCTCCACGGGGCAGATTGACTGGTATTGCACACTAAAACTGGAATTGAAGCAGCATGATGACATTCTGATCCATTCACCGAACAAATTAACCTCTACCACAGATTTCTCAAGAAAGCTTGCAGACTCCTCCTGCATTACTAAACAAGTGGAGGCAACCTCATAAGTTCATTCTCAAATTGTTAAACTCGGTAGTACACAAGGTGGCAGTATAGAGAGACTAGACTGGAGAGACCTAGCTTCTTGGCATAGGCTAGAATTGCTTGCTAATATATCCAATCTATTTATCTGTAATGTGAAGCATCACAGATATTTTGTATTGTGTACTAAGGCTTCAGCCAATGAGAGGAACTGCTTGGAGGGAGTTACGGGACTGGGTGACATTGATCTGTTACTGTGTGGAAAACTGAAGTGCAGGGTAACACATACTGTACATGTGTTCTGGTTGTTGTGTGCTGCTGCGTGCATCATGCCTGCTGCTGTTTGCAAGTTTAAATTATTGACTGCTAGCTCTCATGGCACAGCTTGGTGCCTGCCCGGTCTGCTGAGTTGGAGGACGAGGTTGACTCCAGCTCAGGGTGCTAAACATTACAGTATTATAAACACATATCATGGTAGAAATTAGAACTGTAAGTTCCACCCTTTGGGGTGGGGTTTAGCCACTGTGCCAAATAGTTCAGCAACTGTTGCAATGCCTTTCCTGTCTTGTCTCCCCTCTGCTAACATGCCTATTGGACAGGGACGGATTGGGGAGGGACTTAGTGAAAGGCTAATTGTAGATGAAACTAAAAGCTCTAAAATATATTTCTTGTGGAGTGTTTCATACCGGTTGAGAGCTGGTGGCAATGTGTAAATATACACATATATGCAACAACAATTTACTTTCCCTGTCAAATCCCACTATATGAATTCCAATCCCAGGAGTCGGGACACACATTGATCCACACGTGCACACAATAGACCCTCATGGAAACATGATGTTCTACTGTAGGCCTAGTAAAAATAAAATAGAGCTGTACACATTGTAGTACTGTATACATCATCCTCATGCATGTAAAGTTTGGTTAACCACCTGTTTTACAGTGTTTATGGCTATACTTCATTGTTGAAAACTTGTATGGTATCTGTAATTTGTCCGTCTTTGTTGTCTTTGCTCTTTTATTTTGAAGACTGTTCACTTAAAGACTTGACAGTTATTTCAGTAGTCTACATGGCAAAAATAGTTGATCTGTAAGCTCACAACATATATTTTGTTATAACTAGCCGTACTGCTGAGGGAGTACAAACATAAATGTGAGTGGCATGGCACACCTATCGGTGTGTTCAGGGAAAAGCCATTGAAATACATAACGCACACAGTGACATTTTTGCCAAAGTAACCTTTATCCACAACATTCCCCGCCAAGACACCGGTGGGGATCGGAGCCAAAGCACACAATCATGCCTTCCTTCAGGCAGTGTTGCCATGTCTTTTTTGTAGGAAGTCACTTGCAAATAAATGATTGGTAGTTCCTGCCTTGAGGGGTTTTGTGCTTGTGTGCAGTAGGTGTTTATTTGAACTTGCTTACTAATGTTTAAAACATTTTCCCCCATATTTCTTCATGCCAAGGCGGTGTAATTGTCCACAACCATCAGAAAAAGCTTGTATATCAGCTATTTTCACTTGCACTGGTCTTCAAAGACTTGTTTTTGTTGCAATTCTGGCAACACAGCAAGAGAAAGAGGAACTTCTGCACACACACATGCAAAGATTTATGGGCCATAAGAAAGTCATTGAAAGAGTCACCTCTCAAGACAGATTCAGAGCTCTGCAGCTAAATCTGTCATCAACTCTTATTACAACGTGTAGATTTGTTGTTGTTAAGAATGTAAACAAATGGGCGCCACCGGAAGAAAAGGGATGAAAGAGAGTGAACAGGCCCGACATCTGGTCTCTGCACATTGTTTAAATTGCTGTAGAAATAATGTTGGTTTTCTTTAATGAAACTTGTCGCTCAATGAGAGGTCCTTTACATAAAAATGTTTTCCAAGTTGGGTCTTGAGCTATTATAATGACTCTAATGGCTGGATCTGGAGCACCTCACCAGCAATTTTGTTTTAATTCATGAAATAGTTGCATGCTTTTCACCAATGCTACGGTACATAGCATTAGCCCTTGAAAATGTTTCAATGTTAAAACTCTTTTTCCCTATCACACATTACCAATAATCCACAGTATGCATTAAACAGGATGTGCTGTCCCTGATTAAAATTAATGAAATTATTATTATTATTATTTTTGTTTTAGCCTTATAGTGGTTAGACACAAATCTGCCTGTGCAAAAAATATGGTCAATCCATTGTACTCTAAATAACAAAAGGATCAGGGTTGAGGAAATTTCATGTGAGGAGGAAAGGCCAGTGCAGGAAGAAAATGAGTGGAGCTAAAGGTTAAAATGTTAAGTTCACCAAACAGCAATAACCAGTAATAAGGTTAGAAGGTTAAGTATTTACAAACAGCAATAACCACTTTCTGTGTACTTAGGCTAAGTGTAAAGGTCACATGAACAAAAGTGAGATACTCTGAATCTTCTAAATTGCAACTGCATCTGCATTGCACACTCCAATCCTATTGGCAGGATTGGAATGAATGTGTAAAAACAATTTCACTGTCAGTTAGTGCCCATGCTGCTAGCATTCGTGCTTTGTCAAAAATAGTTTTCTTTCCAGATATCAATCATGTTGATATGTCTGTGCACGTATTCCTGACCATGCTGACGCTGCACAGAAAAAATGCCAACAAAAGACAAACAATGTCACCCTACAACATTCATTCTCTAAAGCATAATCCTCTCCATCATTCAGTTAGGTAAGACCTCACCCTGCTTATCAGCGACACAGATGACAGCATTGAGGAGATGACGGTGAAAGGAGTTAGATACCAGAAGCCTGTCAGACAGCATAGTTTAAAGCTTATACTTGAAAGGATTGAGATGTCTGTGTGATAAGACGACACGTACCTGTCGCATTACCTGACACAGGAGATTAAGTATAAAGAGGACCAGCATTCAGCTGCCAACTTGATGTCTTAAGATCCTCACTAATTATTTTATACTTAACATAATGTATTATTTGTTCATCAATTTAATTAATTTTAGACATTGTACCCTACTCTGAAATTGTAGCTGTAGCCTAGGTATAATGTAGTCTGCTTGATTAGTTAGATTTTTTTAACACATTAGTTTTAGACCAATGTAAGTTATTTCTCCCTCAGTATTTTAACAAATTAATATTGTAGGTTGACTAGTCTTAGATGCCTATCTATGAGCAGTAGGTTACAGTACAGTACAGTATAGTATAGTATGAGTATTGCAGTATGAATAATAAACTATTAGTAGTAGACTACAGTGCAATACTCTATGAGTACTACAGTAGGCCTACAGTAGTGGGATACAATTCAGTACATATTGAGCAGTACAGTACAGCACAGCACAGTATAATAATTAGTTTGGGAAATACAGTATAGTACATATAACCTGCACACTTCAGATGGGTTTTACTTTGACATAATGTCAAAACTGCAGAATGTTAAATTGCTGCTTACATTATAATACTGGTTAATAAGAAAGAAGGGAAATCAGATTATAGCAATACTAGTGTACATAGAGGCCTTGTTGGAGAGGTGTGGAATGTGACAAGATGAGAAGGACCTTGCTAACCAAGTAACTAATTAGTTGGAGAGTGGCCTAGATTAATGTTCCATTTAGTAACACAGCTCTGGTGTATAAACAGAGCCTTTCTAGTAAGCATACAGTATAAGTAACTCCGCTTATATGGTCAAGTTTATTTATAGATGCTTTGGCTGAGTCATGGTGACATGAGTGTGACATCACAGGTCTGGCTACCGGCCGGCTGGCGAGCCGAGCCATTCCTCTGGTTGGAGCTTGTTTTATTATCGGTGCCTAACCGCTCCATCATGTAGCAAAGTGTATGGATGCATGTACGTGTGTCTGTCTGAGTATGGAAAGCTGTAACACAGTAACTGAGTTATTTCTCGGTTTGGACAAGGAAAGGCTTGTGCTCTGATCGCATATCATGGGACAATCACATTCTAGGATAATCATAGAATCATCCATTACAGATCTAAAATCCACAGGGAGGAGGTGGAGAGGTGGAGTGAATTTGAACGCTTTTCCGAAAGGGTTGAACTGGTTCAGTTCTTTTTGGGTCTTAGTCCATGAGCCACACCTCCAAAACTGGAGCATTAATTGGGCAAAACCATTTATATTAGTTGAGCTTGTAGAACTATAGATATTACAATCTCTTGGATTATCAGAGTTTGCAAGTTAACTGCGTGGCTATGAACAGGTCATAACCGGTTCTCACTTGCCTGGTGTCCCCTAGTTTCAACACATTTGACACAAAAGGTCAAGTATGAAAAGGCTACTACTGTGAAAAGGTTAGTGTATATTAATTTATTTTATATTTACCATCTAAACCATGCCACAGACATACTGTGGCATGTTAATAAAGATATTTCTTTTCATACTCAATTCATAATTAACTTTCAGCTGGCTCTTGGACTAAAAACAGGTACTGAACTGAACCGGGTTCCAATTGGTGTAAAGGAGGTCGAGTGACTGCTTAAAAGGGGCACCTGGGTTGTATTGTTGGTGGTCATGGGCAAATTCGAGTAATATGTTACTTACTTACTTACTTACTTCTTAAATTCATTAATTAATATGATTACATTACTTCAAGAGTAATATATTAGGCTACATAATACATTTTACTTATATATTACGTTTTATATATTATACAGTATATTACTATTGCGCCCCCACCGACAAAAAAAGTATGTTAATTAATTGTATGTTAGCTTAATTTAGAACTGAATTCATTTGTTTCAAATTAGGAAGGAGGGTCACCAATCATCAGTGGAAATCAATTAACTATTAGTGAATGAATGGGGTTGTCTTAGAAGTACTTATTGTGCAACCTTATGCCTATGTCCTCTCCACTCCCAGTCCATCAGAATATAAGAAGAAAATAATTAATTCTGTTTGACTTATAAAGCCAGAAGGCAGAAATGGTTTTGAATGTGTAAACATTCCATAGGCTGAGAACATAGGCAAAAGAAGTGCCCCTCAGGGGACAGGTCTCACCAGGATAATGGACCAATAATGTGAACATGTTTTTTGTGTCGTCTGGTTGTATACCAGGGCAATTAAAATAAATATGGATCACATGACTGTAAAGACAGGGTAAAGCAATTTGAGTGATGTATAGATAAAATCTGTACAATAATAGCATTTTCTTCATGGTGGGCTAACAGGCTATTGTGGAATCTTAAAAACCTTATAAACTATGGGGGACCACTGGGGGGACCAGTGGTCCCCAAACTATGGCCTGGTGGCCAGACACACATCCACATTTGACCCGGGCCCCTGAACAATAGCAGAGACGCATTTTTCCCCCCGCATTATTATTACTTTTTCAGTCTGGCCATGCGATTGAGACACTGGGGTGAAGTGAGTCTCTCCAACTGAATTCCTGGAAATGTTTTCTCGCTTCAATTTGAATTGAATTGTGAGCCACACACAAACAATGCTGCTAGAAAAAATGCTTCAGAAAGTAGGATATTTAACCTGCAGTCGACACAATTGTTTTGTTAATTAAAGCAAAGAAAATGCTGTGTCTCTCATCTGTGAAGAGACAGTGGCTGTATTCAAAGAATATTTGGGCCAACATTATGAATCCTGTAATAGACAAGTATGATGGCTTGCAAGACCAAATGCAAGCAGACAAACTCTCAAAAAGAGTGACTGAGAGGACTGTTCGCTTAGCAGACTAAATTTGTATGTCAAACTCAGCTGAACCAATCCTCAGTTCAGGCCAGCTTCCGTTTTGCTCAACTGATAGAAAGCTTATTATATATTTCTTGAATTATTTTGCTTTCTGTGAAGAACCCAGAGAGGGTTATTTGATCTCTATTTGAAAAGGGTTATTAATATTTGTGACTTTCTGGAAAACAAATGTTTACACTTAGGCATCCCTGCGATCGCCACACTTATTCTGCTACGAACTGACCCTGGCTCCCCATCAGAGAAGGGAAAAGTTATGTAGCCCTCACTGGAAAAGGTTTGGGGATCCATGTATGAGACTAACAATATGTAGTGTTGCCACAGGTCCCGGATTTTCCTGATTGTCCCGGATTTTCATGGTCTGTCCAGGAAAAAATAAAATAAATCCTGGACACTTGAATGTCCCGGATTTTTATACATGGTCAAAAGTATTTTTTTTTTCTAGAGACTAGAGACCGCAACTAACCTGACTTGCGTCACTCACAGTCTCAGATCAGTATGATAGTCCTATTAAATTGTAGCGTGCCTGTACGTACCAGTGTTGCCAACTTGGCACATTTGTCGCTATATTTACCTCTTTTCCAGACCCCCCTACCGCCAAAATGAGTGGAAAACTCCTGAATCTAAATGTGTTTATCTAAAGATAACTGAGATGAGAAAAATGAAATCTGGACTGCTCCAGAAAGAGTTGAAAATTAATGGTTAAGTAGCCTAATTATTAATCTGATATGTAGAAGAGTAATAAAATAATGAGAGCAGTAACATTTCAGTGTAAAAGTGTGATATATTTCTGGGGTAGATGTTTAAAGAGGTGCGTTGCTTCCGACCAAAAGGCCGATAATCGCCGCCGATAATAGGCCGCCGATTGGATGGTCAAAATGTCCAGGATTTTTGTCAGACACATGTGGCAACCCTAACAATATGCAAATATGTAATTGAAATAAGACTATTAAGACTAGATTAAGAAGATAATACATTTAAAGGCCACAGTTGACGTAAGGCAATGTGGATGGGATGGTGATCCCAATAACCTGGGCTATGTTTAGAAATGCCTTGGCCTTTAAAATAAGTTTCACTGAAGTGACATTTCTGTCACTGGAGTGAGCAATTAGTGGAGTGAATGTTTTACAGAACCGCTGCTCTTAATAGCTGTTTAAGGTGTGACGGCTGGAGAGCTGTGTGTGTGTGTGTGTGTGTGTGTGTGTGTGTGTGTGTGTGTGTGTGTGTGTGTGTGTGTGTGTGTGTGTGTGTGTGTGTGTGTGTGTGTGTGTGTGTGTGTGTGTGTGTGTGTGTGTGTGTGTGTGTGTGTGTGTGTGTGTGTGTGTGTGTGTGTGTGTGTGTGTGTGTGTGTGTGTGTGTGTGTGTGCGTGCGCGCGTGTGTGCGTGCGCGCGTGCGTGCGTGCGCGTGTGTGTGTGTGTGCGCGTGCGTGCGTGCGTGCGCGCCTGCCTTGCCAGTGATGCCACAGAACAAGAAGTCCTCCAATTAACACAATGAAAGAGGGAGGAGGGGGTATCCTGGGAATGTCCATTCCGCCAGAACCACTGCAATGTTGAAGCACAGGTTCTACCTGTAAGAAAGCCCCCACACCACCACCCTGTCCATCTACCACACCTCAAAGCATCTACATTCTAAAAGTGTATGTGCATGCATGTGTGTGTGACAGAGAGAAGCCACATTCTTCCACTATCTGCCATCAACAGCACAACACCCTCCACCCCTCCGCCCCAGCCCAGCCCAACCCACTTTTTTTGTGTACACGCAAGGTATATAACTTGGCTCTCTCAGTGTGATGCTGTCCACTGCTCATCGAAGCCAGCTACTTGTCTCCAGTCCTGCTGCCATCCTTCGATCCCACCAAGATCCTCTCAGCCTCAGCATGTCTTTCAGCAGCAGATCCTATGGTCAGCGCACCCTCAGCGTGTACGGCGGAGCGGGGGGACGCGGCACCCGCATCTCCTCTGCCCAGGCTCCCCTGTCCTTCAGCTCCCAGAGCTCATCCTACTCCACCCCGGGAGGCTTCAACCTGGCCGATGGCCTGGACCTTCACGTGGGCGCCAATGAGAAGGCCACCCTGATCAACCTGAATGACCGCCTGGCCTCCTACCTGGAGAAGGTGCGCTCCCTGGAGAAGGAGAACGAGAAGTTGGACAAGCAGATCAGAGAGTGGTACCAGAACAAGACCGTTGTCAGCCACGACTACTCGGCATACTTCGCCACCATCGATGATCTGAAGGACAAGGTGCGTGTGTGTGTGTGTGTGTGTGGTTGGAGACCATGTAGTGCTCAGACATCCTACTTTTAACACTGGAGTTGCTTGTGGTCTCGGTAGTTTGACCAGTTTGTTTCTAGAGGAAGTGTTTGTTTCTAGAGGAAGTGTGGAAGGGAAAAGAAGAGACCAGTTATTCTTCTTTATCCTGTTCCCTAACACTTGACTTTGATGTGTGTTTACACGCTGCCAGCCATATCAAATATCATATTTACCAAAGGTTTCTACACCCCACAACCAAATGTCCAAAGGGGCACTTTGAGCACTTTCTTATTTGTTATGAAAAATAGTTTCAAACCGTTTGAATCCCAGAGCAATTCATCATTGCAGCTCTAATTCTGGTTCTGCTGCTTCAAGTATTCAGCCAGTACTTAATAAATCTATCACCCTGAGCTTATGTGTTCCTGTCTCATAGTTGTCATGCAGTGCCAGGCTGCATTCCATCTGTGCATCTATCAGCTATTTGAACAATCATCATGTAGATGTACAGTATTGTAGCTACACCCCATCAGTGACTGGGACACCTTGTACCATTCACATTTTGTCTGTCTGTCTTCCGCCTGCTTTTAGCCTCTATTCTAACACTAGCAAGGAGACACAGAAAGGATATGATGCTTGTAGTAAGATGTATCATCTTCTTATTAAGCATTGACTGAAACATTCTTCATCCTTTGCCTTCCTTCTCTCCTCAGATCCGTGTGGCCTCTAGGATCAATGCCAAAACCGTCCTGGACATCGACAACGCCAAACTGGCTGCTGATGACTTCAAGATGAAGTGAGTGATGTGGTGGTGTTGTCTTTCTGTACTATACTCAAAAAATAAAGACATACAGTATAGGTGCCCCTTTTGTATATTTAACACAATGTGCCAGTTGTGTGGAACGTCACATCTGCACATCTGTTTTAACAACAGAGCACAACCTTTGACACTTCACCTTTGCCCTCTCCACCCTTCTGGAAGTCTCATGGACATGCCAGTGTCACATCTCTGGTTGTATGCAAGAGAATGTATGGAAACTGACCTGATGTAAATGTGTTGTGCAGGTATGAGAACGAGATGGCCATGAGGATGGCTGTGGACGCAGACATCAATGGGCTGAGGAAGGTGCTGGATGACATGAACCTGGCCCGCATGGACCTGGAGAACCAATACGAGGGCCTCAAGGACGAGCTTATTATGCTCAAGAGGAACCATCAAGAGGTAAGCTCCTCTCCAAGAAGTCTCTTCATTCAACACACATGTACAACGTACCTTAATGCAAGTGTGCAGTAGTATTATAGATCCCCGGCCTCACCTCTGCTGACAACTCCTACATATAGACCCCCCAGAACCACACCCATGCTTTCTACAGTATGTCTGTGGCATGGTGAAAGTATGTGTCTACAACACAATACTGTAGGGTTAGTCTTTGATGATTCACAGCACCATGGTAAACACCATCCATCTTCCTAAAACCCATAAACAGAGCAGGTATTCATGGGATGACAGCTAGGTCCCCATTTTTCAGACTTTACCAATTATGCTCTTTTGTGTGGGTGCTTACCTTTTTACCCACAGACATACCTGTGTCTTAGTACAGACTCAGGGTATTGCAACATTGATCCCCAGATTGTTTCTATTGATAAAGGTTGTCACAGTTAGAGGTGTGGCCTATTCACATGAGAATGGCATGAACGAACACACACACACACACACACACACACACACACACACACACACACACACACACACACACACACACACACACACACACACACACACACACACACACACACACACCCACACTATACAGTATGAACGCTATCAAAGGCCAAAACATGTGTCCTTTGTTACCTAAAAACATGAAGATTAAAATAAAAAATAATAGCGTGATTGTTTATAAATATATAAATAATCAGGGTAAAATAAATTATATATTATTCATAATCACTTTTGCTATAAACCATATTGATGTTAGAATTTTTGCATTTATATTTTAGGCATGGCCTGATACTTTTATCCATTATAGTAGCCTATAAAGTACTCTAATGCTAATGAATCTAATAAAATAGACCCATTTAGACTTAAATGAACACCACAGGTTTTACTTTGTGTGAAACACAATGGGCAGAGCATAATGGCCTTCAGATCAGGATGCATGGTGTAATATTACAGCCTCTTCATGTGAGAAACCTCTGGTTGACCTCTGTCCATGTCACTCTGGGGATTAATTTATGGAGAATGTTTTGATAACAACAACAACATTGTCTCTCTTCCCTCTTCCTTCACTCCACACTTCCACATATTATTCTTTTTTTCCCCATTAGGTCATAGCTGCCCTTGGGTGGCACACGTACTGCATGCGCACAGACACACAAGCACACGCACACATGCACACTCCACCTGTACCAGCAACTGTTTTGCATTGTTTTTGCACTGTTGCTAAGCAACAATTTGCCCCTTGTAGGAGCTGGCCTTGATGAGGAGTCAGATGCAGGGCCAGGTGAACGTGGAGGTGGACGCCCGTCCTTCCATGGACCTGAACCAGACCATGTCTGAGATCAGAGAGCACTACGAGGGAGCCATCGCCAAGAACCGCAAGGAGCTGGAGTCCTGGTATCAGACCAAGGTATGTTTATTATGTTTTACGTGTACCTAAAATAACACAAATATACACATATCTTGGCACATTCGAGAAAAACATCTTTCTTTGGGAACTTTGTGACGCAACTGTCATAACTGTGCTGGGTGTTGATTTCTTGTGTTTTCAGCTCACAGCTGTGGAGAAGGATGTGTCTGTCACCTCTACCACTCTGGTTGAGACTCGCACAGAGATGAAGGAGTTGAAGAGCACCCTCCAGAGGCTCCAGATTGAACTGCAGTCACACATAAGCATGGTATGTCATGATGTGAAAAACACTACTCTGTCTGCACTACTCTACAGTACTACTAGGATTGTACTACATTGTACAACATTTAGGCAAAAGGAAAGCCTCAGCCAATAGCCGTTTAATGACAGTCCTAGTCGAATCCTAGTTGAATATAAAAATCCTTAGCCGGGACAGACCTAGTATGAACTATTGTGATGGCAATAATGATGCGTTAAAGGTGAATTCCACCCATTTTCAATAATTTACTATGTCATTTAGAGATGTGTGGACATAATAAAAAGGTTCCCCCCATTCTATGTTTAAAAATTCAGGTCTGAAAACAATCACTAACATGGTAAAACACAACTGATGACATCATGAAGTTCCGTTTTCACCATGCTAAAGGAGTTTTTTTTAGGACCTATTTTTCAGAGAGAGTGCAAATGGAACCAAATGAACCGTTAGGGTCATTTGGCTCAGAAAAAAAAAGAAAATGGTCGTAATTCCCATTTAATTGGTCAATTAATGAATTTCATTGAATCATTGGCAGATAGTTTTAGTTGACTTTCATTAGATTGCACAGACAGTGCTTAACAAAGGTGTGCTGAAGCATCACAACCAACACACCAGCCACTCACCCTCCTCTCCTCTCCTACCCTCCACTCTCTCTCCTCTCCTCTCTCCTCTCCTCTCCTCTCCTCTCCCTCTCCTCTCACCCTCCTCTCCTCTCCAACCCTCCACCCCCAACAGAAAGGATCGCTGGAGGAGACACTGATGGAGACACAGATGCGCTACGCCAACCAGCTGGCAGGGCACCAGGCCATGGTGACCAGCCTGGAGGAGCAGCTGTCTCAGCTCCACGCCAACATCGCCAGCAACAAGCAGGACTACGACATGCTGCTGGACCTCAAGACACGGCTGGAGAGGGAGATCGCAGAGTACAGGAGACTGCTGGATGGAGAAGATGAGAGGTGAGGTGGGAGGAGGAGGAGGAGTGGGCTCCTTATAGGCCTGGTTTACACTGACAGCCAGATCTGGCCTGTATCAGATCTGTGCCACAGTACATCAAGATTGAAATGCAATTGGTCAATCAGGTCACATGACTCATTTGAACGAATCAGATTCCAGGCTGGATGTGGCTCAGATTTGATTCAGGCTGCATTTGGCTAGCTGGCAGAGTAACTTGTATGGGGAATTTATATAAATGTCATATGCAAACCCTTGAAACTAAGTGGCACCTTTCATACAAGCCATTTTACAAAAAAGATACTATGGATCTTATCTGTTTTGAATGTTATAAATAATTTTATATATTTTTCACTAAAACCAAATACTATATCCATAGTATTTGTATCCATAGTATTAACTTTATTCTCTTATATGAGGATTGTATATATTTGAGGATTGTATATATAAAAAAAAATCCATATGGAAAATCAGGCCTTAGAGGTTACAGGAGCGAGAGAGAGAGGGAGAGGGTGATAGGATAAATCCCTATGTAAGACTGCAGTCACTGAGTGCTTTTTTATATAATTTTAAATTGAAAAATAAATAATGCTAACTATTTCTTTTTATCTTTTTCTTCTTCTCCCTCATCAACAGCACAAAGCAAGGTAAGAAACATTGAAACATTTCTCTGAAATTTCCTCAGGAACGTTATAATACGCTGCATTACATTAAAATATTATTTATATTTATATTTCTGAGATTGCTCAATTCTTTTTTGTTGCTATTTTCGCAGTGGTTACCAAGACGATCACTGTGGTACAGACAGTTGTGGATGGAAGGGTGGTGGAGAGCAGCCAGACGGTGGACGTGGATGTGGATGAAGTCTCGGAGTAAACTGAAGTCCACATCATCGATAAGCAATAAAGATCATGCAATGAAAGCTGACTATAATGTGTGGCGGTGTAAATCCTTTATGAGCTTGTTAATGGGCGGACAAGCAGTGGTGAAATTAAAATACCTACAACCTACTTGAGTGACAGTAGATCACAACAGAATACCAAGAGAAAATCTAAAGTAAAGGCAGTTGTTAAAAGTCAATGATCACTGAAAAAAGTGTGCTCTTATCTTCCACACCTGGTTGCCTACCCAGGGCTATGTCAGTCGTGTGGTGCATCAGTGTGCGTGCGTGCGTGCGTGCGTGCGTGCGTGCGTGTGTGTGTGCGTGTGTGTGTGCGCGCGCGCATTTGAGAGAGAGAGTTTACACAGATATGTCTAAGGGCAGAGGACAAAGGAAAAACATCTCTCTCTTATGTCTTTTATAGCACCAGGAGGCCAACTTATGTGAAACACATTTAATATAATGCTTTTTGGTCCATGTGATCAATATGGATCTGTATGATTTTATATTCTATCATGGTTGGCTAAGATTGACATCTATTTATTTTTGGGTAATCTCCTGAAGTGGCCATGAATTATCTTTCTTGTCCCTGTTCAATAGGGGTTTATGTGAAGGGCTGTGATTGGTCTGTCACAGGCCAAATGAAATGAAGGGAGTTTGCGTAACTCTGTCTATACTAGTCTAGTCTAGGGCTCTGCCTTCTGCTGGCTGAAGCGTACAGTTATAGGTAATAAAAACATGAATCAGCCTGTTAGCACCACCACAAGGCTTTTTTGAAAAGCATTGGCAGATAGAGGCTTTGAGAAAAGTATTCAAAGAGCCTAATCTGCAGCCACTCTGCACAGTGCATTCAGGGATATAAACTGAATGTTGGATGATTAAGAGGATTACAGTCAGTCAGTCACATACTGAGGAGGTGTATGTTCAGGCTCCATTTTCCTCACCGCTAAACCCCTTATCCCTAAACTTCTTTCTTCTTTTTTACTATTTTGAAAAACAATTTTAATAGTTCATATGGCAATCAACAAGCGCAGAACATGTCAATGCAGATTGGGCAGTTCAACTATTCAAAAATGTTTTTTCGAGGTGGGAAAAAGGGGGGGGGTTAGGAATAAGGCGTTACCACATGATGAAAATGGAGCTCTTAATCTTGAAGGTACGAACACTATATCATTTCTCCAACCACTGCAGGGGGAAAGCTGTTTCATATTCTTATAGCAGATAGGAGTTGAGTGGAGAGGCAAAATGGTGTTTTACTTAGAGTTTTCAGGGCGTGGCATAGTAGTGGAGTCCAGGTGATTTGACCTGGGGTGTGAGTTTGGGTAGCAGCATAGAGTAACTAGAAAAAGTGCCCTTCTGGGCACAGATGTCTGTCTGATTATGGCCTCCTGGTGGCACTATAGGCCAATATGATAAGGGTGCCATTTCTTCTCATGCCTTTGTTTGCATTTTGCTGATTTGTGGCATTTTGCTCGAAAATGTGTTTTGCAAACATCCACCTGTTGGTGGCACTATAACATGCCAATGTCAAAAGGGGGGGGGTATATTTCTCAGCCTAGTAGGAAAGTGTGTTAAAGATTTCAAGTAAATTGCATGATGCGTTCATGATTTATGCCAATTTTGTAAAGTCATTTGAGACCCACTGGACAACTTGGAGGCTGATTTCTTTCTTGGCCATACAGGGAATGTGTGTGCACAATTTCATAGAGTCGAAATAAATAGATAAAGTAAAGCTAAATAGCTAGAAATAAAGATACTAATATATATAAATATATTTATAGGCATATAGAAGAAAAGGAATATACAGTATGTAATCATTTGTCTATATTTGTGCATACATGTATATTTATTCATTTTAAATTCAGCCTGCACTTTTATTTATTTATTTATTTATTTTTTATCATGGCAGCACTGGCCCACCAACATACTCCTATGTTGTGAATCCAATGGTAGGCAGAGAAACAATCTCCACCGCAAATTCTTCATATTGTCCTGTTATAACGCCACCATCATCAGGCCAAATTTAGCAAAACACATTTTGTCCAAACATCATACAAGTACACCATAGTGGCACTACACCCCTTAATGTTTTTGATCTGTAATGCCATTTCTACAATATATTTCCACCCCTTCACTCTCCTTTCAGATTTATTTAGATTTATTTATTTATTTGTTCATTCATTCGTTCGCTTGTTTATTGAGTGAGTGATTATTATAACTAATAATGAATCCTCAAGCGCTTTGCATGTGTGAGGAATTGCCAGACCCGACCCCACACCATGACCATGGGGTAGTGATTGAATGTTCTGGGGGTCCAGGGATGTACAGGGTTTGGTTGGGATGGGCCTGTTGAGGACTGTAGTTTTTGGCACACATTATTCATATTCTCACAGTCTTCTGCAGTTGTAGCATTAATATTGAGCGTAATATTTACGTACTGTTTAGATTTTATTTACTATGTGATCCAATCTGAGGTGTTCATTGTTCGTGACATGGCCATTTTTGAGTGGCACTCTTTTTGTGTGAACGCAAACACAATGATTTGATTGGCTGATCACCCCATACCAATGATTTAATTGGCTGGGTAAAGTATTGAGAATAAAAAGGCAGGGCAGGAAGTCAGGGCACTTCACATGAGTGTTATTTGTTTTTGGCAGATCAGAGTAAAATAATATCAGGGCTCGCACATTTGATTTATGTTAACCTGGGGCACAAATTCCTGTAGATGAAAATGAGCGTGAGAGTATAATTTAGTGAAACAAATCACTCTGACACCTTAGGCTCTATAATACCTCTCTGTTGGACTGGTGCCTGCATGTAATTGCAACTTTAAACTTTATCTTGTTATATGTGAGACTGAGTGTAGCAGGTGACTACAGCCTCTGTCGTGATGGCCTCGAAAAACCAATATCTGCCCCCGGACCAAAGGGATGTCCTCTTGGTCTAGTGGTTAAGATGTTGGACTTTCGCGCGGGAGACCCGGGTTCGAATCCCGGGCGTTACATGAGCAAATCTAATCCGGCTCCATTCACACCAACCTCCGCACAGGTAATCCTGTGGAGGGTTTTCTGAAATCAATCCAAAGCCAATAGCAACAAACACTTTTCCAAACTTCTCTTCATTCTTCTCCTCCTCCACTTTCCACTGTGGAGTATTAGCAAGATTATATACCTTAAAATGTGTAATCTGGATTACAGTAACTGTGGTACTGTAATGGAGGTTACAAGATTGCATTCACCCCATCCCCTCATCTATTTTAGGGCTACAAATAAGTTAAAACACCAAACAATAAAATTATCAGTCAAACAGGCTGGCATGATGACACATACTGTATGATCAGCCTGCCTGCCTTTTTCATAGGCTCAACATTCTTGTGATTTTCATTGGTAAAACTGATGTTATCTAATTAAATAGTTTTGATTAAAACTAATCCAAAAGTAACTGGAAATGAATCTGTTGCTCAGACACGAACCTGAGCTGTACATCAGATGACAGTTTAAAGTCAACAAAGTAGCTAGCTCATGTGGCTTACATTCATTCAGCCCCTAGACCTAGCCTGCCATTATTTACTGCATCATTCTTCACATTGCAGTAACTTGAAACAGATCATATCTTGAACTTTAAACTTCAAGCTTGGCATCATAAACCTTCAGACTCCATGTGCGTCTGGGTGCATGTGTGCGCATGTCTAAATGTGAGTTATTAGCAAAGCAGACAAAGATACACAGGGACAAGAATGGGCGATGTCATCAGAACTGAGAGCCTCTTTATTGCTTTCATATGGGTGCATGCGCCATGCGAGTTCACAGTGTGGGATACAGATGTCATTGCAAAGCTTATTTTCCTGCATGGCCCCTCTGGGGTAGGGGTGACCCCCCAGTCCATGGTGCTCCCCATGCGCCGCTGGGACACAGCTCAATGTATAGTGGAGGTGGTGCTGGTGGAAGAGGACAACACCTTGCCATCCTCCACCTCCTGTGTGACGATGACCACCTTTTTGGTGGTGGTGGTGCTGGAGCTGGAACCGCCACCGTCACTGTAGTGAAAATGGAGGCAGAAAAAGTGAGAGCAGAAAAGTTATGTTAGTTTATGCTTCAACGATAGTTGAGTGACATCTGATGGAGCATAAACTACAGGTAATCACTCGGCATGGCGTGTGGCGAAGCATTAATTAAGCGATATTACACAAGAGGATGTGCTTTAACGTGAATTCATTCACGTTCGCAGTGTTGCAGAAGTGGACACATCCTCGCTCAATTGTAATAGGCCTATTGCAATTCTACAACCCTTACAGTAATACTAAGAGAATCGCTGAAAATATTTATTTTTCTCAATGACAGATGTAGTCACTATGACCACAAATCCCTAGAATGTCCCTAGTCCCTAGAAACTACCTAGCCTAGCCACCGAGTCTGCTGCGCTCTGAGAGAAAAACACAGCTGAAATCTTTGTACGGATTGAGCGTTACTACTGTGCGGTGGTTTAAGTCACGGCATGTGACCTGTTTCAACCAATCAGGTTAGTTCCTCAATAGGACCTCCTACTGTCATTGTAACACACTTTTCCCTCCATCCCTTCATTTCCCAGCTTTCCATTCATCCCCTAACCCCCTTGTTCCTTTCCTGCTCCCTTTCTCCCTTTCCCTTCCTTACATCTCTCCATCCAGCAGTCTCCTGTACTCTGCAATCTCCATCTCCAGCCTGGTCTTGATGTCCAGCAGCATTTTGTACTCCTGTGACTGCCGTTCCATGTCGTTGCGGAGCTGCACTAGCTGTTCCTCCATGCTGGTCACCTGAGCCTGTAGCGCTTGGAGCTGCATGGAGTAGCGGGCTTCAGTTTCTGCCAGTGTGCCCTCCATGGACGCTTTCTGTTGGTGCAGAGAGGTAAGAGAGAGACAAATCACTTGTAAACATTCCTTCACTTGGTTGTATTAGCGCCAATGCCTACAGCTATCCCTTTGTCAGTCTCAACAAACTGTATCTGCAGCAGAAGTAAGGAGCTTTGATTTGCTAATTACTTCCATTGCCAAGATTATCTTTATGATACTCAAAGTCAGTCTTATAAGTGGGCCCAAGCATGACAAGTGCTCTTGTTGTAAAGATCTTGCGCAAAACCTAATTTTTCTGAGTCTAACCATGCTGAGCTGGGACTGCAGTTCGATCTCCAGGCCTTGTAGCGTGCGACGGATTTCAGTCACTTCAGACTTGGAGGTCTGGAGGGACTCTGTGCTGACAGCCACCTCCTTCTGGATTCCTTCTACCTGTGGAGAAACGTTGAGTGAATAACCGGACCAACAGACGACAGATGACTTTCTTACGTTTACATCTCCACAAACCCTAACAGCATAACTGCATGTGTATTTTCTGGATTATACACTATGCAAATCTGTGATAGGATTTTTGGCTAGCCTCCTACTCTAGTTCTTACCTTGGACTGGTGCCATTGCTCCAGTTGCTTCATGTTCTTGGCGGCCGCAGTTTCATACTGGTCCCTGATCTCAGCCATGATCACAGACAGATCTTGTTGTGGAGAGGCATCCACCTCGACGTTGATCTGACCACTCATCTGTGTCCTCAGAGCAGCCAACTCCTAGTGGAAAACAAGACAACATCCGGTGAGTGATGGGATCCATTGGTGTTGTATATACACTAAACACCTTTTAATCAATCTAAGTGAAAGACTTTCAGTATATATTCTCATGATATTCTTTGACAATGCAATGAAACAACTATTGAGACCCAACAGATTTAGCTAGGGTCCAGTTGTCTGCACCCACCTCCTCGTGGTTCTTCTTGAGGAAGATGAGCTCCTCCCTCAGGCCTTCGATCTGCATCTCCAGGTCTGACCTGGCAAGGGTCAGCTCATCTAGCAGTCTCTTCAACCCAGCGATGTCTGACTCCACTGACTGACGCATGGCCAGCTCGTTCTCATACCTGGCAAGAGCAAGAAGTCAA
This sequence comes from Benthosema pterotum, assembly GCA_039105355.1. Classification (NCBI taxonomy): domain Eukaryota; kingdom Metazoa; phylum Chordata; class Actinopteri; order Myctophiformes; family Myctophidae; genus Benthosema; species Benthosema pterotum. The sequence continues at coordinate 12,561,664 of CM076973.1, read as the reverse complement.
AGACAGGAGCTATAAGCAATCAGTGCAATCTCCACAGCAAGGCCTGCTCAACCCTCCAGAAATCCCTACAGAAAAAGTGTAAGACATGTGTGACGTGTGTCTGTCGCAAATTACACATTATAAAGTAAAAAGAAATTGAATGTGACGTGACGGTGCAGTTGTATAGTTGACACTGTACAGCTTGTATAGGACTACGATGGATACAATTCCAAGTTTTCCTATTGACTTTGGTGCCATCACTCTACTGAGCAATGATGCTTACTTTGTTCTGAAGTCGTCTGCAGCCAGTTTTGCGTTGTCGATGGCCAGATAGATGCCTGCGTTGTCGGTGGTGGCAGCCTGAATCTGGTGAAGAAATGGAAAGATTAAGCATTCCATTAAGAAAGCAGGGAAAACCCTAATGACACATAATAAATTATGTTTAATTTCTTCTCACTGCAAAGTTACGGACGACCACAGTGTCAGCTGCATTTCACACTCCTGTAGCATCTTTCATAATCACTCACAGGTTGCCTAGAAAATCATGTTGCATTGCACTCTAGGCCCTAGAGTGCAATGCAACATATTTTACAATGCATTATGCATAATAATGCACACTCAACCGGTGCAGTGACTTGTTTAACGCATACCATTTAAAAGAGCAGCTTCGCTACAGCAAGCATGCAGTGCACAATGGTCATTTGCTTTTAGCATTAATGCATGCAGGATAGAAACCAATGCATGCCTTGGAGTAATCACTGGCACATGATAAAAACGGCAAAAATTGCATTGTACCATACAATACTATGCAGATGCTGATGCTGTGATGTCATACCTTTCCCTGCAACTCTGTGATGGTGGCCTGGAACGCTGAGTTGTCACGGGCAGTGGGGGAGGTCTTGCTCTCCAGGAACTGGCGGATCTTCAACTCCAGCTCTGCGTTGGCCTTCTCCAGGGTGCGCACCTTTTCCAGGTAGGTGGCCAGGCGGTCGTTCAGGTTCTGCATGGTGGCTTTCTCGTTTGCCCCGACGTGGATGTCCATGCCGCCGTCGGCCATCCCGAAGCCGCCACCTCCACCCATACCCATACCCATGCCCCCACCCATGCCAAAACGGCCGCCTGCAGAGCCGCTGCTGGATGTGGAGGTGGAGATGCGTGTTCCATAGCCTCCCGACCCTCCGTAGACGCTGCTGGCACGGCCGGCCGTGATGCGACCACCGCCGCCGCCAGACATCATGGACATGCGAGAGCTGCCACCCATGCCACCACCCATGCCGCCACCCATGCTGCTGCCGAGCCGCATGGAGCTGCTGCTGCTCATGTAGGACATTATTGAGGCTGTTTGCTGTGAGAGGCAGAGAGAGAGATAGATGGAGGCTTCGGTTTCTGGACTTTCTGCCCTGGAGACGTGCAGAGTCTTGTATCTGCGGCCCTTTTATACACGCAACAAGGTAGGTGGTGGTGGGTGGGTGGGGGGTGGAGGCTAGGGGGGAGGAGGAGACAGGAGGGGAGGGACGGATGGAGGAGAGGCTATCAAGGGAAGAGAGATAGGCTGGTGTGATGGGTATAGAAGTACACAGCAGAAAGGGCCCACAAGGGAGGAGAGGCACAGCGGCTGGGTGTTGCAGGGGTGGATGAAAGAGAGGTGGAGTATAGAAGGACTGGGTAGGGCACTTCAGGGTGAAGTGGTGAGAGGGGTGGGGCTGGAGGAGTGCGTGTGTGTGTGTGTGTGAGTGCATGTGTGACTGTGCGTGGTGTTGGGGGCTGAAAGTAGAAGAGGAGACAAGAGGCGAGAAGGACGGATATCTGTTTGTAATTGGGACAGAGCTCCTCCACCCCCACTGCGCTGCTTCCCTTTGTGTGCATGGTGGAATGCGGGTGAAAACGAATTGAGAAAAAGCGTCCATATTGGGAGAAATATATCACTTCAGGAGTATGCCTATAAACTAAAGATGCATGAACTTATTGACACACTTCTATACTTCTATATCTCACACCCCTGGCATCTCGTTGAAAGAGACACGCCTGTTACTGTTAGCAGCCTACCTGTAATATAAGTCAAGCAGTCAAGTCAGACAATGTCCTGACAGATTTCAACTGCGGTCATAGGTTGTAATTAATGAGCAAAGGCTGACGTGCTGTCTGTGTTTGTGTGTGTGTTGTGCTGCCCTGACAACAACCTTTAGGGAGATACTACAAAACCTAAACAGTATGTCTTGTAGGATGAGCTCTCGGTTGGCCCACCGCCAACCCACATTCCTCCCCATATGAACCTCTCTTGTCTTTTATTTAACTCTTGGTTATCTTTCGGGGCATCTCTCATCTTCCTGTAATTCATTTCACTTTGTGATGGATGGATGGTTGCACATCTTGCAGAATGTGATGTACTGTATGACTAAAATAACAAAGTCAAAGTGACAGAGCAGTCCTTTTGCCAGAAGGTAAACTCTGGCATGTTGAGTACACCAGGTTTTATTATCCCCAGCATGTTGAAACCGCCGGATGCTAACTTGCAATTGTTGAGCGCTTTTTATAATTGGCAACAACCTAAGGCAAAATAAATAAATAATAATCAAAGTCAATATGTCACATGCTTTATGTAGCACATGTGATATGTGTAACTGGTGGGTTTTCATCATCCATTCCACGCATTAGTTTTGCTCAGAAAACACTCCTTGGACTAAATGGCATTTATACAGTACCACACACACACATACGCACGCACGCACGCACGCACGCACGCACACACACACACACACACACACACACACACACACACACACACACACACACACACACACACACACACACAGTGTCTTGCTCAGGGACACTTTGACAGTAACTGCAGGAGCGACAGCCATACCTGTTCATCACAAATGTGCTTAGTCAGCGCACAAGTGCGACGGCCATTTGCAGCCCCATGAGTGCATTACTTGCAAAAGTAATGCTTGGAATGGATTCAGCATCAAGAAAACTCCCTAGTTAGATATACTGTACCTGTACCGGTAACACATACTACATAAAACCTGATGAGTTTGTTGTTGTTGTTGCTGCATTGCAATGGTATGGTCACATAATTATGCCAATTATAAAAATTGCTCAACATATGCAAGTAGTCGGTTTCTACATGCTGGGGACACCTACTAGATATTTCTAATATTGACGTAGTCAATATGTCTGGGTTCACAATGGGCCTCGCCTCTGTGGCCTGGCCTGTAAGGGTGCAAAGACGCCACATGATCTTGCATGATTCCAACATTGTTCCTGCATGATGTTCAATCAGAAGTAACCACACAATCACTTTATGAGCTGACTGGCAGTGTTCATGCCTGGGCATTGTGGAGCTTGGATAGCTCACTACAGATGTGATTACTAGCTGTGCTGCCTATTTTTCTCCTGGCATCATTCTACAGTGTACTTTGGTGTTGGCACATGCATGGACAAGAACAAGCCCTCTCTTGTTTGCACTCTTTTCCATTTTACCAGAGTACTTCTGTAAGACTTTTTATGATGTCCCTGAGGATTTGCAAGCATTCTTTTTTCTACGTTTTGTATGTGGAAAAGCTGACTTTTTTCACTTAAATGTGGAAGCATTTTAGAGAATGCCCCATGTCCTCTGTATGTTAATGAAAGGACCAATTGTGGAATATATTGATGTCTTGCAGACACACACTCCCACACACCCACGCACACACGCGCACACACACACACACACACACACACACACACACACACACACACACACACACACACACACACACACACACACACACACACACACACACACACACACACACACCAAGCCAGAGGATGCACTCACTCCTCAAACATCGTTTGTATGTTCCCTTTCATGCTGATGTTTGCATGCTTTCATCACTCCTGTGCTAAATAGTCATAAATTATGTCCAGGATATTGATTGGTTTTGCAGCACCTTGACCTCTCACCAGGACACTAAACAGTTTGAGTTATTTTTGCCTCTCTGGCAACGTACATTTTCACACGTGCACATCAATCTAGCAGTTGTATTTCCCACCTATTTTATGCCTGACATGCACATGCTAGTTTCTAGTAGGGATGCTCCGATATTGTATCGCTATCGTAAAAAGCATCGGATCAGATTAGTACCTTTTTTGTCATATCAGTATCTGCAAATATACTGTGTATGGGTATCGGTATCGGCATTTATATGTCATTATCGGGTTATATTGGTCTTGGCAAATATCCCAGTTTAACCACAGATCCGACACAGGTGTAGGAGATCGACACTATGGCAGTTAAATGTTGGGGCATGTAGAGTTTGAGGGAGAATTCTGCTATTTCCGGTTGGTGGGTTGGTGAACTTTTGTTTTCTTTTTTGTATTATTATACCGGTGTATATATATATATTATATTTAGTATCGGTATCGGCTAGCACAGAAATTGTTGTATCGGGATTGGATCGGAAATGGAAAAAAGTGGCATTGGGACATCGCTAGTTTCTAGAAATGAGTAAAACATAGTTGTTTATCATGGCATGATGCAAAAAGAAGTTGGACGATACTTGGAAAATACTGCACAAACACATCTCAGACTTTCTCCTGTTATGTCCTAAACTAAAAGGCACAACATTTACCATCCAGAATTTCAATTATGCCTGTGCATGTGTGGGTGCGTCCGTGTGTGCATGGGTGCGTGTATGCATGCAGTGCTGGGAAAGTTTGTGTGCACACCTATGTGAAAGTATAACAAAACATAAGAAATATACCATATAATCCTGGAATTGGAATTAGCGAAGCAGGCAGAAAGCAGGGTTCATTCATGTTCATTTCAGATCATTTGTATCTGGGTGTTGCCCTGGTATAGACCTGCTAGTGAACCACAGAGCGGGTGACACATGTTGGTTTAGTTTATTTAAACAAAGTCAATTGGTTCCAATATTTTTTTTAAAAAGGCGCAGCCTTTGACAGTCATGTCACTGTGTGAGAGCTTTTGACACCCATGTGACACATGAGAAATATGCCTCCCATTCGGAGGGACGATTGCACAAGGCCCCAGGCAGGGAGCTCATCTGTTTTCCATATAGCTTGGCAAAGATTTCAATCACTTCGACCGCCCGCTGTTGGTCAAAATGTTGACACATCTCTTTGTTTACTAAGGGCATTCGCGTTTACTAAGGGCAAAAGTGGTCTGGCCTGCCGAAGGCTGAATGGCAGAAACGTCTTTGACCCGGTTCTGCATACACGTCTGTATACTTATGTGCATGCGAAGACACAATACAATATGGCACAACTACAAACGTACACTGGCACCGTGTGTGTGTATGTCTGTGTGTGTGTGTGTGTGTGTGTGTGTGGGTGTGTGTGTGTGTGTGTGTGTGTGTGTGTGTGTGTGTGTGTGTGTGTGTGCGTGCGCGTGCGTAGCTGCATGCATAGTATTATTGAGTCCTCAGAATGTGCTTGCATGATTTGCACTGACTGAAAATGTTTTACGTGCACAGTGTCCAGGAAGGAGCTCAACCTACTCGTTTTCGTGCACAGATTATTAACAGCCGTTCAAGGCTTTATTACAAATACCTAAACACCTGCATTGCAAGCTAGCCTGAGGGGTCAAAATAATCCCTATACGACGTACTTTCCATTTCCTAGAGCTGAAACCTCGGCACAGTAACTCTCTGCAGCAGACTTACTGCGTCGCTGGGCTTCAAACGTTATCTGTTCAAATAAATCACTCAATAAATGGTAATGAGTCATGTATAGTTTAGCACTACTCTAAAGCTATAGACCAGACTTTGGTCTAGTTATCTGTTCTGTGTAGTTGTAACAATTCCAAATGTGACTTATGTAATAAGAGACAAGCATTTTATCGTTTTTGCAATAGGGTGCAACAACTTCACAGAAGAAGTTGTGCTTCATTTCATTTTGAGAATGAATCATCCAGCAACAGGACAAGACGTTTTCTCTCCTGTGTCGCAACGCTGGCACATTTCAACACAGTTGGCAGTGATTGATACAGTCTCGTATAAACAAGTGGATTGGCCTGCCCCTTTTCAACCTAAAGATGACTCATATCAAGCGGCATTAAAATCCTTCCACCTAAAAGAAAAGCACTTGCAGTAGTTTGTTGTAGCGTGGTCGATGCCTGAACATGAAAATGTCCTAAGCATCCACGTAGGCACATATAAATGCCTTAATTACCGCTTAAAGAAAAAATGTGTTGACTGTTTAATAATTGCACCACTGATGATAGATTTTCTGTCACACCGTACATGCATGAAAAGTATGGATACTAGCCAGTGGTGTATTAACCATCATATGCTTGAGGCAGTCAGTAAAAATGTCATGATTTACTATGTACTGATCTGGGAAACCAGCAAACCAAACACACCGACTGTACAGTAAAGGTGTAGTTTGTCAGCTTTCATTTTTAATATTTAATCTTCAGAGGGTCAATCTGTACATGGAGCACTGTCATCAAGCTACATTTTGCTTGAGGTTAAATAGTGTGCTACAGAATACAGTAGCTGTATGTTCCTTTCTGCAACAACAGTTCATGCAATACCTTTTCGGAATGCAATTTGAGAGAGTTTAGGTTTCGACTGACTTGTGTGATTGACAGTGGAAGCTGAGCATTACGTGATTTGCCCTCAACAACAACAATGCGCAAAGTGCTGAGTGTTCCATCCCATGGAGGAAATGAAAAGACAGATAAGGTGTGTCACGGTTCCCAGCTGCACAGCTAAGCTACAAAATGACATGCTCCATGATGTTGTGAACACCTTGTACATATTCACTCTTAATCTGTGTTAATAACACATACGTAAAGATACTGCATGTGCACATGCAATGGCATAGCATGCACTATGTGTGGATTAGAAGCACTTTCAACTTTTAAAGACCATTATAGTCAATTATGATGGAATATGAAATGTCAGATCCATCTTGGGCACATGACTATGAGGACGCACTATAGGGAGTACTGTGCATACTTTTAGAATGATGCAGTTATAGCTGAAAAATTAGAAAAGTGTACTTGTGGTGGCGCTATAACAGGACATTCTGGAAAATGTGGAGGAGAGGTTGATCGTTGGCATCCAAGGAGTGTGTTTGCAACATTTGGCATCGACTGGGTTAACAGTGCCGGAGATTAGCTGGACGGATGGACAGACATAATCTCTGTCCATGCCTTCGGCCTGGTGGAAACGACTTTGTTCAGAATAGTCTATGGGTGATCTCATTTAATCATAGCTGAGTGATTTGACATGGTGAATTGTGAGTACAAGGAACAAGTTCTTTTAGCCTGCATCAATTGCCATCAGGGGCGTTTTTGCCATTAAGCAGACTAGGCAGTTGCCTAGGGCGCCATGAGCGGAGGGGGCGAACATGAGGGGAGGGAGGCGAGGGGGCGCTTTGAAAGTAAATACATTATACTTATCCTCACTTATCCTAGAATTGAACATTTAAAACACATAATATATTTTTTAGTTTAAAGATAGTTCATCATTTTACTCCTTGGCCATTTTACAGGAGATTTTCCCTGGAGCTCCAGGGGGTAAGGGGTGATCCAGGGAAAATCTTGCCTAGGGCTCCAAAATGCTTAGAAACGCCAATGATTGCCATTATTTGGTTTGAGCAAGACGTGGCCTGTTTACAATGTGAACTCTGACAGCGACACTCAAATTCAAATTAAATAAAACCTGCTTTTCAACTGTGTCGGTAAATACTACTTGGCTTTAATGTGTCCTGTTGAGTGAGACACTAAGCTTGATTAATATTGATGTATATAAACAAAAAGCATATCCTGCAGTCACAGTTTGTGCAGAAACTGCCAAGATTTTATTTCAATTCCCACAAGCCACAGTATTCAAACATAATTTGCATCAATTGTGTTGGGATAAATCACATTACTTCAACAATTATGTTTGAAAAACAAACTACTCATTGATCATTTGGCCAGAGTAGGAGTCCTTCTGAGCATATGGTTGTACCTACTGTAGCTCACTATAGGTGTGTAATATGTGTATGACTGGTAGTATGAGAATTGGTGCTATTACTGACAATCCTGATGACACACTGTTATTCTCTCTCTCTCGCTATTGTATCTCTTTGTTGTTCTCTGACTCATCATCCTCATCTCTTCTTTCTTCCTTTCTCACACTCCTCCCATCTGTTGTCCCCCTCTCTCTCTCTCTCTCTCTCTCTGATAATCTCTCTCTCTCTCATAATGAATGTACTGTATAGATAAATTGACTGATATGTTTTTTATTGTTTTCATTTATTAATGTCATTGCAGTCCTTAACAAGATGCATGCAGTTCCAGTGTGGTTGAAATTCTGGCTGGAAGATATGTTGTATTTTAGTTGCTTAAAGACAACTTTTTCAATAATCGGATTGCTTGTTTTTCAGCACCTGTGGGTGAATAGACAGTACATTAACAATCTACAGAAGGGAGCATCATGTGAGAGCATTTCAGATTATTCTCATAATGTTTTAATGATTGATTGATTGGTTGATTGATTGAATTTGTCAGAAATTTTGTATAGTATAGGATAGGCAAGATATATTTGACCGAGCGACTGATGCTAACATAATTAGCACTTTGGCTGTTGGACAGTAGTCCCAGAGCCATCTAGCAGAAAAGTTGCGACATTGAGGGGTCAGAAACAGAACGAATGGAGATGCACGGTTGTCCCATTTCTCATTAGTAGTCTACAGCATATAGAAGAGCCGCCATTGATCTGGCCCCAGATCTGCATTGTTTATTATTACTGTATTAATACAGTATTACTGTATTATTTTCATCAAAGGCCTACAGTTGTTCAACTTGAAAGCATGTTGAATATAGCCAATCTACAGCTTGGTTATTCCTGACTGATTTACTTCTTTGTTAATAATTAATTATTAATGAATTCATCTGTAGCAGAGCATGATTCACACTCATTAGTAAGTATTAGTAAACACACATAAGCACACTTAACCATTAGTGTGCTAGATTATGTTTTTAAACAAATGTCTTTGCAAACACAGTGTTTGTACACACTAAAGCTGCCTCTTTATAAATATAGAGTTTTATTATTCATTTATGAAGGAGTTATTAATGCATGCATTTGGGCCTGGTTAATGAAATGTTTCATAAATACTCAATGAATGATGTATTAAAGTTATTACTCAATAGTTAAGCATATTTTGGGATCCCATCTAAAGTGAGGACTATCTATGCTTTAAAAAGCACCTATAAATGAGGAGGAAGCAGTCATGGTGACATCAGGGTAAAAATAAAAAAAAGCCCAAACATTGCCCTTTAGCCAGCAACCCCAGACTCAATATGACATATATTTGGATTGTCTTATCATGTAGGACATGATGTGAATAAGCACAACACACCGGTGGTTGGTACTCCTGCGAGCCTCTGGTTCCAGGCATAGGGTTCGAATCCCTGCGGTGTGAGCTTAATGTTTCACATTTTTGTAATGTTAGTTAGCAATCAATGTATTTATTTGTAATACCCTAATGATTTTTAATTATGCTTCATCAACCATGGAGGGCTTTAATTATCATTTAACATTTCTGCAGTTTGAACGTATAGCTAGCTAGAGTATAGCTCATGATGACCTTTGCTGCGTGTCTCTCCATCTTCACCTGTGACTGTATAATGTTAAAAACCTATATCAAATATTTCAAAAAGTAAAATTGACCCATCTGCTATATAAATAGCATTAAACAGCATTCACTTGACAATATAGTGACAAAATACAATGCAGATTGTAGTTGAGGTGATTTCATAATTGTTTGCATTCAGCATACTATAGTATGTTGTTTTTCCTAAATCCTCAAACACGGTGAAAGGCGACATACTATAATATGTCGAAAATCGTCACTTTCGAGGATTTACGGAAAATAACAAAATCGAAGGAAAACGACAAACTATAGTAGCCTACATGGTCTTGGACAACATGCTATAGTATGCCGTTTTTCATAGTCTTTGAGGATTTCCGAAAAATGGCGAAATCGAGAATCGTCATTTTTGAAGATTTTTGAAAAAAGACAAAATCAAAGAAAAAGGACAGGGTATAGTACATGGTCTTGGACAACATGCTATAGTATGCCGTTTTTCATCGTTTTGGAGGTCTTTATGTGAAAAACGGCATGATGCTATAGTATGTTGTGAAAGAACCGTGTACGATTTTTGAGGATTTTCTTTTGAGGATTTTCGAAAAATCCTCAAAACGATAAAAATCGGCATGCTGTCCAAGACCGTGAGGCTATAGCCTTGCCAGGTTTTTGCCAGGTTTTGTCATTTTTCGAAAATCCTCAAAAATCCTCAAAACGATGAAAACCAGTAAGGCAATAGTCTAGCGTTTTTTCGAATTTTCGACATTTGACATTTCAAATGTCGACATTTGTTTTTTGAGGATTTTCAAAAATGTCAAAATTTCGAAAAAATGGTAAGGCTATAGCCTTTCCGTTTTTCATCGTCTTCGGATTTTTGAAGATTTTCGAAAAATAATGAAACCTGGCAAAAACGCAAAGCTATAGCTTCACGGTCACAGCATGCCATTTTTCTTCGTGTTGAGGATTTCTGTTGATTTTCGAAAAATGTTGAAATGTCGAAAAAACGGTAAGGTTATAGCCTTACGGTTTTTCATCGTTTTGAGGATTTTTGAAGATTTTTGAAGATTTTCAAAAATGACAAAATCTGGCAAAAACGCAAGGCTATAGCGTTACATTCTTGCACACCATGCCGTTTTTCATTGTTTTGAGGATTTTTGAGCATTTTCAAAAAATGTCGAAATTAAAAAAAAAAAAAAAAAAAAAACGCAAGGCTATAGCCTTACGTTTCTTCATCGTTTTGAGGATTAAAAAAAAAGAAAAAAAAGAAAAAAAAAAAACGGTAAGGCTTTTCGAAAAATGACGAAATCTGGCAAAAATGCAAGGCTATAGCCTTACGATCTTGCACAGCATGCCGTTTTTCATCGTTTTGAGGATTTTTGAGGATTTTCAAGAAATGTCGAAATTTCGAAAAAACGCAAGGCTATGGCCTTACGTTTTTTCATCATTTTGAGGATTTTCGAAAAATGACAAAAAAATGACGAAACCTGGCAAAACGCAAGGCTAGCCTTACGGTCTTGCACAGCATGCCGTTTTTCATCGTTTTGAGGATTTTTGAGGATTTTCGAAAAATATCGAAATTTGGAAAAAACGCAAGGATATAGCCTTACGTTTTTTAATCGTTTTGAGGATTTTCGAAAAATAACAAAAAATGACGAAACCTGGCAAAAAAGAAAGGCTATAGCCTTATAATCTTACACAGCATGCCATTTGTCATCGTTTTAAGGATTTTGGAGGATTTTTCGAAAAATGACGAAATTTTGAAATAACGCAAGGCTATATACTTACGTCTTTTCATCGTTTTGAGGATTTTTGAAAAATGACAAAAAATTACGAAACCTGCCAAAAACGCAAGGCTATAGCCTTATGGTCTTGCATAGCATGCTGTTTTTTTTTTTTAGCATTTTGAGGATATTTTGGCATCTTAGAAAAATGTCGAAATTAAAAAAAAAAAAAAAAAAACAAAAAAAAAAACTCAAGTCTATAGCCTTACGTCTTTTCATCGTTTTGAGGATTTTCGAAAAATGAAAAAAAAAAAAAGACAAAACCTGGCAAAAACACAAGGTTATAGCCTTATGGTCTTGCACAGCATGCCATTTTTCATCATTTTGAAGATTTTTGAGCATTTTCGAAAAATTCCGAAATTTCGAAAAAACGCAAGGCTATAGCCTTACGGTCTTGCACAGCATGCCGTTTTTTTTTTTTTATCATTTTGAGGATTTTTGAGCATTTTAGAAAAATGTTGAAATTTAAAAAAAAATGCAGGGCTATAGCCTTACGCTTTTTCATCGTTATGAGGATTTTCGAAAAATGACAAAAAATGGCGAAACCTGGCAAAAGCGCAAGGGTATAGCATTACAGTCTTGCTCAGCATGCCGTTTTTCACCGTTTTGAGCATTTTTGAGCATTTTCGAAAATGTCGAAATTTCGAGAAAAAAAACGCAGGCTATAGCCTTACGTTTTTTCATCATTTTGAAGATTTTCGAAAAATGACGAAATCTTGCAAAAGCGCAAGGGTATAGCATTACAGTCTTGCTCAGCATGCCGTTTTTCACCGTTTTGAGCAGTTTTGACCATTTCCGAAAAATGTCGGAATTTCGGAAAAAAAAAACAAAAAAAAAAAAAACGCAAGGCTATAGCCTTACGTTTTTTCATCATTCTCGAAAAATGACAAAATCTGGCAAAAGCGCAAGGGTATAGCATTACAGTCTTGCTCAGCATGCCATTTTTCACCGTTTTGAGCATTTTTGAGCATTTTCGAAAAAATGTCGAAATTTCAAGAAAAAAACGCAAGGCTATAGCCTTACGTTTTTTCATCATTTTGAAGATTTTCGAAAAATGACGAAATCTGGAAAAAAAGCAAAGGTATAGCATTACAGTCTTGCTCAGCTTGCCGTTTTTCACCGTTTTGAGCATTTTTGAGCATTTTCGAAAAAATGTCGAAATTTTGAGAAAAAAACGCAAGGCTATAGCCTTACGTTTTTTCATCATTTTGAAGATTTTCGAAAAATGACGAAAACTGGCAAAAACGCAAGGCTATAGCCTTACGGTCTTGCACAGCATGATGTTTTTCATCATTTTGAGCATTTTTGAGCATTTTCTAAAAATGTCGAAATTTTGAAAAAAGCGTAAGGCTATAGCCTTACCGTTTTTCATGATTTTGAGCGATTTCGAAAAATGACGAAAACTGGCAAAAACGCAAGTCTATAGCCTTACCGTCTTGCACAGCATGCCGTTTTTCATCATTTTGAGAATTTTTGAGCATTTTCGAAAAATGTCGAAATTTTGAAAAAAGCGTAAGGCTATAGCCTTACCGTTTTTCATGATTTTGAGCGATTTCGAAAAATGAGGAAAACTGGCAAAAACGCAAGGCTATAGCCTTACGGTCTTGCACAGCATGCCGTTTTTCATCATTTTGAGCATTTTTGAGCATTTTCGAAAAATGTCGAAATTTTGAAAAAAGCGTAAGGCTATAGCCTTACCGTTTTTCATGATTTTGAGCGATTTCAAAAATGACGAAAACTGGCAAAAACGCAAGGCTATAGCCTTACGGTCTTGCACAGCATGCCGTTTTTCATCATTTTGAGCATTTTGGAGCATTTTCGAAAAATGTCGAAATTTTGAAAAAAGCGTAAGGCTATAGCCTTACCGTTTTTCATGATTTTGAGCGATTTCAAAAAATGACGAAAACTGGCAAAAACGCAAGGCTATAGCCTTACGGTCTTGCACAGCATGCCGTTTTTCATCATTTTGAGCATTTTTGAGCATTTTCGAAAAATGTCGAAATTTTGAAAAAAGCGTAAGGCTATAGCCTTACCGTTTTTCATGATTTTGAGCGATTTTGAAAAATGACGAAAACTGGCAAAAACGCAAGGCTATAGCCTTACGGTCTTGCACAGCATGCCGTTTTTCATCATTTTGAGCATTTTTGAGCATTTTCGAAAAATGTCGAAATTTTGAAAAAAGCGTAAGGCTATAGCCTTACCGTTTTTCATGATTTTGAGCGATTTCAAAAAATGACGAAAACTGGCAAAAAACGCAAGGCTATAGCCTTACGGTCTTGCACAGCATGCCGTTTTTCATCATTTTGAGCATTTTTGAGCATTTTCGAAAAATGTCGAAATTTTGAAAAAAGCGTAAGGCTATAGCCTTACCGTTTTTCATGATTTTGAGCGATTTCGAAAAATGACGAAAACTGGCAAAAACGCAAGGCTATAGCCTTACGGTCTTGCACAGCATGCCGTTTTTCATCATTTTGAGCATTTTTGAGCATTTTCGAAAAATGTCGAAATTTTGAAAAAAGCGTAAGGCTATAGCCTTACCGTTTTTCATGATTTTGAGCGATTTCGAAAAATGACGAAAACTGGCAAAAACGCAAGGCTATAGCCTTACGGTCTTGCACAGCATGCCGTTTTTCATCATTTTGAGCATTTTTGAGCATTTTCGAAAAATGTCGAAATTTTGAAAAAAGCGTAAGGCTATAGCCTTACCGTTTTTCATGATTTTGAGCGATTTCGAAAAATGACGAAAACTGGCAAAAACGCAAGGCTATAGCCTTACGGTCTTGCACAGCATGCCGTTTTTCATCATTTTGAGCATTTTTGAGCATTTTCGAAAAATGTCGAAATTTTGAAAAAAGCGTAAGGCTATAGCCTTACCGTTTTTCATGATTTTGAGCGATTTCGAAAAATGACGAAAACTGGCAAAAACGCAAGGCTATAGCCTTACGGTCTTGCACAGCATGCCGTTTTTCATCATTTTGAGCATTTTTGAGCATTTTCGAAAAATGTCGAAATTTTGAAAAAAGCGTAAGGCTATAGCCTTACCGTTTTTCATGATTTTGAGCGATTTCGAAAAATGACGAAAACTGGCAAAAACGCAAGGCTATAGCCTTACGGTCTTGCACAGCATGCCGTTTTTCATCATTTTGAGCATTTTTGAGCATTTTCGAAAAATGTCGAAATTTTGAAAAAAGCGTAAGGCTATAGCCTTACCGTTTTTCATGATTTTGAGCGATTTCGAAAAATGACGAAAACTGGCAAAAACGCAAGGCTATAGCCTTACGGTCTTGCACAGCATGCCGTTTTTCATCATTTTGAGCATTTTTGAGCATTTTCGAAAAATGTCGAAATTTTGAAAAAAGCGTAAGGCTATAGCCTTACCGTTTTTCATGATTTTGAGCGATTTCGAAAAATGACGAAAACTGGCAAAAACGCAAGGCTATAGCCTTACGGTCTTGCACAGCATGCCGTTTTTCATCATTTTGAGCATTTTTGAGCATTTTCGAAAAATGTCGAAATTTTGAAAAAAGCGTAAGGCTATAGCCTTACCGTTTTTCATGATTTTGAGCGATTTCGAAAAATGACGAAAACTGGCAAAAACGCAAGGCTATAGCCTTACGGTCTTGCACAGCATGCCGTTTTTCATCATTTTGAGCATTTTTGAGCATTTTCGAAAAATGTCGAAATTTTGAAAAAAGCGTAAGGCTATAGCCTTACCGTTTTTCATGATTTTGAGCGATTTCGAAAAATGACGAAAACTGGCAAAAACGCAAGGCTATAGCCTTACGGTCTTGCACAGCATGCCGTTTTTCATCATTTTGAGCATTTTTGAGCATTTTCGAAAAATGTCGAAATTTTGAAAAAAGCGTAAGGCTATAGCCTTACCGTTTTTCATGATTTTGAGCGATTTCGAAAAATGACGAAAACTGGCAAAAACGCAAGGCTATAGCCTTACGGTCTTGCACAGCATGCCGTTTTTCATCATTTTGAGCATTTTTGAGCATTTTCGAAAAATGTCGAAATTTTGAAAAAAGCGTAAGGCTATAGCCTTACCGTTTTTCATGATTTTGAGCGATTTCGAAAAATGACGAAAACTGGCAAAAACGCAAGGCTATAGCCTTACGGTCTTGCACAGCATGCCGTTTTTCATCATTTTGAGCATTTTTGAGCATTTTCGAAAAATGTCGAAATTTTGAAAAAAGCGTAAGGCTATAGCCTTACCGTTTTTCATGATTTTGAGCGATTTCGAAAAATGACGAAAACTGGCAAAAACGCAAGGCTATAGCCTTACGGTCTTGCACAGCATGCCGTTTTTCATCATTTTGAGCATTTTTGAGCATTTTCGAAAAATGTCGAAATTTTGAAAAAAGCGTAAGGCTATAGCCTTACCGTTTTTCATGATTTTGAGCGATTTCGAAAAATGACGAAAACTGGCAAAAACGCAAGGCTATAGCCTTACGGTCTTGCACAGCATGCCGTTTTTCATCATTTTGAGCATTTTTGAGCATTTTCGAAAAATGTCGAAATTTTGAAAAAAGCGTAAGGCTATAGCCTTACCGTTTTTCATGATTTTGAGCGATTTCGAAAAATGACGAAAACTGGCAAAAACGCAAGGCTATAGCCTTACGGTCTTGCACAGCATGCCGTTTTTCATCATTTTGAGCATTTTTGAGCATTTTCGAAAAATGTCGAAATTTTGAAAAAAGCGTAAGGCTATAGCCTTACCGTTTTTCATGATTTTGAGCGATTTCGAAAAATGACGAAAACTGGCAAAAACGCAAGGCTATAGCCTTACGGTCTTGCACAGCATGCCGTTTTTCATCATTTTGAGCATTTTTGAGCATTTTCGAAAAATGTCGAAATTTTGAAAAAAGCGTAAGGCTATAGCCTTACCGTTTTTCATGATTTTGAGCGATTTCGAAAAATGACGAAAACTGGCAAAAACGCAAGGCTATAGCCTTACGGTCTTGCACAGCATGCCGTTTTTCATCATTTTGAGCATTTTTGAGCATTTTCGAAAAATGTCGAAATTTTGAAAAAAGCGTAAGGCTATAGCCTTACCGTTTTTCATGATTTTGAGCGATTTCGAAAAATGACGAAAACTGGCAAAAACGCAAGGCTATAGCCTTACGGTCTTGCACAGCATGCCGTTTTTCATCATTTTGAGCATTTTTGAGCATTTTCGAAAAATGTCGAAATTTTGAAAAAAGCGTAAGGCTATAGCCTTACCGTTTTTCATGATTTTGAGCGATTTCGAAAAATGACGAAAACTGGCAAAAACGCAAGGCTATAGCCTTACGGTCTTGCACAGCATGCCGTTTTTCATCATTTTGAGCATTTTTGAGCATTTTCGAAAAATGTCGAAATTTTGAAAAAAGCGTAAGGCTATAGCCTTACCGTTTTTCATGATTTTGAGCGATTTCGAAAAATGACGAAAACTGGCAAAAACGCAAGGCTATAGCCTTACGGTCTTGCACAGCATGCCGTTTTTCATCATTTTGAGCATTTTTGAGCATTTTCGAAAAATGTCGAAATTTTGAAAAAAGCGTAAGGCTATAGCCTTACCGTTTTTCATGATTTTGAGCGATTTCGAAAAATGACGAAAACTGGCAAAAACGCAAGGCTATAGCCTTACGGTCTTGCACAGCATGCCGTTTTTCATCATTTTGAGCATTTTTGAGCATTTTCGAAAAATGTCGAAATTTTGAAAAAAGCGTAAGGCTATAGCCTTACCGTTTTTCATGATTTTGAGCGATTTCGAAAAATGACGAAAACTGGCAAAAACGCAAGGCTATAGCCTTACGGTCTTGCACAGCATGCCGTTTTTCATCATTTTGAGCATTTTTGAGCATTTTCGAAAAATGTCGAAATTTTGAAAAAAGCGTAAGGCTATAGCCTTACCGTTTTTCATGATTTTGAGCGATTTCGAAAAATGACGAAAACTGGCAAAAACGCAAGGCTATAGCCTTACGGTCTTGCACAGCATGCCGTTTTTCATCATTTTGAGCATTTTTGAGCATTTTCGAAAAATGTCGAAATTTTGAAAAAAGCGTAAGGCTATAGCCTTACCGTTTTTCATGATTTTGAGCGATTTCGAAAAATGACGAAAACTGGCAAAAACGCAAGGCTATAGCCTTACGGTCTTGCACAGCATGCCGTTTTTCATCATTTTGAGCATTTTTGAGCATTTTCGAAAAATGTCGAAATTTTGAAAAAAGCGTAAGGCTATAGCCTTACCGTTTTTCATGATTTTGAGCGATTTCGAAAAATGACGAAAACTGGCAAAAACGCAAGGCTATAGCCTTACGGTCTTGCACAGCATGCCGTTTTTCATCATTTTGAGCATTTTTGAGCATTTTCGAAAAATGTCGAAATTTTGAAAAAAGCGTAAGGCTATAGCCTTACCGTTTTTCATGATTTTGAGCGATTTCGAAAAATGACGAAAACTGGCAAAAACGCAAGGCTATAGCCTTACGGTCTTGCACAGCATGCCGTTTTTCATCATTTTGAGCATTTTTGAGCATTTTCGAAAAATGTCGAAATTTTGAAAAAAGCGTAAGGCTATAGCCTTACCGTTTTTCATGATTTTGAGCGATTTCGAAAAATGACGAAAACTGGCAAAAACGCAAGGCTATAGCCTTACGGTCTTGCACAGCATGCCGTTTTTCATCATTTTGAGCATTTTTGAGCATTTTCGAAAAATGTCGAAATTTTGAAAAAAGCGTAAGGCTATAGCCTTACCGTTTTTCATGATTTTGAGCGATTTCGAAAAATGACGAAAACTGGCAAAAACGCAAGGCTATAGCCTTACGGTCTTGCACAGCATGCCGTTTTTCATCATTTTGAGCATTTTTGAGCATTTTCGAAAAATGTCGAAATTTTGAAAAAAGCGTAAGGCTATAGCCTTACCGTTTTTCATGATTTTGAGCGATTTCGAAAAATGACGAAAACTGGCAAAAACGCAAGGCTATAGCCTTACGGTCTTGCACAGCATGCCGTTTTTCATCATTTTGAGCATTTTTGAGCATTTTCGAAAAATGTCGAAATTTTGAAAAAAGCGTAAGGCTATAGCCTTACCGTTTTTCATGATTTTGAGCGATTTCGAAAAATGACGAAAACTGGCAAAAACGCAAGGCTATAGCCTTACGGTCTTGCACAGCATGCCGTTTTTCATCATTTTGAGCATTTTTGAGCATTTTCGAAAAATGTCGAAATTTTGAAAAAAGCGTAAGGCTATAGCCTTACCGTTTTTCATGATTTTGAGCGATTTCGAAAAATGACGAAAACTGGCAAAAACGCAAGGCTATAGCCTTACGGTCTTGCACAGCATGCCGTTTTTCATCATTTTGAGCATTTTTGAGCATTTTCGAAAAATGTCGAAATTTTGAAAAAAGCGTAAGGCTATAGCCTTACCGTTTTTCATGATTTTGAGCGATTTCGAAAAATGACGAAAACTGGCAAAAACGCAAGGCTATAGCCTTACGGTCTTGCACAGCATGCCGTTTTTCATCATTTTGAGCATTTTTGAGCATTTTCGAAAAATGTCGAAATTTTGAAAAAAGCGTAAGGCTATAGCCTTACCGTTTTTCATGATTTTGAGCGATTTCGAAAAATGACGAAAACTGGCAAAAACGCAAGGCTATAGCCTTACGGTCTTGCACAGCATGCCGTTTTTCATCATTTTGAGCATTTTTGAGCATTTTCGAAAAATGTCGAAATTTTGAAAAAAGCGTAAGGCTATAGCCTTACCGTTTTTCATGATTTTGAGCGATTTCGAAAAATGACGAAAACTGGCAAAAACGCAAGGCTATAGCCTTACGGTCTTGCACAGCATGCCGTTTTTCATCATTTTGAGCATTTTTGAGCATTTTCGAAAAATGTCGAAATTTTGAAAAAAGCGTAAGGCTATAGCCTTACCGTTTTTCATGATTTTGAGCGATTTCGAAAAATGACGAAAACTGGCAAAAACGCAAGGCTATAGCCTTACGGTCTTGCACAGCATGCCGTTTTTCATCATTTTGAGCATTTTTGAGCATTTTCGAAAAATGTCGAAATTTTGAAAAAAGCGTAAGGCTATAGCCTTACCGTTTTTCATGATTTTGAGCGATTTCGAAAAATGACGAAAACTGGCAAAAACGCAAGGCTATAGCCTTACGGTCTTGCACAGCATGCCGTTTTTCATCATTTTGAGCATTTTTGAGCATTTTCGAAAAATGTCGAAATTTTGAAAAAAGCGTAAGGCTATAGCCTTACCGTTTTTCATGATTTTGAGCGATTTCGAAAAATGACGAAAACTGGCAAAAACGCAAGGCTATAGCCTTACGGTCTTGCACAGCATGCCGTTTTTCATCATTTTGAGCATTTTTGAGCATTTTCGAAAAATGTCGAAATTTTGAAAAAAGCGTAAGGCTATAGCCTTACCGTTTTTCATGATTTTGAGCGATTTCGAAAAATGACGAAAACTGGCAAAAACGCAAGGCTATAGCCTTACGGTCTTGCACAGCATGCCGTTTTTCATCATTTTGAGCATTTTTGAGCATTTTCGAAAAATGTCGAAATTTTGAAAAAAGCGTAAGGCTATAGCCTTACCGTTTTTCATGATTTTGAGCGATTTCGAAAAATGACGAAAACTGGCAAAAACGCAAGGCTATAGCCTTACGGTCTTGCACAGCATGCCGTTTTTCATCATTTTGAGCATTTTTGAGCATTTTCGAAAAATGTCGAAATTTTGAAAAAAGCGTAAGGCTATAGCCTTACCGTTTTTCATGATTTTGAGCGATTTCGAAAAATGACGAAAACTGGCAAAAACGCAAGGCTATAGCCTTACGGTCTTGCACAGCATGCCGTTTTTCATCATTTTGAGCATTTTTGAGCATTTTCGAAAAATGTCGAAATTTTGAAAAAAGCGTAAGGCTATAGCCTTACCGTTTTTCATGATTTTGAGCGATTTCGAAAAATGACGAAAACTGGCAAAAACGCAAGGCTATAGCCTTACGGTCTTGCACAGCATGCCGTTTTTCATCATTTTGAGCATTTTTGAGCATTTTCGAAAAATGTCGAAATTTTGAAAAAAGCGTAAGGCTATAGCCTTACCGTTTTTCATGATTTTGAGCGATTTCGAAAAATGACGAAAACTGGCAAAAACGCAAGGCTATAGCCTTACGGTCTTGCACAGCATGCCGTTTTTCATCATTTTGAGCATTTTTGAGCATTTTCGAAAAATGTCGAAATTTTGAAAAAAGCGTAAGGCTATAGCCTTACCGTTTTTCATGATTTTGAGCGATTTCGAAAAATGACGAAAACTGGCAAAAACGCAAGGCTATAGCCTTACGGTCTTGCACAGCATGCCGTTTTTCATCATTTTGAGCATTTTTGAGCATTTTCGAAAAATGTCGAAATTTTGAAAAAAGCGTAAGGCTATAGCCTTACCGTTTTTCATGATTTTGAGCGATTTCGAAAAATGACGAAAACTGGCAAAAACGCAAGGCTATAGCCTTACGGTCTTGCACAGCATGCCGTTTTTCATCATTTTGAGCATTTTTGAGCATTTTCGAAAAATGTCGAAATTTTGAAAAAAGCGTAAGGCTATAGCCTTACCGTTTTTCATGATTTTGAGCGATTTCGAAAAATGACGAAAACTGGCAAAAACGCAAGGCTATAGCCTTACGGTCTTGCACAGCATGCCGTTTTTCATCATTTTGAGCATTTTTGAGCATTTTCGAAAAATGTCGAAATTTTGAAAAAAGCGTAAGGCTATAGCCTTACCGTTTTTCATGATTTTGAGCGATTTCGAAAAATGACGAAAACTGGCAAAAACGCAAGGCTATAGCCTTACGGTCTTGCACAGCATGCCGTTTTTCATCATTTTGAGCATTTTTGAGCATTTTCGAAAAATGTCGAAATTTTGAAAAAAGCGTAAGGCTATAGCCTTACCGTTTTTCATGATTTTGAGCGATTTCGAAAAATGACGAAAACTGGCAAAAACGCAAGGCTATAG
This sequence comes from Benthosema pterotum, assembly GCA_039105355.1. Taxonomy (NCBI): domain Eukaryota; kingdom Metazoa; phylum Chordata; class Actinopteri; order Myctophiformes; family Myctophidae; genus Benthosema; species Benthosema pterotum. The sequence goes on along the minus strand of CM076973.1, from coordinate 12,540,322 downwards.
CCTTACGGTCTTGCACAGCATGCCGTTTTTCATCATTTTGAGCATTTTTGAGCATTTTCGAAAAATGTCGAAATTTTGAAAAAAGCGTAAGGCTATAGCCTTACCGTTTTTCATGATTTTGAGCGATTTCGAAAAATGACGAAAACTGGCAAAAACGCAAGGCTATAGCCTTACGGTCTTGCACAGCATGCCGTTTTTCATCATTTTGAGCATTTTTGAGCATTTTCGAAAAATGTCGAAATTTTGAAAAAAGCGTAAGGCTATAGCCTTACCGTTTTTCATGATTTTGAGCGATTTCGAAAAATGACGAAAACTGGCAAAAACGCAAGGCTATAGCCTTACGGTCTTGCACAGCATGCCGTTTTTCATCATTTTGAGCATTTTTGAGCATTTTCGAAAAATGTCGAAATTTTGAAAAAAGCGTAAGGCTATAGCCTTACCGTTTTTCATGATTTTGAGCGATTTCGAAAAATGACGAAAACTGGCAAAAACGCAAGGCTATAGCCTTACGGTCTTGCACAGCATGCCGTTTTTCATCATTTTGAGCATTTTTGAGCATTTTCGAAAAATGTCGAAATTTTGAAAAAAGCGTAAGGCTATAGCCTTACCGTTTTTCATGATTTTGAGCGATTTCGAAAAATGACGAAAACTGGCAAAAACGCAAGGCTATAGCCTTACGGTCTTGCACAGCATGCCGTTTTTCATCATTTTGAGCATTTTTGAGCATTTTCGAAAAATGTCGAAATTTTGAAAAAAGCGTAAGGCTATAGCCTTACCGTTTTTCATGATTTTGAGCGATTTCGAAAAATGACGAAAACTGGCAAAAACGCAAGGCTATAGCCTTACGGTCTTGCACAGCATGCCGTTTTTCATCATTTTGAGCATTTTTGAGCATTTTCGAAAAATGTCGAAATTTTGAAAAAAGCGTAAGGCTATAGCCTTACCGTTTTTCATGATTTTGAGCGATTTCGAAAAATGACGAAAACTGGCAAAAACGCAAGGCTATAGCCTTACGGTCTTGCACAGCATGCCGTTTTTCATCATTTTGAGCATTTTTGAGCATTTTCGAAAAATGTCGAAATTTTGAAAAAAGCGTAAGGCTATAGCCTTACCGTTTTTCATGATTTTGAGCGATTTCGAAAAATGACGAAAACTGGCAAAAACGCAAGGCTATAGCCTTACGGTCTTGCACAGCATGCCGTTTTTCATCATTTTGAGCATTTTTGAGCATTTTCGAAAAATGTCGAAATTTTGAAAAAAGCGTAAGGCTATAGCCTTACCGTTTTTCATGATTTTGAGCGATTTCGAAAAATGACGAAAACTGGCAAAAACGCAAGGCTATAGCCTTACGGTCTTGCACAGCATGCCGTTTTTCATCATTTTGAGCATTTTTGAGCATTTTCGAAAAATGTCGAAATTTTGAAAAAAGCGTAAGGCTATAGCCTTACCGTTTTTCATGATTTTGAGCGATTTCGAAAAATGACGAAAACTGGCAAAAACGCAAGGCTATAGCCTTACGGTCTTGCACAGCATGCCGTTTTTCATCATTTTGAGCATTTTTGAGCATTTTCGAAAAATGTCGAAATTTTGAAAAAAGCGTAAGGCTATAGCCTTACCGTTTTTCATGATTTTGAGCGATTTCGAAAAATGACGAAAACTGGCAAAAACGCAAGGCTATAGCCTTACGGTCTTGCACAGCATGCCGTTTTTCATCATTTTGAGCATTTTTGAGCATTTTCGAAAAATGTCGAAATTTTGAAAAAAGCGTAAGGCTATAGCCTTACCGTTTTTCATGATTTTGAGCGATTTCGAAAAATGACGAAAACTGGCAAAAACGCAAGGCTATAGCCTTACGGTCTTGCACAGCATGCCGTTTTTCATCATTTTGAGCATTTTTGAGCATTTTCGAAAAATGTCGAAATTTTGAAAAAAGCGTAAGGCTATAGCCTTACCGTTTTTCATGATTTTGAGCGATTTCGAAAAATGACGAAAACTGGCAAAAACGCAAGGCTATAGCCTTACGGTCTTGCACAGCATGCCGTTTTTCATCATTTTGAGCATTTTTGAGCATTTTCGAAAAATGTCGAAATTTTGAAAAAAGCGTAAGGCTATAGCCTTACCGTTTTTCATGATTTTGAGCGATTTCGAAAAATGACGAAAACTGGCAAAAACGCAAGGCTATAGCCTTACGGTCTTGCACAGCATGCCGTTTTTCATCATTTTGAGCATTTTTGAGCATTTTCGAAAAATGTCGAAATTTTGAAAAAAGCGTAAGGCTATAGCCTTACCGTTTTTCATGATTTTGAGCGATTTCGAAAAATGACGAAAACTGGCAAAAACGCAAGGCTATAGCCTTACGGTCTTGCACAGCATGCCGTTTTTCATCATTTTGAGCATTTTTGAGCATTTTCGAAAAATGTCGAAATTTTGAAAAAAGCGTAAGGCTATAGCCTTACCGTTTTTCATGATTTTGAGCGATTTCGAAAAATGACGAAAACTGGCAAAAACGCAAGGCTATAGCCTTACGGTCTTGCACAGCATGCCGTTTTTCATCATTTTGAGCATTTTTGAGCATTTTCGAAAAATGTCGAAATTTTGAAAAAAGCGTAAGGCTATAGCCTTACCGTTTTTCATGATTTTGAGCGATTTCGAAAAATGACGAAAACTGGCAAAAACGCAAGGCTATAGCCTTACGGTCTTGCACAGCATGCCGTTTTTCATCATTTTGAGCATTTTTGAGCATTTTCGAAAAATGTCGAAATTTTGAAAAAAGCGTAAGGCTATAGCCTTACCGTTTTTCATGATTTTGAGCGATTTCGAAAAATGACGAAAACTGGCAAAAACGCAAGGCTATAGCCTTACGGTCTTGCACAGCATGCCGTTTTTCATCATTTTGAGCATTTTTGAGCATTTTCGAAAAATGTCGAAATTTTGAAAAAAGCGTAAGGCTATAGCCTTACCGTTTTTCATGATTTTGAGCGATTTCGAAAAATGACGAAAACTGGCAAAAACGCAAGGCTATAGCCTTACGGTCTTGCACAGCATGCCGTTTTTCATCATTTTGAGCATTTTTGAGCATTTTCGAAAAATGTCGAAATTTTGAAAAAAGCGTAAGGCTATAGCCTTACCGTTTTTCATGATTTTGAGCGATTTCGAAAAATGACGAAAACTGGCAAAAACGCAAGGCTATAGCCTTACGGTCTTGCACAGCATGCCGTTTTTCATCATTTTGAGCATTTTTGAGCATTTTCGAAAAATGTCGAAATTTTGAAAAAAGCGTAAGGCTATAGCCTTACCGTTTTTCATGATTTTGAGCGATTTCGAAAAATGACGAAAACTGGCAAAAACGCAAGGCTATAGCCTTACGGTCTTGCACAGCATGCCGTTTTTCATCATTTTGAGCATTTTTGAGCATTTTCGAAAAATGTCGAAATTTTGAAAAAAGCGTAAGGCTATAGCCTTACCGTTTTTCATGATTTTGAGCGATTTCGAAAAATGACGAAAACTGGCAAAAACGCAAGGCTATAGCCTTACGGTCTTGCACAGCATGCCGTTTTTCATCATTTTGAGCATTTTTGAGCATTTTCGAAAAATGTCGAAATTTTGAAAAAAGCGTAAGGCTATAGCCTTACCGTTTTTCATGATTTTGAGCGATTTCGAAAAATGACGAAAACTGGCAAAAACGCAAGGCTATAGCCTTACGGTCTTGCACAGCATGCCGTTTTTCATCATTTTGAGCATTTTTGAGCATTTTCGAAAAATGTCGAAATTTTGAAAAAAGCGTAAGGCTATAGCCTTACCGTTTTTCATGATTTTGAGCGATTTCGAAAAATGACGAAAACTGGCAAAAACGCAAGGCTATAGCCTTACGGTCTTGCACAGCATGCCGTTTTTCATCATTTTGAGCATTTTTGAGCATTTTCGAAAAATGTCGAAATTTTGAAAAAAGCGTAAGGCTATAGCCTTACCGTTTTTCATGATTTTGAGCGATTTCGAAAAATGACGAAAACTGGCAAAAACGCAAGGCTATAGCCTTACGGTCTTGCACAGCATGCCGTTTTTCATCATTTTGAGCATTTTTGAGCATTTTCGAAAAATGTCGAAATTTTGAAAAAAGCGTAAGGCTATAGCCTTACCGTTTTTCATGATTTTGAGCGATTTCGAAAAATGACGAAAACTGGCAAAAACGCAAGGCTATAGCCTTACGGTCTTGCACAGCATGCCGTTTTTCATCATTTTGAGCATTTTTGAGCATTTTCGAAAAATGTCGAAATTTTGAAAAAAGCGTAAGGCTATAGCCTTACCGTTTTTCATGATTTTGAGCGATTTCGAAAAATGACGAAAACTGGCAAAAACGCAAGGCTATAGCCTTACGGTCTTGCACAGCATGCCGTTTTTCATCATTTTGAGCATTTTTGAGCATTTTCGAAAAATGTCGAAATTTTGAAAAAAGCGTAAGGCTATAGCCTTACCGTTTTTCATGATTTTGAGCGATTTCGAAAAATGACGAAAACTGGCAAAAACGCAAGGCTATAGCCTTACGGTCTTGCACAGCATGCCGTTTTTCATCATTTTGAGCATTTTTGAGCATTTTCGAAAAATGTCGAAATTTTGAAAAAAGCGTAAGGCTATAGCCTTACCGTTTTTCATGATTTTGAGCGATTTCGAAAAATGACGAAAACTGGCAAAAACGCAAGGCTATAGCCTTACGGTCTTGCACAGCATGCCGTTTTTCATCATTTTGAGCATTTTTGAGCATTTTCGAAAAATGTCGAAATTTTGAAAAAAGCGTAAGGCTATAGCCTTACCGTTTTTCATGATTTTGAGCGATTTCGAAAAATGACGAAAACTGGCAAAAACGCAAGGCTATAGCCTTACGGTCTTGCACAGCATGCCGTTTTTCATCATTTTGAGCATTTTTGAGCATTTTCGAAAAATGTCGAAATTTTGAAAAAAGCGTAAGGCTATAGCCTTACCGTTTTTCATGATTTTGAGCGATTTCGAAAAATGACGAAAACTGGCAAAAACGCAAGGCTATAGCCTTACGGTCTTGCACAGCATGCCGTTTTTCATCATTTTGAGCATTTTTGAGCATTTTCGAAAAATGTCGAAATTTTGAAAAAAGCGTAAGGCTATAGCCTTACCGTTTTTCATGATTTTGAGCGATTTCGAAAAATGACGAAAACTGGCAAAAACGCAAGGCTATAGCCTTACGGTCTTGCACAGCATGCCGTTTTTCATCATTTTGAGCATTTTTGAGCATTTTCGAAAAATGTCGAAATTTTGAAAAAAGCGTAAGGCTATAGCCTTACCGTTTTTCATGATTTTGAGCGATTTCGAAAAATGACGAAAACTGGCAAAAACGCAAGGCTATAGCCTTACGGTCTTGCACAGCATGCCGTTTTTCATCATTTTGAGCATTTTTGAGCATTTTCGAAAAATGTCGAAATTTTGAAAAAAGCGTAAGGCTATAGCCTTACCGTTTTTCATGATTTTGAGCGATTTCGAAAAATGACGAAAACTGGCAAAAACGCAAGGCTATAGCCTTACGGTCTTGCACAGCATGCCGTTTTTCATCATTTTGAGCATTTTTGAGCATTTTCGAAAAATGTCGAAATTTTGAAAAAAGCGTAAGGCTATAGCCTTACCGTTTTTCATGATTTTGAGCGATTTCGAAAAATGACGAAAACTGGCAAAAACGCAAGGCTATAGCCTTACGGTCTTGCACAGCATGCCGTTTTTCATCATTTTGAGCATTTTTGAGCATTTTCGAAAAATGTCGAAATTTTGAAAAAAGCGTAAGGCTATAGCCTTACCGTTTTTCATGATTTTGAGCGATTTCGAAAAATGACGAAAACTGGCAAAAACGCAAGGCTATAGCCTTACGGTCTTGCACAGCATGCCGTTTTTCATCATTTTGAGCATTTTTGAGCATTTTCGAAAAATGTCGAAATTTTGAAAAAAGCGTAAGGCTATAGCCTTACCGTTTTTCATGATTTTGAGCGATTTCGAAAAATGACGAAAACTGGCAAAAACGCAAGGCTATAGCCTTACGGTCTTGCACAGCATGCCGTTTTTCATCATTTTGAGCATTTTTGAGCATTTTCGAAAAATGTCGAAATTTTGAAAAAAGCGTAAGGCTATAGCCTTACCGTTTTTCATGATTTTGAGCGATTTCGAAAAATGACGAAAACTGGCAAAAACGCAAGGCTATAGCCTTACGGTCTTGCACAGCATGCCGTTTTTCATCATTTTGAGCATTTTTGAGCATTTTCGAAAAATGTCGAAATTTTGAAAAAAGCGTAAGGCTATAGCCTTACCGTTTTTCATGATTTTGAGCGATTTCGAAAAATGACGAAAACTGGCAAAAACGCAAGGCTATAGCCTTACGGTCTTGCACAGCATGCCGTTTTTCATCATTTTGAGCATTTTTGAGCATTTTCGAAAAATGTCGAAATTTTGAAAAAAGCGTAAGGCTATAGCCTTACCGTTTTTCATGATTTTGAGCGATTTCGAAAAATGACGAAAACTGGCAAAAACGCAAGGCTATAGCCTTACGGTCTTGCACAGCATGCCGTTTTTCATCATTTTGAGCATTTTTGAGCATTTTCGAAAAATGTCGAAATTTTGAAAAAAGCGTAAGGCTATAGCCTTACCGTTTTTCATGATTTTGAGCGATTTCGAAAAATGACGAAAACTGGCAAAAACGCAAGGCTATAGCCTTACGGTCTTGCACAGCATGCCGTTTTTCATCATTTTGAGCATTTTTGAGCATTTTCGAAAAATGTCGAAATTTTGAAAAAAGCGTAAGGCTATAGCCTTACCGTTTTTCATGATTTTGAGCGATTTCGAAAAATGACGAAAACTGGCAAAAACGCAAGGCTATAGCCTTACGGTCTTGCACAGCATGCCGTTTTTCATCATTTTGAGCATTTTTGAGCATTTTCGAAAAATGTCGAAATTTTGAAAAAAGCGTAAGGCTATAGCCTTACCGTTTTTCATGATTTTGAGCGATTTCGAAAAATGACGAAAACTGGCAAAAACGCAAGGCTATAGCCTTACGGTCTTGCACAGCATGCCGTTTTTCATCATTTTGAGCATTTTTGAGCATTTTCGAAAAATGTCGAAATTTTGAAAAAAGCGTAAGGCTATAGCCTTACCGTTTTTCATGATTTTGAGCGATTTCGAAAAATGACGAAAACTGGCAAAAACGCAAGGCTATAGCCTTACGGTCTTGCACAGCATGCCGTTTTTCATCATTTTGAGCATTTTTGAGCATTTTCGAAAAATGTCGAAATTTTGAAAAAAGCGTAAGGCTATAGCCTTACCGTTTTTCATGATTTTGAGCGATTTCGAAAAATGACGAAAACTGGCAAAAACGCAAGGCTATAGCCTTACGGTCTTGCACAGCATGCCGTTTTTCATCATTTTGAGCATTTTTGAGCATTTTCGAAAAATGTCGAAATTTTGAAAAAAGCGTAAGGCTATAGCCTTACCGTTTTTCATGATTTTGAGCGATTTCGAAAAATGACGAAAACTGGCAAAAACGCAAGGCTATAGCCTTACGGTCTTGCACAGCATGCCGTTTTTCATCATTTTGAGCATTTTTGAGCATTTTCGAAAAATGTCGAAATTTTGAAAAAAGCGTAAGGCTATAGCCTTACCGTTTTTCATGATTTTGAGCGATTTCGAAAAATGACGAAAACTGGCAAAAACGCAAGGCTATAGCCTTACGGTCTTGCACAGCATGCCGTTTTTCATCATTTTGAGCATTTTTGAGCATTTTCGAAAAATGTCGAAATTTTGAAAAAAGCGTAAGGCTATAGCCTTACCGTTTTTCATGATTTTGAGCGATTTCGAAAAATGACGAAAACTGGCAAAAACGCAAGGCTATAGCCTTACGGTCTTGCACAGCATGCCGTTTTTCATCATTTTGAGCATTTTTGAGCATTTTCGAAAAATGTCGAAATTTTGAAAAAAGCGTAAGGCTATAGCCTTACCGTTTTTCATGATTTTGAGCGATTTCGAAAAATGACGAAAACTGGCAAAAACGCAAGGCTATAGCCTTACGGTCTTGCACAGCATGCCGTTTTTCATCATTTTGAGCATTTTTGAGCATTTTCGAAAAATGTCGAAATTTTGAAAAAAGCGTAAGGCTATAGCCTTACCGTTTTTCATGATTTTGAGCGATTTCGAAAAATGACGAAAACTGGCAAAAACGCAAGGCTATAGCCTTACGGTCTTGCACAGCATGCCGTTTTTCATCATTTTGAGCATTTTTGAGCATTTTCGAAAAATGTCGAAATTTTGAAAAAAGCGTAAGGCTATAGCCTTACCGTTTTTCATGATTTTGAGCGATTTCGAAAAATGACGAAAACTGGCAAAAACGCAAGGCTATAGCCTTACGGTCTTGCACAGCATGCCGTTTTTCATCATTTTGAGCATTTTTGAGCATTTTCGAAAAATGTCGAAATTTTGAAAAAAGCGTAAGGCTATAGCCTTACCGTTTTTCATGATTTTGAGCGATTTCGAAAAATGACGAAAACTGGCAAAAACGCAAGGCTATAGCCTTACGGTCTTGCACAGCATGCCGTTTTTCATCATTTTGAGCATTTTTGAGCATTTTCGAAAAATGTCGAAATTTTGAAAAAAGCGTAAGGCTATAGCCTTACCGTTTTTCATGATTTTGAGCGATTTCGAAAAATGACGAAAACTGGCAAAAACGCAAGGCTATAGCCTTACGGTCTTGCACAGCATGCCGTTTTTCATCATTTTGAGCATTTTTGAGCATTTTCGAAAAATGTCGAAATTTTGAAAAAAGCGTAAGGCTATAGCCTTACCGTTTTTCATGATTTTGAGCGATTTCGAAAAATGACGAAAACTGGCAAAAACGCAAGGCTATAGCCTTACGGTCTTGCACAGCATGCCGTTTTTCATCATTTTGAGCATTTTTGAGCATTTTCGAAAAATGTCGAAATTTTGAAAAAAGCGTAAGGCTATAGCCTTACCGTTTTTCATGATTTTGAGCGATTTCGAAAAATGACGAAAACTGGCAAAAACGCAAGGCTATAGCCTTACGGTCTTGCACAGCATGCCGTTTTTCATCATTTTGAGCATTTTTGAGCATTTTCGAAAAATGTCGAAATTTTGAAAAAAGCGTAAGGCTATAGCCTTACCGTTTTTCATGATTTTGAGCGATTTCGAAAAATGACGAAAACTGGCAAAAACGCAAGGCTATAGCCTTACGGTCTTGCACAGCATGCCGTTTTTCATCATTTTGAGCATTTTTGAGCATTTTCGAAAAATGTCGAAATTTTGAAAAAAGCGTAAGGCTATAGCCTTACCGTTTTTCATGATTTTGAGCGATTTCGAAAAATGACGAAAACTGGCAAAAACGCAAGGCTATAGCCTTACGGTCTTGCACAGCATGCCGTTTTTCATCATTTTGAGCATTTTTGAGCATTTTCGAAAAATGTCGAAATTTTGAAAAAAGCGTAAGGCTATAGCCTTACCGTTTTTCATGATTTTGAGCGATTTCGAAAAATGACGAAAACTGGCAAAAACGCAAGGCTATAGCCTTACGGTCTTGCACAGCATGCCGTTTTTCATCATTTTGAGCATTTTTGAGCATTTTCGAAAAATGTCGAAATTTTGAAAAAAGCGTAAGGCTATAGCCTTACCGTTTTTCATGATTTTGAGCGATTTCGAAAAATGACGAAAACTGGCAAAAACGCAAGGCTATAGCCTTACGGTCTTGCACAGCATGCCGTTTTTCATCATTTTGAGCATTTTTGAGCATTTTCGAAAAATGTCGAAATTTTGAAAAAAGCGTAAGGCTATAGCCTTACCGTTTTTCATGATTTTGAGCGATTTCGAAAAATGACGAAAACTGGCAAAAACGCAAGGCTATAGCCTTACGGTCTTGCACAGCATGCCGTTTTTCATCATTTTGAGCATTTTTGAGCATTTTCGAAAAATGTCGAAATTTTGAAAAAAGCGTAAGGCTATAGCCTTACCGTTTTTCATGATTTTGAGCGATTTCGAAAAATGACGAAAACTGGCAAAAACGCAAGGCTATAGCCTTACGGTCTTGCACAGCATGCCGTTTTTCATCATTTTGAGCATTTTTGAGCATTTTCGAAAAATGTCGAAATTTTGAAAAAAGCGTAAGGCTATAGCCTTACCGTTTTTCATGATTTTGAGCGATTTCGAAAAATGACGAAAACTGGCAAAAACGCAAGGCTATAGCCTTACGGTCTTGCACAGCATGCCGTTTTTCATCATTTTGAGCATTTTTGAGCATTTTCGAAAAATGTCGAAATTTTGAAAAAAGCGTAAGGCTATAGCCTTACCGTTTTTCATGATTTTGAGCGATTTCGAAAAATGACGAAAACTGGCAAAAACGCAAGGCTATAGCCTTACGGTCTTGCACAGCATGCCGTTTTTCATCATTTTGAGCATTTTTGAGCATTTTCGAAAAATGTCGAAATTTTGAAAAAAGCGTAAGGCTATAGCCTTACCGTTTTTCATGATTTTGAGCGATTTCGAAAAATGACGAAAACTGGCAAAAACGCAAGGCTATAGCCTTACGGTCTTGCACAGCATGCCGTTTTTCATCATTTTGAGCATTTTTGAGCATTTTCGAAAAATGTCGAAATTTTGAAAAAAGCGTAAGGCTATAGCCTTACCGTTTTTCATGATTTTGAGCGATTTCGAAAAATGACGAAAACTGGCAAAAACGCAAGGCTATAGCCTTACGGTCTTGCACAGCATGCCGTTTTTCATCATTTTGAGCATTTTTGAGCATTTTCGAAAAATGTCGAAATTTTGAAAAAAGCGTAAGGCTATAGCCTTACCGTTTTTCATGATTTTGAGCGATTTCGAAAAATGACGAAAACTGGCAAAAACGCAAGGCTATAGCCTTACGGTCTTGCACAGCATGCCGTTTTTCATCATTTTGAGCATTTTTGAGCATTTTCGAAAAATGTCGAAATTTTGAAAAAAGCGTAAGGCTATAGCCTTACCGTTTTTCATGATTTTGAGCGATTTCGAAAAATGACGAAAACTGGCAAAAACGCAAGGCTATAGCCTTACGGTCTTGCACAGCATGCCGTTTTTCATCATTTTGAGCATTTTTGAGCATTTTCGAAAAATGTCGAAATTTTGAAAAAAGCGTAAGGCTATAGCCTTACCGTTTTTCATGATTTTGAGCGATTTCGAAAAATGACGAAAACTGGCAAAAACGCAAGGCTATAGCCTTACGGTCTTGCACAGCATGCCGTTTTTCATCATTTTGAGCATTTTTGAGCATTTTCGAAAAATGTCGAAATTTTGAAAAAAGCGTAAGGCTATAGCCTTACCGTTTTTCATGATTTTGAGCGATTTCGAAAAATGACGAAAACTGGCAAAAACGCAAGGCTATAGCCTTACGGTCTTGCACAGCATGCCGTTTTTCATCATTTTGAGCATTTTTGAGCATTTTCGAAAAATGTCGAAATTTTGAAAAAAGCGTAAGGCTATAGCCTTACCGTTTTTCATGATTTTGAGCGATTTCGAAAAATGACGAAAACTGGCAAAAACGCAAGGCTATAGCCTTACATTTTGAGTTTTGAAACACAGCATGCCGCCTTTTTCTTGCACAGCATGCCGTTTTTCATCATTTTGAGCATTTTTGAGCATTTTCGAAAAATGTCGAAATTTTGAAAAAAGCGTAAGGCTATAGCCTTACCGTTTTTCATGATTTTGAGCGATTTCGAAAAATGACGAAAACTGGCAAAAACGCAAGGCTATAGCCTTACGGTCTTGCACAGCATGCCGTTTTTCATCATTTTGAGCATTTTTGAGCATTTTCGAAAAATGTCGAAATTTTGAAAAAAGCGTAAGGCTATAGCCTTACCGTTTTTCATGATTTTGAGCGATTTCGAAAAATGACGAAAACTGGCAAAAACGCAAGGCTATAGCCTTACGGTCTTGCACAGCATGCCGTTTTTCATCATTTTGAGCATTTTTGAGCATTTTCGAAAAATGTCGAAATTTTGAAAAAAGCGTAAGGCTATAGCCTTACCGTTTTTCATGATTTTGAGCGATTTCGAAAAATGACGAAAACTGGCAAAAACGCAAGGCTATAGCCTTACGGTCTTGCACAGCATGCCGTTTTTCATCATTTTGAGCATTTTTGAGCATTTTCGAAAAATGTCGAAATTTTGAAAAAAGCGTAAGGCTATAGCCTTACCGTTTTTCATGATTTTGAGCGATTTCGAAAAATGACGAAAACTGGCAAAAACGCAAGGCTATAGCCTTACGGTCTTGCACAGCATGCCGTTTTTCATCATTTTGAGCATTTTTGAGCATTTTCGAAAAATGTCGAAATTTTGAAAAAAGCGTAAGGCTATAGCCTTACCGTTTTTCATGATTTTGAGCGATTTCGAAAAATGACGAAAACTGGCAAAAACGCAAGGCTATAGCCTTACGGTCTTGCACAGCATGCCGTTTTTCATCATTTTGAGCATTTTTGAGCATTTTCGAAAAATGTCGAAATTTTGAAAAAAGCGTAAGGCTATAGCCTTACCGTTTTTCATGATTTTGAGCGATTTCGAAAAATGACGAAAACTGGCAAAAACGCAAGGCTATAGCCTTACGGTCTTGCACAGCATGCCGTTTTTCATCATTTTGAGCATTTTTGAGCATTTTCGAAAAATGTCGAAATTTTGAAAAAAGCGTAAGGCTATAGCCTTACCGTTTTTCATGATTTTGAGCGATTTCGAAAAATGACGAAAACTGGCAAAAACGCAAGGCTATAGCCTTACGGTCTTGCACAGCATGCCGTTTTTCATCATTTTGAGCATTTTTGAGCATTTTCGAAAAATGTCGAAATTTTGAAAAAAGCGTAAGGCTATAGCCTTACCGTTTTTCATGATTTTGAGCGATTTCGAAAAATGACGAAAACTGGCAAAAACGCAAGGCTATAGCCTTACGGTCTTGCACAGCATGCCGTTTTTCATCATTTTGAGCATTTTTGAGCATTTTCGAAAAATGTCGAAATTTTGAAAAAAGCGTAAGGCTATAGCCTTACCGTTTTTCATGATTTTGAGCGATTTCGAAAAATGACGAAAACTGGCAAAAACGCAAGGCTATAGCCTTACGGTCTTGCACAGCATGCCGTTTTTCATCATTTTGAGCATTTTTGAGCATTTTCGAAAAATGTCGAAATTTTGAAAAAAGCGTAAGGCTATAGCCTTACCGTTTTTCATGATTTTGAGCGATTTCGAAAAATGACGAAAACTGGCAAAAACGCAAGGCTATAGCCTTACGGTCTTGCACAGCATGCCGTTTTTCATCATTTTGAGCATTTTTGAGCATTTTCGAAAAATGTCGAAATTTTGAAAAAAGCGTAAGGCTATAGCCTTACCGTTTTTCATGATTTTGAGCGATTTCGAAAAATGACGAAAACTGGCAAAAACGCAAGGCTATAGCCTTACGGTCTTGCACAGCATGCCGTTTTTCATCATTTTGAGCATTTTTGAGCATTTTCGAAAAATGTCGAAATTTTGAAAAAAGCGTAAGGCTATAGCCTTACCGTTTTTCATGATTTTGAGCGATTTCGAAAAATGACGAAAACTGGCAAAAACGCAAGGCTATAGCCTTACGGTCTTGCACAGCATGCCGTTTTTCATCATTTTGAGCATTTTTGAGCATTTTCGAAAAATGTCGAAATTTTGAAAAAAGCGTAAGGCTATAGCCTTACCGTTTTTCATGATTTTGAGCGATTTCGAAAAATGACGAAAACTGGCAAAAACGCAAGGCTATAGCCTTACGGTCTTGCACAGCATGCCGTTTTTCATCATTTTGAGCATTTTTGAGCATTTTCGAAAAATGTCGAAATTTTGAAAAAAGCGTAAGGCTATAGCCTTACCGTTTTTCATGATTTTGAGCGATTTCGAAAAATGACGAAAACTGGCAAAAACGCAAGGCTATAGCCTTACGGTCTTGCACAGCATGCCGTTTTTCATCATTTTGAGCATTTTTGAGCATTTTCGAAAAATGTCGAAATTTTGAAAAAAGCGTAAGGCTATAGCCTTACCGTTTTTCATGATTTTGAGCGATTTCGAAAAATGACGAAAACTGGCAAAAACGCAAGGCTATAGCCTTACGGTCTTGCACAGCATGCCGTTTTTCATCATTTTGAGCATTTTTGAGCATTTTCGAAAAATGTCGAAATTTTGAAAAAAGCGTAAGGCTATAGCCTTACCGTTTTTCATGATTTTGAGCGATTTCGAAAAATGACGAAAACTGGCAAAAACGCAAGGCTATAGCCTTACGGTCTTGCACAGCATGCCGTTTTTCATCATTTTGAGCATTTTTGAGCATTTTCGAAAAATGTCGAAATTTTGAAAAAAGCGTAAGGCTATAGCCTTACCGTTTTTCATGATTTTGAGCGATTTCGAAAAATGACGAAAACTGGCAAAAACGCAAGGCTATAGCCTTACGGTCTTGCACAGCATGCCGTTTTTCATCATTTTGAGCATTTTTGAGCATTTTCGAAAAATGTCGAAATTTTGAAAAAAGCGTAAGGCTATAGCCTTACCGTTTTTCATGATTTTGAGCGATTTCGAAAAATGACGAAAACTGGCAAAAACGCAAGGCTATAGCCTTACGGTCTTGCACAGCATGCCGTTTTTCATCATTTTGAGCATTTTTGAGCATTTTCGAAAAATGTCGAAATTTTGAAAAAAGCGTAAGGCTATAGCCTTACCGTTTTTCATGATTTTGAGCGATTTCGAAAAATGACGAAAACTGGCAAAAACGCAAGGCTATAGCCTTACGGTCTTGCACAGCATGCCGTTTTTCATCATTTTGAGCATTTTTGAGCATTTTCGAAAAATGTCGAAATTTTGAAAAAAGCGTAAGGCTATAGCCTTACCGTTTTTCATGATTTTGAGCGATTTCGAAAAATGACGAAAACTGGCAAAAACGCAAGGCTATAGCCTTACGGTCTTGCACAGCATGCCGTTTTTCATCATTTTGAGCATTTTTGAGCATTTTCGAAAAATGTCGAAATTTTGAAAAAAGCGTAAGGCTATAGCCTTACCGTTTTTCATGATTTTGAGCGATTTCGAAAAATGACGAAAACTGGCAAAAACGCAAGGCTATAGCCTTACGGTCTTGCACAGCATGCCGTTTTTCATCATTTTGAGCATTTTTGAGCATTTTCGAAAAATGTCGAAATTTTGAAAAAAGCGTAAGGCTATAGCCTTACCGTTTTTCATGATTTTGAGCGATTTCGAAAAATGACGAAAACTGGCAAAAACGCAAGGCTATAGCCTTACGGTCTTGCACAGCATGCCGTTTTTCATCATTTTGAGCATTTTTGAGCATTTTCGAAAAATGTCGAAATTTTGAAAAAAGCGTAAGGCTATAGCCTTACCGTTTTTCATGATTTTGAGCGATTTCGAAAAATGACGAAAACTGGCAAAAACGCAAGGCTATAGCCTTACGGTCTTGCACAGCATGCCGTTTTTCATCATTTTGAGCATTTTTGAGCATTTTCGAAAAATGTCGAAATTTTGAAAAAAGCGTAAGGCTATAGCCTTACCGTTTTTCATGATTTTGAGCGATTTCGAAAAATGACGAAAACTGGCAAAAACGCAAGGCTATAGCCTTACGGTCTTGCACAGCATGCCGTTTTTCATCATTTTGAGCATTTTTGAGCATTTTCGAAAAATGTCGAAATTTTGAAAAAAGCGTAAGGCTATAGCCTTACCGTTTTTCATGATTTTGAGCGATTTCGAAAAATGACGAAAACTGGCAAAAACGCAAGGCTATAGCCTTACGGTCTTGCACAGCATGCCGTTTTTCATCATTTTGAGCATTTTTGAGCATTTTCGAAAAATGTCGAAATTTTGAAAAAAGCGTAAGGCTATAGCCTTACCGTTTTTCATGATTTTGAGCGATTTCGAAAAATGACGAAAACTGGCAAAAACGCAAGGCTATAGCCTTACGGTCTTGCACAGCATGCCGTTTTTCATCATTTTGAGCATTTTTGAGCATTTTCGAAAAATGTCGAAATTTTGAAAAAAGCGTAAGGCTATAGCCTTACCGTTTTTCATGATTTTGAGCGATTTCGAAAAATGACGAAAACTGGCAAAAACGCAAGGCTATAGCCTTACGGTCTTGCACAGCATGCCGTTTTTCATCATTTTGAGCATTTTTGAGCATTTTCGAAAAATGTCGAAATTTTGAAAAAAGCGTAAGGCTATAGCCTTACCGTTTTTCATGATTTTGAGCGATTTCGAAAAATGACGAAAACTGGCAAAAACGCAAGGCTATAGCCTTACGGTCTTGCACAGCATGCCGTTTTTCATCATTTTGAGCATTTTTGAGCATTTTCGAAAAATGTCGAAATTTTGAAAAAAGCGTAAGGCTATAGCCTTACCGTTTTTCATGATTTTGAGCGATTTCGAAAAATGACGAAAACTGGCAAAAACGCAAGGCTATAGCCTTACGGTCTTGCACAGCATGCCGTTTTTCATCATTTTGAGCATTTTTGAGCATTTTCGAAAAATGTCGAAATTTTGAAAAAAGCGTAAGGCTATAGCCTTACCGTTTTTCATGATTTTGAGCGATTTCGAAAAATGACGAAAACTGGCAAAAACGCAAGGCTATAGCCTTACGGTCTTGCACAGCATGCCGTTTTTCATCATTTTGAGCATTTTTGAGCATTTTCGAAAAATGTCGAAATTTTGAAAAAAGCGTAAGGCTATAGCCTTACCGTTTTTCATGATTTTGAGCGATTTCGAAAAATGACGAAAACTGGCAAAAACGCAAGGCTATAGCCTTACGGTCTTGCACAGCATGCCGTTTTTCATCATTTTGAGCATTTTTGAGCATTTTCGAAAAATGTCGAAATTTTGAAAAAAGCGTAAGGCTATAGCCTTACCGTTTTTCATGATTTTGAGCGATTTCGAAAAATGACGAAAACTGGCAAAAACGCAAGGCTATAGCCTTACGGTCTTGCACAGCATGCCGTTTTTCATCATTTTGAGCATTTTTGAGCATTTTCGAAAAATGTCGAAATTTTGAAAAAAGCGTAAGGCTATAGCCTTACCGTTTTTCATGATTTTGAGCGATTTCGAAAAATGACGAAAACTGGCAAAAACGCAAGGCTATAGCCTTACGGTCTTGCACAGCATGCCGTTTTTCATCATTTTGAGCATTTTTGAGCATTTTCGAAAAATGTCGAAATTTTGAAAAAAGCGTAAGGCTATAGCCTTACCGTTTTTCATGATTTTGAGCGATTTCGAAAAATGACAAAAACTGGCAAAAACGCAAGGCTATAGCCTTACGGTCTTGCACAGCATGCTTTTTTTCATCATTTTGAGCATTTTTGAGCATTTTCGAAAAATGTCGAAAATTTTGAAAAAAAAAAAAAAACGCAAGGCTATAGCCTTACCGTTTTTCATGATTTTGAGCATTTTGAAAAAAAAATGACGAAAACTGGAAAAAAGCAAGGCTATAGCCTTACGGTCTTGCACATATTGCTGTTTTTCAGT